>CM060335.1:32903710-32923710 GCA_030674155.1 Stramonita haemastoma | reverse complement strand
AAAAAAAAACCACCACATAGTGTTCTTTTTTCTACCCACTTTTCACCCTCTGATCATCACAATGGGTCAGCCACTAATAACAATAGATGATAAATAGATAAATAAATAGATAAATGAATAAGTACTAATGATAAATAAATAAATAAATAAAATGAATAAATAAGTAAATAAACAAATATAAAAACAAAATAAATAAAACCACCAACATAGGGTTTTTTAAACCCCCCTTTCACCTCTTTTCCCATCCAGATGGGTCTAGCCAACTACGGGCACATGGTCTACGTGGAGCCCGAACGTTACCTGTACGCCAACAACATGAAACACTACATCCAACACAGCCGCAAAAAGGGCATCACGGTCGTGGGCAAGAAACTCGACTACAGCCCTTTCGTCGTCACTCACCCAGAGATGTACTATTCTTCAACGTGGACACACGCAAACTCCAACGCGTCAACATGTTCGACATTACCATGCTGATCATGCACAACTCGGAACCGTCCGCCACGAGTTTATGAGGTACCTCATGAGCTGTCTCATGGAAGAATACTGCATCGCGCCTCCTGGAGCCAAGACGCAGTGCGACCATCGTTTTTACGGGGGTTCTAAGAAGTACGCTAACTGTCACCGTTACGAAATGTCTGCGGTGAACATTTTGTTGAACAAGTGGTTCCAGTTTAAGCAGGATGATTACTTGGTGAGGGATATTGCTACCAAGCATTATGACGGGACGGATGTTAGCGGTAAGATCAGGATCTGTAACGAAGCGGAGCACCCTCCAAAGAGGAAATCTGAGGTGTCTTGACTTTGCCTTTGTTTTTTTTGTTTTGGAGAGAGAGGGTGGTGGGGGTGTTTGGCGGGGGGGGGGGGGGGGGGGTCTTACCTTGTTTTATTTAAATATTTTATTTATTATTTATTTAAATATTTTATTTATTATTTACTTTATCTATTCTCTCTATGTCGAGGATATATGGAGGGGGGTGGGGGAGGTGCCTTGCCTTGTTTTGGAGAGAGGGTGGGGGTGTTGGGGGTTTGTGTGGGGTGGGGGTGGGGGTGGAGGATGCCCTTGTCTTGTTTTGAGAGAGGGTTGGGTGTTTGGGGTGTGTTGTTGGGGGGGTGGGGGGGAGGTTGCCTTGTTTTGAGAGAGGGTGGGGGGGGATGGAGGTGCCTTGTCTTGTTTGAAAGGGTGAGGTGTTGGGGGTGTGGGGTGTGTGGGGGGGCAGGTGTTTTGTCTTGTTTGAGAGAGGGTGGGGTGTTGGTCGGGGGGGTGGTGAGGGGTGTGTGAGGTGGAGGTGCCTTGCTTGTTGAGATAGGATCGGGTAGTGAGGGGTGTGTGTGTGTGGGGGGGTGTGGGGGGTACCTTGCTTTGTTTGGAGAGGGTGGGGTGTGTGTGAGGGTTGTGTGTGGGGTGTGGGTATGGAGGTGCCTTGCCTTGTTTGAGAGAGGGTGGGGTGTGAGGGTGTGTGTGTGGGGGGTGGTGTGGGGGTACCTTGCCTTGTTTGGAGAGGGTGGGGTGTGGGTGTGAGGGTTGTGTGTGGGGTGTGGATGTGGAGGTGCCTTGTCTTGTTTGAGAGAGGGGGTGGGAAGGGGGGGGGGGGTGGGAGAGGTGGAGGTGGGGATGGGGATTATGTTGTTGAGAGAGGGATTATTGGTTGTAAGGGGGAGGGAATGTGGGGCTGTGGAGAGGGAATGTGGGGTTATGGAGGGATTGAGGAGTTGTGAGGAGGATCGTGGGTTTTGGGGGAGGGATTGTGGGTTGTGAGGGGGATTTTTGTTTATAGGGGAAGATTTTGGGGTCATAGGGAGGGATGTGGGAAGGATTGGGGTTGTGAGGGGGAGGGATTGTGGGGTTGTGGGTTGTGAGGGAGATGTGTAGGGATTGTGGGAGGGATTGCGGGTTGTATGGAGGGATTTGGGTTGTTGGGGGGGGGGGGGGGGGTTAGTGGGATAGTGATAGAGTATAGATATGGGTAGATTGGTTGAAGAAGTTTGATGTGCATTCTAGTGAAACATTTAACAATCATGTGTTTGCTTGCGTGTTTTTCTTTAAATGAGTATAATCTATTTCGATAGCACCTAGGTTTTTTCAAACACTGCATGAAACAACCCTCCGTGGCTTATTTTCGTTCATGACTTAATCTTTTCTTTTCTCTTCTTTTTGTCTTTCTTTTTAATCAGGGACGCTTTTATCATAGAACTGTTTTATTGAACATATTTATTTGCTCTTTTCTCTTTAAGCAGGGATGCTGTTATCATTGAGTTATTGTTTCAATTGTTATGATCCATTCCCTGGAAGAAACGTTTACCAAAATGTTAAGCAGATTAAGTATTGACAGCTTTGAAAATAACAAAAATATGGAAGTATATTATAGACTTGATTTTTGTGTTATGTATACAAACATAGACTCTTTATACATATTTTCGTTTGTTTTAATTAATGTCCATGCCAGTTTCCGTTTCTGTGATACGTTTTTGGTTTTCAGAGTCAATTAAAAATTATGGGTATAATAAAAGCAAAAATTGCTGTTTATGAATGTCTCGCTAGTCAGAAATAAACAGAAATATTTTCTTTTTTTATGATTATTTATCCAATCACACGCAAATACTTCAAGCTAGCTAGTTCCAGGATAAGGCATACAACACACCGTTGAATAACAAAGTAAGTAAAAATGACTTCAGGTCAGTTTTTTTTGGCTACGATAAAAAAAAGGTAAATTCATGCTTCCAAATGGCCTGATTAAGTATTAAGCTTACACACAAAATGGTAGGATTATCCTAAAGGGTAGATTTGTGCTAAAAAGCTTTTACTACAGAGCTACAGCTTTTTGTTCTATATACATAAAAGTTTTTGGTGACAATGGCATAAACAGAATTTTATTCTTTCTTTTATTTGTTTTTATATTGAGGGTAATGGAATAGGCTCTTATGTGTTTTTTTTTTTAATTTTTACATCCAATCTCTGTATGTATGAGGTTTTGTAAATTTTGTCCTTGAAGAAAGGTGTTATCTAAAAACACAAATCTCACCCCGACATTTTAACGAGCACATTTGCACTAGTTATGTTATAATACATGCGTAAACACTGTGATAGGTGACTTGATAGTACTTAACAAACAATCTAATGAATCATACAGTATTCTTCTTTCATTACTGCATGCAGGTACTTATTGATATCTATATCACCATACAAAAAATCGATATTTTTCTGGTATATATATTTTTCTTTCAATGAAATGGCCGGGGTTTTTTGGGTTGTTTTTTTTAAGTGGGCCGTTTCATTACTAAGGAACATGTTTCTTTCTTGCGGTTAAAATCGTCTGCTGGCTAAAGTGTGCGTGTGATGTTTTTTTCTATGTTTTTAACATTATTTCGGCACTGATTTAGAAAAAAAAATTAAGCACTGTTTTAGAAGAAGCAATGATCAGGATGGAAAGATACTCTTGTTTCTAGTGTAAGCATCTTCTTGTTAATATTATTTTAAGTTATATCAATGGATTTTTGTTTGTTTCGTTTCTTCCTCAAGAAAAAGCGTATACTTGTTTGGGTAATGCCTGTGCGCAGAGAGAGAGAGAGAGAGAGAGAGAAGAGAGAGAGAGAGAGAGAGAGAGAGAGAGAGAGAGAGAGAGAGAGAGAGAGAGAGAGAGAGAGAGAGAGAGAGAGAGTGTGTTTAAATAATTCAAACTGTTTATTAATATCATCCAATAATATTCCTTTTTAAAAAAACCTTCAAATAATTCTTCTTTGTGTTGTTTCTATCTTCTTCTCTTCTCTTTTTTTTTTTTTTAGAGAACAAAGTGCCTTCTCAATTCGTCTGTGTACAGCATGTCCGTTTATTATTGATGACATCAATCCTTTGTCATTGAAATTCCACACAGTTTGCAGAGAATGTGGTTCAAATCTCTCATGGCAATATCATCGTAGGAGTAGAACAAAGATGAAGTAAAAAAAAAAAAAGAAAAGAAATATATAAAAAAATATCACAACCTTTCATGACATAGACAATGTCATAAAGGTTAGAGCCACTAGGGTGAAGTATAGTTTAACAAGCCTTTCGTGAAACTGTCACAAGTGTTAATGGCAGTTGACTAAATAAGTGGTTAAAATCTTTCATGAAATGTCATAACTGTTAGGACAGTAGAAGGAAAATGGGGTTACAATCTTTCGTAAGCTACACATAGTAAACATAAGTATAAAGTGACAGTAAAAAGACAAATGATAATAGGCATACAAAATCTAATCTTCTTTTTTTAATTCATTCATTCGTTTATATCGAGGATAATGGAATAAGCACTCATGTGCTTTTTTTAACATCCAAGTCCCCATGTGTATGCAGTTTGTTAAATCTTGTCATCTGTTCCCACGGCACACAATGGCCTACTCTTACAAAAAGCAGAACAGGATTTAACGTGTGCGCAAGATGTTTCATAACAATGTCCGAGGGTTAGTGGTAGTACAGGAAAGATGTGGCTAAAATCTTTCATGACAATGTCAGAGGATTGAAGCAGTGCAGTGTGGCTAAAATCTTTCATGACAATGTCAGAATGTTAATGGCAGTGCAGCAAAGAGATGGCTAAAATCTTTCATGACTGTGTCAGAGGGTTAAATAATGGCAACAGCAAAGACATGACTAAAATCTTTCATAACAATATCAGAGGGTTAATGGCAGTGCAGCAAAGACGTGGATGAAATCTTTCATGACAATGTCATAGGGTTAATGGCAGTGCAGCGAAGACGTGCCTAAAATCTTTCATGACAATGTCATAGGGTTAATGGCAGTACAGCAAAGATGTGGCTAAAATCTTTCATGACAGTGCCAGAGTGTTAATGGCAGTACAGTGAAGATAGGGTTAAAATCTTTCATGACAACGCCATACAGGTTAATGGCAGTAGAACAAAGATGGATCAGTTACGGCCATCAAATGGAAAGAGTATTAAAAACCTCACCTGGAGAGGGATGGGCTCCACGGGTTCAACTTTCCAGACAAAGCTGCCAGAAAAAAAGCCAGTACTGTGTGTGTGTGTGGTGTCGTTAAACGGTTTTCTTGTCACTTAACTGTATTAAGACGTTCAACTGCACGAAATTGTCCAACGTAACTAAGAAACTATTTCAATCTGATAAACCCAGCGTTTTATATCAACACAGATGAAAACAGATCCAAAATAATTGCATAGAAAAATATTACATGGATTAAAAAAAACACCCTCAGCTGTCAACTGGGAACGTCAAACGAGTTATCCCCAACTTTCCCTAGGGAACATCAATTGTTTTACCTCAATTTTACACACCACAAATACAACATGAATTGTCAGATTTGGAATCATATGTATTGCAATTGCAGTATGTATGTCATGGATAGCCCACCTGAAGAGGCAAAAGAGGAGGTAAGGTTCCACAGTAAAGCCTCCAGGCCTAAGGAGAATTCTTATCTCCATTGGCATGTCCACTTTAGGACACCACCTCTTCAGGACACGGTAGTTGTACCCCCAATGATTCCACAGAGTATGTGTAAATCAAGTCAAGTCAGGAATGACTTTGCGCCAGCAACCAAGGGCAAGGGTGCAGTAAGTGTTATGCTGCTGTTGACTTTATCCATCAGCTTTATAGTCAGTGGCATTGTACTTAAGCATCTTTTTTTTCTTGTGTGTTATTTTACTGTTATTGTTCGATTTTGTATGCTGTGTATGTGTGTGTACTGTTCGACTGTTGCATCTTTCAGAAAAAATAAAGTAAACGAAAATGGAATGTGATTGTTTTTGTCCTCGGACTGTGGAATACCATTTGGTTTATGCACGTCCATGTGCACACACGTGCGTGCGCGCAACACGCACACACATACACTTATACACAACACAAACATTATATATATATATATATTATATAATATATATATAATATATATATATATATATATATATATATATATATATAAATATATTTCATATAATATATATATATAACATACAAGTTGTGTTGTAACATGCATAATTTAATATACAACACACACACACACACACAACACACACACACACACACACACACACACACACACACACACACACACACACACACACACTGCTCAACCAAGCGATTTATTTCAGCGCTTTTTGGTCCGTGACAATAATAAACGAATATGTTCGTATGTAGAATAAAACACTCCTGGAAATGAATAAAGCTCTTAAAGTGTGATACAAGAACGAAGTTTCTTCCTTAAGTTTAATTTTTTCTTATATTGTATTGTTTTATATTTTAAAACACAAAAAAATGCTACCAAAAAAAACAAGGTCGTTATTGTTAACTTTGATAGAGAAGTAAAGTCATATAGATACGCACTAATTTCAAGTCTAAGGATTCTGAAGATTTTAAAATTTGTATAAGCATATTCAATATACAAAAAATATTTTACATATTTTTGTTGTTGCTAAAGATGATTTACGATATATAACTTGAACATGAATCCAGTCATTTTTTTTAAGCTTCTGATTGCAAATATTACTGACTAGTGAAATTGTACATTTACAACGAACACAGTAAACTTTGTGCCAAGTTTAAGCAGTTTTACGTGAGTGCTCTTTATAATTTACAAAAAACAACCCTTCCCAACCACTTTCGAAAGTTCTATGGACTATTAAATCCTTCTGAGAGGGATGATATTCGTGACCTGTGTTGTTTTAAAAAAAAGATCGGATACAAATTTAGATTCCACCGCATCTAACGTTTTAAGAAAACCAAACCAGTTTGAAACCAGAACCCTGACAAATACATACCAAACGAAACCTCAGATTTTGGAGCTGATTAGCAAATTGCACATTTCTTGAAAAAAAACCTGTTATAGGGGGTGTCTGCTGCAAGGGTAACAGTTTGCCCTCCTATACCCAGGCTTTGCACTCTAGAGCCTAGAGTGCAACTCCATAGTCTTCCGAGACTGACGGATGCCTAAGCTACAGAAACATGTTTAGCTCAGTCTGTAGCTCTTGGGTTTAGTACAAAAAAAGTTATGTAGAGACACAGTAAAAAAAAAAAAGAAGTTTTTTGAAAAAAAGTTTTTAAAACTTTATGAAAACAGAGTAGATCATACTATAATATTGTTTAACTGTACAAAACCTTTACAAATGATTGAAATTCGATAATAAAAGGGTAGCAAAAATACAAGCAGATTGACAGTAGGTAGGTAGATAGGTAAGTATATAGAGGTAAAAAGTTTGTAAGTAGAGAGAAGAAGATGGATAGTTAGGGTGTAAATGGGTAGGAAAGTAGAGTATATTTGGTAAGTAAAACCGGCGATTCAAAGTACAGAAGATGAACAGACAGACCAGCAACCAGACCATAGATGCTTTTATCAGAATGCTTTGCTGTGAATGAGTCAGTATGACTTGAAATCAACTGAATAATTTGTGTTATGAATAACCCCACTTTCAATTGAGAGCAAAAAAATTTCAGAAAGAAATCGAAACAAATTGCTGTGGAGAGAGAAAAAAAGTCATACACTAATTAAGTTTTCATTTAATTGCACTAGTCTCAAAACACCTTCGAAGTACTTTGAGAAAAAATATTTCAAAGTTTATGAATTACATTTTTCGTAGTTTTGACTGAGTCTTTAAGAAAAGGTTATGATAATTATATTTGCTCTCTTTCTTGTAAAGAAAATGTTCAAATGATAAATAATGAAAGATTAAACAATAACAAAAACAACAAAGAATCGAGTGACTGAGCACAAGGAAAAATAACCGAACAGAATTTCTTTGAAAAGATCTATTAAAAAAAAACTTGAAAAAAGAGAAAAGAACACAATAAAATCAAGACGAATACAAGATAGGAATGAAGACATAAAAAGGGGGAAAAACGAGGGAAAAACCAAGAGTAAATGGGAGAGAGAGAGGGGGAGAGAGAGAGAGAGAGAGAGAGAGAGAGAGAGAGAGAGAGAGAGAGAGAGAGAGAGAGAGAGAGAGAGAGAGAGAACAGACAGAGAGACAGAGAGACAGAGAGACAGAGAGACAGAGACAGAGAGAGAGAGAGCAAGAGAGAGAGAGAGAGAGAGAGAGGGGGGGGGGGGAGGGGGAGAAATCTATACCACAAACAACAAAATTCACTCCACTACAACAACAATACCAACAATGAGTAAATATCACACCAAGGCCAGGCCATCAAATACAGAAGACTTGCCAAATAAAAAAAAAAATCAAACAAACCCAAAATAACCTTCGTCTAAAATCTACAGCGATTTTTACAATGGCAAAACCAGGAATATAATATCACTCAATACAACATTGGATACGCTTCTTTGTTAAAAACAATATTTATAGACAACAATTTGGCAATAACATTTGCTTGGCAAGGGACATAATCAGGCCTATTAAATTTGAGGCAGTTTCGATCTTTTGTGACAATATTTCCGTTTGTTACCCTTTTTCTTATGATATTGATTTAAAACTTAGATGGTGGGGTTAAGTTGGGATGGCAGAAGAAAGATGAAAAAAATGAAAGAGAACTGCTATGACATAAAAAGGGGAGACTACTTTATGCTACCATACCCCTCAGAAAATCAAGGCCCACTGAGTGGCAAGAGAAGACAACTTTGACATTTTGAAGACTAAAACACTTTCCTGTGATATTTGATGAACAGACCAAGTATCGCCTAACACCCTGTTAAAAAGAACCTTCACATTTTATTCTCAGTTTAGCAAGGTCTTTATTTCTCTTTTAAGATATCTGTATATTGTATATATCACTACAACAAAATCTGACTTTAGGAAATTTAATCAGTCAGTGCTAAGTTTTGTTGGCTTTAAAAATAAATCCGAACAGACGTTGAAAATGTATTATAGACATTCGAAAAAAGAAGAACAACAGATGATGCATTATTATGATACTGACTCAAAGTTTATTTTCCAAGTTCTAGATTACAATGATAAGAGACATAAAAAATAAGAAAAAAAAGGGTTTTGATTGTTGGGAATATGGAGTTATCTTCCCCTGATTTTTGCGGGACTACTTCAGAGTGGTGAAACCAGTGACATTTCTTTAGGAAAATGATATATTTTTGAAATCAAAATGGTGATAAGATGCCTTAAAGTATCCAACAGATGAAAATAATACTCTGAGTAAGCATCGTACAGAAAGTCTATGTTGTTTTGATATAACTGCCAATAATTATAGTAAACATATTGTTTTTACAAAATTTTGTTGTTAAATAACAGTTTCTTCTCTCATAGTTATCGGACTACACAAAGTAGTTTAATTATCAGAAAAAAACCCAAATCTAATCATGTTTTGTCTCTGATTTTTAAAAAATCCCATCTTTAAGTAAAACAAAATTCATACGATGTGATTAAAACTTCTACCGAAAAAAAAAACCCACACCAAAATTCCGTGATAAAACCGTGATGCACTTTTACTGGTGTTACAGCAACCACAGTGCGATCAGAAAAAATATTTCTGAAACTTGAAGAGTAGAACCAAAAAAAAAACCCAACCAAACCATCGTGGTGATACGGCTACTATTATTATTATTGTCCTCAATGGGCATACGGTTTCTTAAAATTATTGTCACCATGAGATACGGTTTGTAATAGTTAAGTCAACCATGATGATGACGATGATCATAAGGAAATTGTGTGTCTTGACTGGGCAGGGTAGTAGTAGTAGTAGTGGTGGTGGTTGGTGGTGGGGGTGGCAAGAAGCGGGTACAAGTCACTCAACGGGTGGATGACCTCTTGACAAACGGGTAGATGACCTTGCTTAGGAAGCTTGTCAGCTGGGTTTTTTTTTTTTACTGCACATCTTCACTGAAAGCGGTCACAAGGATCCTGGTTCTGGTTGACTGAGACAAAAGCAGAGAAAGAAATAGCAGAGATTAACAAAAAACAAAAAAACAACCGACACTCTCTTTGTAGAAAACGGAGAGAGAAGAAATTCAACACCATGACCCAGTTCAGTTCTTCCAGCAAAAACTTACAACTCATTTTTACATTTTAAACCATTTACATTTCACACCACTTTGTAGAAAATAGAAGAAATTCAACCCATTCTTCCAAAACTTCCAGCAAAAACTACCAACTCATTTTACAGTTTAATCCATTTACATTTCACACCACTTTGTAGAAAATAGAGAGAAGAAATTCAACCCATTCTTCCAGCAAAATCTACCAAAATAGTTGACATTTTATACCATTTAAGGTCACGGCAGATTTTCTTGCGTGAAATTCGGGCTGCTCTCTCTCTCTCTCTCTCTCTCTCTCTCTCTCTCTCTCTCTCTCTCTCCTCTCTCTCTCTCCCCTCTCTCTGGGGAGAGCGCGTCGCTACAAGTGCAGCGCCACCCATTATTTTTGTTTTCTTTACCTGTCTACAAATATATATCTGTTTCCTTATCAGAAATGGGTTTTTCTCTAAAAAAAAATCTTTGCAACGGACAACTCTCTTGTTGCCGTGGGTTCTTTTATGTGCGCTAAATAATGATGTGTAACACACGGACCTCGGTTTATCGCCTCATCCGAGAGATAACTACCGAAACCACCACCCATGGTGTAATGGATGGGGGGAAAAGTTTTGGGTCCAAACGGGATTCGAACCACCGCATACTTTGACTCGGACTTTTCGCTTTCTAGTCAGGCGCGTTACCTCTAGTCCACTGATCGCCCCCTTCCCCCCCCCCCCCCAAAAAAAAAAAAAAGCAAAAAAAAAAGAAAGCAAAAAACAAAAACACCCTGTGTCGTTTAAACCACGTAAGAATGATATGGTGAGATTGCCTGTACCAGTGACAAACAAGCTTTTGGTACAACAACTTGTTCTCTCCATTAAAAGGAGAAGGAGAAAGTTATATAAAGATGGAGTATGGCTGTCTATGATTTATGATTACACGCTACACGCCAACACAAACACACTCACTCACACACCCCACACAAAACACACTCACAATCACACACACAACACACACCGTACACACACACTCACTCACAAACACACATACACAAGCAAAAACACACACACACACACACCACAGCACACACACACACACAAATACACAAATTCCCATCCATGCAAACAAGCACACTCACACAAACGCATATACACACACGCCACACACCACACACACACACCACACACCCACACACACCACCACACCACAAACACACACACACACACACACACACACACACACACACACACACACACACAAACTCCCATCCACGCAACACACACACACACACACACACACACACCCTACCCACACTACACCCTCGCCCACACACTGTCTGTCTGTCTCCTGTCTGTCTGTCTCTGTCTGCTGTCTGTCTTCTCTCTCACCACACCACACACACACACACACACACACAACACAACACACACACACACACACACACACACACACACACACACACTACCACCCACACCCCCAAACAAACAACAACAACACGCACACACACCCACACCCCCCCACCCACCCCCCCCCCCCACACACACACACATGTATCAGACACGTACTTGTGTTCACGCATCTGTACTGGGTGTACAGCTTGTTGCCCTGGTAGTCAAAAAACAGGCGTTTGTACACTGTAGCCCTGTTCAAACCCCGCCTGCCCCGGGAAGGCAGGGGCACGTGGTGGTTAAGACAGCGACAGTTGATCTGAAATCAGCATCAACAACATCATCAACAACAACAACATCAACAAATTAATAATAATTTTAAAAAAATAAAGACGCAAGTAACCAGATAGTTAACTGTCATTTATTTATAAGTAAACATTCATGTTATATAGACACGTGCACACACACACATATAGCACAAATACACACACACACACACACATAAACACACATACACAATAACTCAATAGTTAACTGTTATCTAGTTATAAACACACATGTTATATAGACACGTGCACATAATAATAATAATAATATAATAATAATATAATAATAATAATAATAATAAAATAATAATAATAAAATAATACATGGAATTTATACAGCGCTACATCTTGTAAAAACAAATCAAAGCGCTTGCATTCGACCTATACAACACACAATCAATCAAAAACCATTTATAGCTTTAGTAAATTGGAATGTACACACACACGCACACGCACAAACACGCACACACACACGCGCGCACACACATGCACACACACACACACACCACACACACGCGCGCACACACACACACACACGCGTGCACGCACACACACATACACGCACACACACACACATACACACACAGACAGACAGTCAGACAGATAGGCAAACAGGCAGACAGACACATAGACAAGAGACTAGCCCTACAACACACATCGACACACAACAAACACACACACCGACAGACAAACACACAGAGACTGACCCTGTAATATCTGTAGCTTCGAGGATTGCGGAGACTGGCGACCATTTCTCGGGCAGGCCAGTCAGTGGAGTTACACCGGGTGAAGTTACAGGCTGGCCGACACATGTACTGGCTGTGTGGGAGACACAGGAGGGTCAGTGAGATGGTCAATAGTAGGGGTCAGCTCAACTCTTGGCTTGTGTGTTTCTTAGTAATCTTGTGTGTGTGTGTGTGTGTGTGTGTGTGTGTGTGTGTGTGTGTGTGTGTGTGTGTGTGTGTGTGTGTGTGTGTGTGTGTGTCTGTCTGTCTGTCTGTCTGTCTGTCTCTGTCTCTCTCTCTCCCCTTCTCTCTCTGTGTCTTTCTCTCACCTTTCTCTCTGTCTCCGTCTCTCTCTCTGTCTCTCTCTGTCCCTGTCTCTCTATGGCTCTCTATGGTCTCTCTCTCTCTCTCTCTCTCTCTCTCTCTCTCTCTCTCTCTCTCTCTCTCTCTCTCTCTCTGTTTTAATAAAAAGAACCTAAGCTATGCCCTGCTATTCATAGATTATGACCAAAATGTTCTAAACAGCCCTAGTGGCTTCATTTTATTCAACTCCTAACCTGACCATGATCTCAAAGCATGGGATCAAATCACCCTCAGGTGGTTACATAAGAGCATAATTATTCCTCCAAGAATGTACATTCATTTTGATCTGAGTCGTTTTCCTGTCAGTTTTTTTTTATAGATTTAGTCCATGTATATTGGGGCGGGATAGCTAAGTTTCAGAGCGCTCACTTTCCACAAGTCAAGTTAAACAGCGTCGAGCGTGGTTACCAGTTGAATGGGTGACCGTTTGCGCGCCTTGGCTACAGTACAGTTCCCCCAGTTCACCCAGCTGTAAATGGGTACCTGCCCTTTTAGGGTTAAGGAAGGTAAAGCAGCGAGGGAGAGGAGATGGGCACCGTCCTCAATATGCTGGCCTCTAGAGAAGCTGAGGTCTCTGATGCCTCGCTCCCCTACGACCGCCTAGGTTACGGAGCACCTTAGCCTTTATCTTTTTACCATGTATAGAAGTGCGGTGCACAAACAAAACTGATACAACATTTTTGCGGACAAGTTAAAAGCTCTTCCAGCCCATGTGCAAGTCTCTCCACTTCGGCTGGTGGTAGGGCTGACAGGGTATATACTACCTAGCATGCAGCAAGTGACCCATAAAGGGGTAGGTGCCACCAGGTTCGACTTGCCTAGGCCACACTGCCCGAGGAATCAATTATGTGCAGTGCCTCTACAGTAGTTTAACAACGTGGGTGGATAAGTAAGTTCGGTCATATCTTTTTTTATCATCACAATTCATGAATGATAGGAAAACAGATAATTATACCGAACCCTAGTTTCACTCCCAGAGTCACGACCGACTCTCAGACCTCTCCGTCCTCATGATGACAAAAATCGAAATAAAGGGGATAAAGAAACAATATCACACATCATACTGTACGGGCATATTCCCTAACAAGACAAAAAAACAACCATCACAAACAAGGTCCCGAGAAAAGGTTGGTAGTAAACTGATCATTCATTACTGGGAGAATTTCGGTTTTGACCAGTCTGTTATTCAAAAATAAGACGGGCAACAAAGACTGGAAAAAGATGGTTTCATTTCATGTAGGCCTTATTGTGCTGTCATGAAATGGACACTGATATTTTCTGATGAGGTAGCACAAGTTGGGAGGCGTCACACCATTAGGAAGAGTGGTGGTTAATATCAGTTTTAATATCAAAACTGTTTCTTTGATTCCCCTACACAGGAACTTTCGGTCACCGGTCTCTGCTGGTTTCTGAACTGAACTGTAGGTGTAAGCGAAAGTGGGTCTTGGTCTGTCTGTGTTCTTTGTCTCTGTCTCTCTGTCTGTCTCTCTGTCTTCTTGTCTTCGTCTTCTGTCTGTCTGTCTTCTGTCTGCTGTCTGTCTGTCTGTCTGTCTGTCTGTCTCTCTGTCTGTCTGTCTCTCTCTCTCTCTCTCTCTCTCTCTCTCTCTCTCTCTCTCTCTCTCTCTCTCTCTCTCTCTCCTCTCTCTCTCTCTCTCTCTTATGTACTTTATTATGCCAACGGTTGATGGGGTTTCTGGTTGGTTGCGTGCTTTCTTTATCTAACAATTCTTAATTTTTCTTTTATATTATTATTTCGAGAATGATAGAACAAGTTCTTCTATGCTTTTTTTTTACATTCAGTCCCCATGTCTATGCATTTTTTAGAAAATGTTGTGTTGTCATTTTAGCAGCTTGCATGTTTGTCTATTCTCTACTTTTTTCCCTGAATATTTCCGCTTTTTATGTAAAAATAGCAAAGAATGATAACAACACTGAGATTTATCATGAAAGCAACTAGTAGTCTGCCCACCAGTCAGTCTACTCATGACGTCTTTTGAGCACTATTATAAATTTTAAGCTTGTATTTTTCTGGTTGCTATGCTGCAACTGATTGTTGTTCATGTCTCATAAAATTAGATATCGTCAAAGAAGGCGTGCATAACAGAATCCAGCAAACCATTGAGCCTACGAAAATCATCTAACAATCGTAAAGAAGCGTAAACTGAAATGGTATGGGCATGTCACAAGATCAAAAGGACATGCACAAACAGTACTGCAAGGCACTGTACAAGGAAGAAGAAAAAGAGGCAGACCAAGGAAGAGAAGGGAGGACAACATCAGCGAATGGATAAGCTTAGAACTCAACAAAAGCCTGAGAAAGGCAGAACAGAGAGAGGAATGGATAGAACTGGTTATCAAGTCTTCGGGTGTGCCCTCAGGTCGCCAGACTGAGAGATAGATAAGATAGATCCTCTCTTTATCAAAATCTTATTTCAAACACAAATTTTCTTTTCAATTTACTCGTACGTCTTCATCTTACATCTAGCCTACAACAATAGAGGTTTGGAATTTTGTACCAGAGATCTAGTTAGTTAACTGTAAGGAACTACCTGCTGGTCATTGATCAGTGATCTAGTCGGTTTTCTTACCTTAATTGACCACCTGTCAAGGTTGTCTTTAGTCTCCATACACTGCATGCAGTGGACTACATCTGAAACCTCCGAGCTGTCATTTTTGTGTATTATTTCATTACCAGACCTATGGATTCTGAAGTAATTCGCATCTTGGGTGCTGCCTTTTTTATATGCGGCAACCGAAAACTTTAATCAACCCCTGACTGGTTGGCTTCTGTGTCCATTACTGCACGAATATTGACGACAAATAAACGGGAAGGGTTTGTTTGTGGGTCAATTACTGCACGAATATTGACGACAAATAAACGGGAAGGGTTTATTTGTGGGTCAATTACTGCACGAATATTGAAGAGAAATAAACGTGAAGGGTTTATTTGTGGGTCAATTACTGCACGAATATTGAAGAGAAATAAACGTGAAGGGTTTATTTGTGGGTCAATTACTGCACGAATATTGAAGAGAAATAAACGTGAAGGGTTTATTTGTGGGTCAATTACTGCACGAATATTGACGACAAATAAACGTGAAGGGTTTATTTGTGGGTCAATTACTGCACGAATATTGAAGAGAAATAAACGTGAAGGGTTTATTTGTGGGTCAATTACTGCACGAATATTGACGACAAATAAACGTGAAGGGTTTATTTGTGGGTCAATTACTGCACGAATATTGACGACAAATAAACGTGAAGGGTTTATTTGTGGGTCAATTACTGCACGAATATTGAAGAGAAATAAACGTGAAGGGTTTATTTGTGGGTCAATTACTGCACGAATATTGAAGAGAAATAAACGTGAAGGGTTTATTTGTGGGTCAATTACTGCACGAATATTGACGACAAATAAACGTGAAGGGTTTATTTGTGGGTCAATTACTGCACGAATATTGAAGAGAAATAAACGTGAAGGGTTTATTTGTGGGTCAATTACTGCACGAATATTGAAGAGAAATAAACGTGAAAGGTTTATTTGTGGGTCTATTACTGCACTAATATTGACGACAAATAAACGTGAAAGCTTTATTTGTGGATCAATTATTACAGAATATTAACAAAATAATCTTGAAGGCTTTGTTTTTTTTTTTTTATCTAATACTGCAGAATATCAAAAGAAGATAAACGTGAAAGCTTTATATGTGGATCTATTACTGAAGCATTTTGAAGTGGAATAAACATGAAGGCTTGATTTGTACATCTGGCACTGCAGAATATTAACAAAATAAACACGAAGGAATTATTTGTGTACCGGCTACTGCAGAATTTGAAGAGAAATAAACAGACTTTATTCGTACACCAATTACAGCAGCGTTTAAAGCGAAATAGACATGAAGGCTTTATTCAAGAATTTATCACTACAGAATACTTACTGAAGAAGAAAAAAACGTGGAGGCTTTATTTCGTCCATAAACAATGCTACGTCTTTTCTTTTTGAAGATGGACAATGAAATCTGCCAGCAATAACCGTTTCCCCCCCCCCCCCATCACCCCCACTCCAACACACGCACACATGTACCCTGTTCCGCTTTTCGTAAGAGTAGGCCATCGTGTGCCGATGAAAACAGATGACAAGATTGACAAAACTGCAAACACACGGGGGCTGCGTGCAAAAAAAACAACCATGAGTGCCTATTCCATTATCCTTGATATAAAAATAATAAAATAAATAAATGAATAAACAGACAGTTAAATGAATGAATGAATGAATGAATGAATGAATGAATGAATGAATGAATGAATAAATAAATAAGTAAATAATTAAAGAAAGAAAGAAATAGATACATAAATAAATAAATATAAATGTACACCCCCCCCCCATCACCTCTCACCACATCAACCCCCCGTCCACCCACCACCACTCTCCAACTCGCCCTCCCTCCCACCCAACCCACCACCCCCACCAACCACCACCCCTACTCCCACCCCCACCACCACCCCCACCAACCACCACTACCACCACCAACCCCCCCAAAAAAAAACCGTTTACCATCCCAAGTCAAAACAAATCTCTCACCTGTGTTTCTCGTTGCCGTAGAGGCGGTGGTCAGGGTTGTTGATGGGGCACTGCTCGCCGTGAGCGCACATGCAGTTGTACATCACCCTCTGGTCTCTGCAGCGGGTGCCGTTGTACCAGTCCCGTATCGTGTTCCACACGTCCGCGCACACCGCACGTTCGGGGCACTCTCGTCTGCTCCTCTGTTGGTGTTGGTTGTTGTCGGTTGTGAGTTTCATTATATTTTGTGTTGTTGTTGTGAGTTTCATTATTATATTTTGTTTTTTTCTTTTGTTTCGAAGATAACTATTGAGGAAAAAGTAGTGGAGGAAAAAAACAACAACAAGTGTAGGTATCAACTTCTTAATCATTTTGAAAATGATTATCAAAGATTCGATGTAAAAAATAAATCGAAGATAATGGAGAAAGAAACACAATATGTACACCCCACCTTCCTACCCAAACATCACCCAACCCTGTCACTCACAGTAACAACAACAACACAGTGTTTCTAACCTGTGCGTGTGTGTTGTTTTTGAGTTTCAGTATATTTTCTTTTCTTTTGTTTCGAAGATGATGGAGAAGAAAAACAATATATACCCCCTTACCCCAACATCACCCAACCCTGCCACCTATTATAACAACAACAACACAGTGTCTCTAACCTGTGGTGTGTGTTGTTTTTCAGTTTCATTATATTTTATTCTTTCATTTCGAAGATAATGGAGAAAAAGCAACAGCAACATGCAAACTTCCCTACCCCAACATCACCCAACCCTGTCACTCACAATGACAACACAGTGTTTCTAACCTGTGCCTGTGTGTTGTTTTGAGTGTCATTATATTTTATTCTATCATTTCGAGAATAATGGAGAAGAAAAAGATACGTACACCCCCCCTCTTACACTAATAACACCCGACCCTGTCACTCACAATAACAAGAACAACACAGTGTCTCTAGCCTATGCGTGTGCGTATTGTTTTGAGTTTTATTATATTTTATTCTTTCATTTCAAAGATAACGGAGAAGAAAAAACAATATTTACACCACCCACCTTACCCCAAACATCACCCAACCCTGTCATTCACAATAACAATAACAACTCAGTGTCTGTAACCTGTGCGTGTGTGTTGTTTTGAGTTTCATTATATTTTATTTTTTCATTTCGAAGATAATAGAGAAGAAAAAAAACAATATGTACACCCCCCCCCACCCCCCCCCCGTTACCCGAAACATCACCCAACCCTGTCACTCACTATGCCGTGGAACATATGACAAATTTACAAAACTGCATACACACGGACCGGATGAAAAAAAGCACATGATTGCTTATTCTGTTATCCTCGATATAAAAGAATAAATAAATAAATAAACAACAACTCAGTGTCTCTAACATGCGCATGTGTCTTGTTTTGAGTTTCATTATATTTTATTCTTTCATTAGAAGATAATGGAAAAAAAAAACAATAACTACAACCCTTACCCCAAACATCACCCAACCCTGTCACTCACAATAACAACAACAACAACGCAGTGTTTCTAACCTGTGCGTGTGTCTTGTTTTTGAGTTTTAGTATATTTCATTTCTTTCATTTCGAAGATAATGGAAAAAAAAAACTCACAATATGTACACCCGCCTTCCTTACCTCAATACCACCCAACCCTGTCACTCACAATAACAAGAACAACACAGTGTCTCTAGCCTATACTGTGGTGTTGTTTTAAGTTTCATTATATTTTATTTTTCATTGCGAAGATAATGGAGAACAAAAAAACAATATGTACAATCCCCTTCCTACCCCTAACATCACCCAACCCTGTCACTCACAATAACAATAACATAGTGTCTCTAACATGTGGTGTGTGTTGTTTTGAGTTTCATTATATTTTATTCTTTCATTTCGAAGATAATGGAGAAAAACAAATAATATGTACACCCCCCTACCCCTATATCACTCAACCCTGTCAACCCATAATAACAACAACAACAACAACAACACAGTGTCTCTAACTCTAACCTGTGCTTCTCATTGGGCTTCTTTACACTCAGTGAAATCCCCGTGTGTATGTACTTTGGTAAATATTGTCATCCGTTTTGTCATGTGTATGTGTGTGTGTGTGTGTGTGTGTGTGTGTGTGTGTGTGTGTGTGTGTGTGTGTGTGTGTGTGTGTGTGTGTGTGTGTGTGTGTGTGTGTGTGTAATACACAAACGAACACATGAATGAACGTGGGCTTGGAAGTGTCGGTACAGAATTATATATGTGTATGTATGCACGGAAGTAAAGTACAATAGCCACGTGTATGAAGAAATGTGTGAGTCTAAATTATTGTACAAAGACAAAGACATATACAGAGATGCGCTTTATCGTTTGGACCCAAACATAAACACACACGCACGCATGTATACACACACACGTATGAACGAACGTACGCACGCACACACACACACAATAATATATATATATATATATATATATATATATATATATATATATATATATATATATATATATATATATATATATATATGACACAACAAAGAAGATTCGCCTTATAGAAAATAAACAATGATAACATATGACATTAAGCAATGTTTCATGCTCTGATACAATACTGGTTCTATACCTCTGTATGTTCGCTTTGGTTTGGTTCATAAACGCAATCTAGACTGTTAATAACCATGATAATTATACAACAAAATCTGCAGAAAAGTCTAGATTTTTTG
>CM060335.1:32890199-32893610 GCA_030674155.1 Stramonita haemastoma | reverse complement strand
AGAGACATAGAAAGACAAAGAGAAGTGAGAGAGACACAGAGAGAGACAAAGAGAGAAAAGAGATAGAGACAGAGAGAGAGAGGCAGAGACAGAGACTGAGAGAGATAGGAGAAAATGTGAGAGACAGAGATAGACAGACAAGAGAGAGAGAGAGAGAGAGAGAGAGAGAGAGAGAGAGGAGAGAGAGAGAGACAGACAGACAGACAGACAGACAGACAGACAGATAGACAGACAGACAGACAGACAGAGACAGAGAGACAGAGACAGAGAGGGAGATCATTTAGCAGCAATAACAAGATCCACACCAACAGCACCACAACAACAAAAGAATCAAGGAGGAGGAGGGGGGGGAGGGGGGGGGGGGGGACAAAAAGTCGGAGGAGGGGAGGGAGGCTGTATCAAAACTGACAGAATTTTCTCCCAGCTTCCGAAAATCATAATAGGCTGTACTATGACATTGATGGAGAAGCTAATTACATCTCATTAGACACCGGAGATTGCAAGCTTACAAGTTGTAATTTCCACAAAATGTTCTGTTGGAACGTTTGACAGCTTAATTTTCAGTTTTCGTTAGCGCTTTACGTGGGTTTTTTTTTTTTGGGGGGGGGGGGGGGGGGGGGTGTTCAATAGATTTCTAACGCCCAACGCACTGATTATAAGCTTTGTTAGGTTTGTTAACGTCACAGAGACAGAGACAGGAGACAGAGACAGACAGAGAGAGAGAGGGAGAAGGAGAGACAGAGAGAGAGGAGACAGAAAAAAACCACACAGACAATAAGAGAGAGAGAAGAGAGAGAGAGAGAGAGAAGAGAGAGAGAAGAGAGAGAGAGAGAGAGAGACAGACAGAGACAGACAACAGACAGACAGACAGACAGACAGACAGACAGACAGACAGACAGACAGAGAGAAGAGGAGAGTAAGAAGACAGACAGACAGAGAGAGAGAGAGATGAGAGAGAGAGAGAGAGAGAGAGAGAGGGAGAGAGGAGAGAGAGAGAGAGAGAGATGAAGAGAGAGAGAGAAGAAGACAGACAGACAGACAGACAGACAGACAGACAGACAGACAGACGAGACAGACAGACAGACAGAGAGATACAGAGAGATATATATGTAGAGAGAGAGAGACAGAGATACGTAGAGATATATTTGTATATATAAGAGAGAGAGAGATACAGAGTTACACACAGAGAGATATACAGAGAGAGAGAGAGAGAGAGAGAAGAGAGAGAGGAAGAGAGAGAGAGAGAGAGAGAGAGAGAGAGAGAGAGAGAGATTTTAGATTGAATCTTTTTATATCGTGGATAATGGAATAAGCACTCTTGTGCTTTTTTACATCTAGTCCCCGTGTGTATGCAGTTTTGTAAATGTCATCTGTTCCCACCGGCACACGGTGGCCTACTCTTACGAAAAGTGGAACAGGGTTTAACGTGTGCGCAAGATGTTCTGCGTGCGTTCGCACACGGGACCTCGGTTTAAAGTCTCATCCGAAGGACTTTGGGGGAGGGACAGACGCCAACACACGCACGCACGCACACACACACAGGAGGATGGATAGCCTGGTGGTCAGAACATTGCGCTGGCAATTTGACGACCCGGGTTCGAGTCCGGTCGAGGAGATTTTTCTCCTGGAGTTAACATCAGTGCTGACTCCACTCTCCCCAAAAGTCCTTCGGATGAGACTTTAAACCGAGGCCCCGTGTGCGAACGCACGCAGAACACTTGTGCACACGTTAAATCCTGTTCCGCTTTTCGTAAGAGTAGGCCATCGTGTGCCGGTGGGAACAGATGACAATATTTACAAAACTGCATACACACAGGGACCGGATGAAAAAAAGCACATGATTGCTTATTCTGTTATCCTCGATATAAAATATAAAAGAACAAAATAGAAAATAAAATAAAAACACTCTCACATACACCACAACACAACCACACATATCAACTCCACACACACACACACACTTCACACACACACACACCTACACACATTTCTTCCTCTCTCTCACCTCCTCTCTCCTTCAATGTCACTTCTAATCTCTATCCTCTCTCTCTCTTCTCTCTCTCTAACTCTCTTCTCTCTCTCTCCCCGTATGTTTAAACAAAGATTAATAGATATGTTCATTCAAGAATGGGAGGGGACTATAAGAGATAAAGAGAGGTATGACAATTACAGACCATTTAAAAGTACTTTTGTAAAAGAGGAGTATATAAACTCTATTGATGTCTACTGCTTTCGAGTCGTAATTACTCAAGCCAGATTTAACGTTCTACCCCTTAATAATAATGTATATAGATATAGTGAGAATAAGCGAGAAAAAATGTGTCCCTTCTGTAAAACGAAAGTTGAAAATGAAGCCCACTCTTTATGGGAATGTTACATATACGATGGCTTGAGAGAAAGATTCTTAAGTAAATGTATCAACGTACCATTGCATGATCTGTTCAGAGGAACAAATGATGAGTACAGGTACAGTTTGTCTACATATATTTTTCATTCTATCAATAAAAGAAAGAAAATGCTAATTCAGGATGTATTTTGAAAACTTTTATGATTCGTTACGTAATTGATATGCATGATTTCCACAATTTTCCCTAGACATTATGTTTCTGTGATTTGGTTTTGTTTCATGTTAGATTCATAATCATGATTTAGAATAATGTGTGTTTTTCTTCTTCTGATCAGCATGAATCTATACCTTTGTCCATTTGCCTTGCCTATGATACGAATGAACCCTTTGTTCCATCCCAAGCCCAAGAAATGTACTGTGGTCCATGGCCAATGTACATTAAATCAGTTCAGTGTTCAGTGTTCAGTGTTCAGTGTTCTCTCTCTCTCTCTCTCTCTCTCTCTCTCTCTCTCTCTCTCTCTCTCTCTCTCTCTCTCTCTCTCTCTCTCTCTCTCTCTGTCTTTGTCTCTGACAGAAGGTTGGACAGAACCAAACGACGATTCGTGACTTTCTGCCAGATCTGAAGAGACAGAAAATAAATACATGGCTTCGTCAGCTAAGAGAGTGGAAGCAGACGCTGTAATTCCTAGGATAAACAATCCCAAACCACTCACACACGAACAAAAAAAAAGAAACTCTTCACAAAAAGCCCTAAAATTATATGTTAGAAGTAGTAGATCTGAAACACACACACACGCACATAAAATTGTGCACTTTCACTTGCATGCATGCATGCATGGTTTCATGCACGCACAGGACACACACAAACACACACACAGACACAGAAACACACACACACACAGAGACAGACAGACACACACACATGTACACACACACACACACGCACGCACACACACAGAGTATGTGTGTGAATGAGAAAGAGAGTAACGCCCCCCCCCCCTCCCCCCCCCACATACATAGACACACACAAACAGATTGAGAGAGAGAGAGAGAGAGAGAGAGAG
>CM060335.1:32862699-32872699 GCA_030674155.1 Stramonita haemastoma | reverse complement strand
CTTTTCCATGGAAAGAAGATAGTCTCTTTTTTTTAAATAATTTGCCATTGAAAGAAAATGACCTCTTTTGACATGTATACGCCTTGCCATGGACACAAGATGGTATCCTTTATATTTCAATACACTCTGCCATAAAAGAAGAGCTATCTTTGTAAGTTATAATACACTTTACATGGAAAAGGGATGTTGTCCTTTATAATTTAATTACACTTGCCATGGAAATATATGATTTCCTGTACCTTAAAATAAAACTTGTACTTGAAGGATGATGGTCTTTTTATAATAACTTTGCCCTGGAAAGAAGATGGTCTCTTTTTATTTAAGTACACTTTGCCCTGGAAAGAAGATGGTTTCTTTTTATTTAATACACTTTACCATGGAAGAAGATGGTCCTCTTTTTAAAGCAATTCGCCATGGAAAGAAATGGTTCTTTTTATTTTGAATACACTTTGCATGGAAAAATATAGTCCTTTTCATAATACACTTTACCATGGAAAAAAGATAGGTCTCCTTTTTATGAACACACTCGTTTTAGAAATTTCTTTGAATTCCTAGAAGCCACATATTTCGAAAGTAGACATGAAATGACAGAACGCTGTGACCAAAGGGCTATGGTTAAATGTGAGCGTAATCACCTCTTCCCCTTGAGTGCAAATCGATTCAAAGTACAAGTTTAGGTCAAAGGTGTTCCATAACCTATTGGGTTTTAGGGGAGCGAGGCGTCAGACACCTCACTTCTCCAGGGCCAGCAATATGAGAGGCAGCGCTTATCTCCTCTCCTGCTGCTTTACCTTTCCTGACCCTATAGAGGGCAGGTACCCATTTACAACTGGATGAACTGGGGGACTGCACTGAACCAAGGTGCGCAAACGGTCACCCATCTAACTGATAACCACGCTCGTTGCTGCTAACTTTGGGGCTGAAGAAAGGAGTGCTCTGACCACTGAGCTGTCCTCCTCTCTATCAGCAGGATATATCTATCTATCTATCTATCTATCTATCTATCTATCTATCATCTATCTATCTATCTATCTATCTATCTATCTATCTATCATCTATCTATCTAATCTATCTATCTATTTTTTCCCTTAGTCTGGCGACTGGGGGGCACCCCTGAAGACTTGAAACCATTCCTTCCATTTCTCTCTCTGTTCTTCCTTTCTCAAAGTTTTGTTGAGTTCTAGGCTTGTCCATTCGCTGATGTTGTCCTCCCATCTCTTCCTTGGTATGTCCTCTTTTTCTTCCTCCTTGGACAGTGCCTTGCAGTATTGTTGTATTTTTTCAAGTCTTTTTGATCTTGTTACATGCCCGTACCATTTACGTTTATGCCTTCTTCACGATCAGCAAGATATAGGGAACAAAAAAAATGGGTTTGACCACGGGGAACTCTCTCCCCTCTCCCTCATGCCCCCTGCTCTGTTTAAAGCAAAACTGAAGGGAGGGGTCAAAGCAATTCTGGTAATGGTTCTGAACAGCCTTCACACCGCTGACCAGTTTGTTGTTTTTTCGGCCATAGGAGAAAAGACATGGCTTTTCTACCACGTTGATGGCCATTGCTTAAAGAAAACTGTAAAATGAGGAAAATGGCACGTGACGATGTTGGCAGAGGTAATGACAAAACAGCTCTCTTTTTTTTGGACTCTCGTCAAATCTCTCTGTCTCTGTCGCCTTTCTTTTTTTTTCTGTCTTAACTTTCTCTACCTCTGCCCTTAACCCCCTTCCCCCTCACTCGTCTGTCTCTATCTCTGTCTTTCTTTCTCTCTAGTCTTATGGTTTATTCATCGTTTTGGTATTATTATTGATCCCTACTTAGGGCGAGGGAGGAATGTACAAAAGTATGGCTGTGAGTTTGTCTTTTATCCTCAAAAAGTAAAACCTCTCTCTCTCTCTCTCTCTCTCTCTCTCTCTCTCTCTCTCTCTCTCTCTCTCTCTCTCTCTCTCTCTCTCTCTCTCTCTCTCTCTCCCCTCTCCGAATGAAGGGCCGGATGAAAAAAAGTAAGTGAATGCTTACACTGTTACCCTTGGAAAATAAAGATTATTCGTTCATTCATTCATTCATTCATTCATTCACTTCTCTCTCTCTCTCTCTCTCTCTCTCTCTCTCTCTCTCTCTCTCTCTCTCTCTCTCTCTCTCTCTCTCTCTCTCTCTCTCTCTCTCTCTCCTCCTCTCTTCTCCCTCCCTCCCTCCCTCCTCCCCCCTCCCTATCTCTTCCCCCCCCTTCTCTCTCTAGTCCCCCCCCCCCGCACTCTCTCCCCCCCCCCACCTCTCCCCCCTCTCTCTCCCCCCCTCTCTCTCTCTCTCATCCCCCCCCCTCTCTCTGTCCCCTTTTTGCTTCTCTCTCTCTCTCTCTCTCTCTCTCTCCCCTTCTCTCTCTCCTCTCTCCCCCTCTCTCTCTCTCCCCTCTCTCTCCCCCCCCTCTCTCTCTCTCTCTATCTCGTCTCCCCTCTCTCCCTCCCCCCTCCTCCCCCTCCCTCACTTCTCCCTCCCTCCCCCCTCTCTCTCTCTCTCCTACCCTCCCCCCCCCCCTCTCTCTCACTCTCTCCCTATCCCTCCCCCCCCTCTCTCTCACTCTCTCCAGTCTTCAGCTCAAATCAGAGCATTGCGTGCCGACAGACAAAGGAGAGCGGCCAGGTGATCGTTCTCTGCCCCATTACACAGCTGATGCCCTGCGACAGTTGATCAAGCCCCGTCACAAAAAATACACCCCCTAGTCCGTAGACACCGCGAAAATGAAGCAAAGTTTGTTGGGTCTTATTCTGCTCTTGCTGCTGCTTCAATCTGCTGCTGCTGTTGCTGCTACTGCTGCTGCTTCGATACAAAATAAATCCACGTTTACTTTTTACTTCTGTTGTTACTGCTGCTGTTGCTGCTGCTTCAATACAAAATAAACCCATATGTACTCTTATTTCTGTTGTTGTTGCTGCTGTTGATGCTGCCGTTGCTGATAGTATTGCTGCTGCTGCTGTTGTTGTTTGCTGCTGCTTCTGGTGATACTATTGCTCCTCCTGCTGCTGCTGCTGCTGTTGCTGCTGCTGCTGCTCCAATACAAAATAAACCCACGTTTACTCTTACTTCACTGCCGTTGTTGCTGCTGCCGTTGCTGATAGTATTGCTGCTGCTGCTGTTGCTGTTGCTGCTACAATTACTGTTGCTGATGTTACTGCTACTACTTCTAGTGCTGCTGTTACTGCTACTGCTACCAGTGCTGCTGCTGCTGCTGTTGCTGCTGCAGATAATATTGCTGCTGCTGCTGCTATTGTTACTGCTACAATTACTGCTGCTTCTAGTATTATTGTTGCTGTTGCTTGCTGCTACTACCATAGGTCTGCTGTTGCTGCTACTACTATTACTGCTAGTTGTTACAGCTACTACTGCTGCTATTGTTACAGCTACTACTGCTGCTGCTGCTATTACTGATGCGTGCTGTTGCTGCTACTGCTATTACTCTACTTACTTCTACTGCTGCAGCTACCTGCTGCTGCTACACTACTGCTGCTGCTACTACTACTACTACTACTACTACTACTACTACTACTACTACTACTACTACTACTACTGCTGCTCGTGCTGCTGCTGCTGCTGCTGCTGCTACTAACTACTACTACTACTACTATACTAGCTGCTGCTGCATGCTGCTGCTACTAACTACTGCGCTGCTACTGCTGCTACTACTGCTGCTGCTCTACTGCTGCTACTACTGCTGATATAACACAATGTTTGCCACTACTTTTCTATAGTCAAACCGCCGCCTGTTGTTGTCTGCTGCTGCTGCTGCATGCTTGCTGCTGCTGCAGTTGCTGTTTGCACTGCGGTTTGGTGATGATGCTCTTATCGTTCTACTGGGCCCCCTTTGGCCCTGTCTCGCTGATAAAGCGATGAAAATAGAAGGAAGGAGGAAGAAGCAGCGCTAGGTTGAAGATTTCTTTCTGGCCGTTTTTTTTTTTCCCCTGGATGAGTTATAGCGTATACCACTTTCAGTGACAGCATATTTTCTCTGTACGAAATTATGGCTATAGGGGAAAAGAGTGCGTCGCCACGAGAGCAGCGCTACCTATCACTTATATTATTTACAAGGTTTGCAAAGAAAAAAACAAAAAGACCTAAGAATGACAAGGCTCTTCATAATTAAAACAAGGACTATCAACATTGTAGATAATTATATGGGAGGTAATTCCTGTTTTTTTTCTCTGCATGATTATCTCCAATTGTTAGAGTGGCAGCTTTCTGGAGATGTCCATTGTTGTTGCTTGTGACTGTACTGTGGATGTCATTTGGGAAATTAGTTTTCGTATTAATGTCCGCCCGCGGTTTGATTTCTGTAGAAATAGGTATAAGAAAGACAAATCTGAGTGCTCTGTCTGTCTGTCTGTCTCTGTTATCTCTCTTGTCTCTGTCTCTGTCTCTCTCTCCACACATACACACACATGCACCACACATACACACACAAACACACACACACATACAAACACACACGTGCACGCGCGTGCTCAGGCAAAAGAACCCCGACAAGTTCTTTATAAATGCAAGTGAGTCAAAATAATCAGACTTTACACTGTGATGTAATTACAACCTTTCATTATAAAACCAAAGATTTTGATTAGTTTTGCACACACACACACAATAATCCCCAACCCCCAACAAATCCCGTGACTACTTTTGAGACCATTTCACGAGGAAATACCACTTCCAGTGAACCAGACGGTAAATCTAAACATTTCATAAGGATTTGGGGTTACATATATAATTAATTATAAGAACAGGTCATGACGTTTTGTTACATAAGGGATTCGAGATTGAAGAGAGAGAAGATGGGTAGGAAGGATAAACAGTATAATTAACCTGAACAACAAAAAAAAAGATCGAAGTTTCGTTTTGGTTTTGTTGTTTTTCTCTCTGTCTGGGAGTCCCATAAGTTCAGACTTAGCCTAGCAGTCAGACGACCCTCCGATTACAGGTCTTGGGTTTCTGGCTACGTCATGTTTATGTAACAGAGATGAGTTTTGCGCGTGAGCTGCTGGGAAAATTGCCTCCGCCTTTGTGTGATGGCCCCGTCTTTTCCCCATCATCCGTAGGCCTAATATAATGGCACGCTGGATGGAACAGGCTGAAATGGCAGACCTCTCCCTCTCCCTTCCTACCTATCTGCCTCCCTCTGTCTGTCTCGGTCTGTTTCTGTGTGTGGTGTGTGTGTGTGTGTGTGTGTGTGTTGTGTGTGTGTGTGTGTGTGTGTGTGTGTGTGTGTGTGTGTGTGTGTGTGTGTGTTGTGTTGTGTGTTGTTTTTGTGTCTCTGTCTTTGTGTGTGTGTGTGTCTGTTGCTGTTGTCTGTTGTCTGTCGTGTCTTGTCTGTTGTTGCTGTCTGTTGTTGTCTGTCTGTCTGTTTGTTCGTTGTCTGTCTGTCTGTCTGTCTGTCTTTCCTGTCTCTCTCTTTCTCGTCTTTTCTCTCTCTCTACTCGCTTCTCTCTCTCTCTCTCTTCTCTCTTCTCTCTCCTCCCCTCTCCTCTCCTCCTCTCTCTCTCTCTCTCCTCCTCGTATTTTCCTTTTTCATCCTTCCCTTCCCTTGTCAACCACATCCACTTTCATAGCCCCCCCCCCCCCCAACACACACAACACACACACGCACACACACACACACACACACACACACACACACACACACACACACACACACACACACACACACACACACTTTACTGCCTTGCCCCCCCGCCCCCTTCCTATCTCTCCCTATTAGTGGGTGTTGTTTTTTTACGAGCCAGTATTTCTGCCAGAGCGTGATTTCCAATCTAGGTGGATCAATATTATTTTCGATACACCAACACTACTTTCAATAGTTATATAGTTCGTGATTTTTTTTTGAAGAACAAAGTTTTTGTCACATTGGCACCACCTTCGATCCTTTTTCTCTTTTTTTTTTTTTTCTTTTTTTTTTTTTTTTTTTTTTTTTTTTTTGGGGGGGGGGGCATTTTTTGCAGCTTTCTTCAAGACTTAAACTAGAGACAATATCAATTTTGAAGTGTCAATGCTACTTTCGATATTTCTTTTTGATACTTTTGCAGGCTTTTTTTTTTTTTTTAAAGATTCAAACTAGAAAGGTAGTATTACTTTTGATGTATCAATACTACTTTTGATATTGTTTTTGATACTTTTGCAGTTTTTTAAGGCCTAATTAGAAAGAAAATACTACTACTTTTGATGTATCAAAACTGCTTCTGATATTGTTTTGGGTACTTTTGAAGCTTTTTAAGACAAACTAATAAGACAATATTACTTTTGGATTTATTAATATTACTTTTGATATTATTTTGATACTTTTTACAGTTTTTCCAGGCTTAAACTAGAAGACAATATTACTTTTGATGTATTAATACAGTTTTCGATTTAAAAAAATAATTTTGCAGTTTTTTAAGACAACGTAGAAAGACAATATTACTTTTGATGGCCAATACTACTTTTGATATTTTTTTGATACTTTTTACAGTTTTCAAGACTTAAAATAGAAAGGTAATATTACCTTTGATGTAACAATACTTCTTTCGATACTAGTCATTTTTGATACTTTTGCCCGTTTTCAAGGCTTAAACTAGAAACACAGTAATACTTTTTGAGATATCAATACTACTTTCGATATTGTTTCAGACATAGCATTTTTTTAAAGACCTAGCGAGCAAGACTATTACTTTTGATATGGCAATACTTATGTTCTTACTCTTTGATAACGAACAGTTCTCCAAGACAAAACTTGAGAAAGATTTTATCTATTCTTTTTTTTTCTTTAATTCTTTTATTTCTAGGATAACGGAATAAGCATTTGTGTGCTTTTTTACATCCAGTCTCCGTGTGTCTTGTAAAGTTTTTCAACCGTTCCCACCGGCACACAAAGGCCTACACTTCCGAATTGTGGAACGGGTTTAGGGTGTGCGCAAGATGTTCTGAGAGAGGGAGAGAGTGGAGGAGAGAGAGAGGAGAGAGAGAAGGAAGAGATGAGAGAGAGGAGAGAGAGAGACAGACAGACAGACAGACAGCACAGACAGAGACAGAGACAGAGAGACAGAGAGAGACAGAGACAGAGACAGAGCGAGAGAGAGAGAGACAGACAGACAGACAGAGATAGAGAGAGACAGAGAGACAGAGAGAGAGACAGAGAGAGAGACATAGAGAGAGACAGAGAGACAGAGACGGGAAGACCTAGACAGCCAAAGACAAGACAGACATAGAAAACACATACAGACAAACATACAGACAGTCAGACACAAAACGCACAGTATTATCATAAAGCGGAGGAGGTAATACATACAGGAAGATGGGGGAGGAAAGGGAGTAATGGGATGTGGGTGGCAAAAGTTGAAGGTAAAACTGTGTTTAAACAGCTGCAAGATTTCAAACAAACAAAAAAAAAAACGGGCACACGTTTCTATCTTCTAGATAAAACACCAATTCCAGCTCAACGTCTCGTCTGATTCCATTCCACACCCCTCACCACCACCATCACCACCACCATCACTACCACCACCATCACTTGCCATCATCAACATACAGTTGTTTAAATCTACAATAAAACTTCCCCTCCTATCTTTGCATCATGAAAACCCAAAGAGCTCTGGTAAACAACATTCTATTTTTGCGCGCGAGCGATAGCAGCTTCCATGACGTCACAGGGCTGACGTCAAATCAGTCAGCGCTAGACGTAACATTACAGGCAGTGACCGAATTATGTAATCTTCTACGTTATAATGAAGTAGGCGACAAACAACATGGGGCGGAGTTGTGGAGAGAAAAGAAAAGGAAAACGAAGAAAAAGAAGAAGAAAATGAAGAGAACAAAAACGAAGGAGGAAGAAAAGAGGAGATAGTGTACAAGAACTTTGTGTGTGTGTGTGTGTGTGTGTGTGTGTGTGTGTGTGTGTGTGTGTGTGTGTGTGTGTGTGTGTGTGTGTGTGTGTTGCGTGTGGGCGTGCTGTGCGTGCGTGAGAGAGAGGAAAAGAGTGAGAGAGAGGAGGCAGAGAGAGAGAGAGAGAGAGAGAGAGAGAGGAGAGAGGGGAGAGAGAGAGAGAGGAGGGGGGGGGGTAAAAGAGAGAGAGAGAGAGGCGGGGGGGGGTTAAAGAGAGAGAGAGAGAGAGAGAGAGAGAGAGAGAGAGAGAGAGAGAGAGGGAGAGAGAGAGAGGAGAGAGAGAGAGAGGAGAGAGAGAAGAGAGAGAGAGAGAGGAGAGAGAGAGAGGAGAGAGAGAGAGAGAGAAGAGAGAGAGAGAGGGGAGAGAGGGGGGGGGTAAAAGAGAGAGAGAGAGAGGCGGGGGGGGGGGTAGGAAAGAGAGAGAGAGAGAGAGAGAGAGAGAGAGAGAGAGAGAGAGAGAGAGGAGAGAAGAGAGAGAGAGAGACACACACACACACACACACACACACACAAACACACACACACACAGACACACACACAGGCAGACACACAGACAGACAGACAGATTCTAGGTGTAAGCAATCTTCCAATTTATCTCTCAGTCTTTGAAGGCGGGTTGGCACCAAGTCAAGACCTCGGTGCTAGTAACCTGCCTCGGCCTTTATCTGCACTGCAAGATGGAGACAGACAGACAGACAGACAGACAGACAGACAGAGACACAGAGAGACAGAGAGACAGAGATGTGTGTGTGTGTGTGCACGCGCGCGCGCTCGTGTGAGTGTGTGTGGGGGGGGTGGTGGTGGTAGGAGAATGAATGAATGAATAATATTAATTTGTAAGGGTAACAGAGAAAGCGAGAGAGAGAGAGAGAGAGAGAGAGAGAGAGAGAGAGAGCAGAGACAGAGACAGAGACAGAGAGAGACAGAGACAGAGACAGAGAGAACCGAGAGATGGGGAGAGAGGGAGAAAGAGAGAGAGAGAGAGAGAGAGAGAGGAGAGAGAGAGAGAGAGAGAGAGAGAGAGAGAGAGAGAGAGAGAGAGAGAGAGAGGAGAGAGGAGAGGAGAGAGAGAGAAACGGGAGAGAGAAGAACGGGAGAGAGAGAGAGAGAGAGAGAGAGAGAGAGAGAGAGAGAGGAGAGGAGGAGAGAGAGAGAGAGAGAAGAGAGAGAGAGAGAGAGAGAGAGGAGAGAGAGAGAGAGAGAGAGAGAGGAGAGAAAATCTATTAAAGTTCAGGAGAGTTTTGTTTTGTGCGTGTGTGTGCATGGTGGTGTGGTGTGTAGTGTGTGTGTATATACATGTGTGTTGGTGCGTGGAGTGTGTGGTGTGTGCGTGTGTGCGTGTGTGTGTGTGTGTGTGTGTGTTGTGTGTGTGTGTGTGTAGTGTGGAGAGAGAGAGAGAGAGAGAGAGAGGAGAGATGAGAGAGAGAGAGAGAGAGAGAGAGAGAGAGAGAGAGAGAGAGAGAGAGAGAGAGAGAGAGAGAGAGAGAGAGATCAGAGTAGAAGTACTTTAATTACTTTTAATTTACCTTAATCATTGTCTGCAGTCAATTTTGGTTGCGACAATAAACCAAGATCCCGTGTACAAAACGAATTTAGTGGACGGACGTAAAAGAACCCACAACAACAGAATAGTTTTGCCTGGCAGTCTTTCAGTTGAGAGAATAAAACTGGGGTCAGGTGTCCACCATGCAGAAGTATCTCTCGTTATAAAACAAGAAAGACCCTTTGCGTAGCAAAATACCGTACCATCAATGAAAACAACAAAATAATACTGTCGAGCGCAAATTATTTGGACCATCTACCTTATCCAAATTAGCGAATAAGCTGGAATTTATTAGGATCATCTACATTATTTAAAAAAATTGCAGGGGAATAAAATAATGCTAATGAGCGAAAAATTACCAGGATCTATCTATCTATCTATCTATCTATCTATCTATCTATCTATCTATCTATCTATCTATCTATCTATCTATCTATCTATCTATCTATCTATCTATCTATCTATCTATCTATCCCTTAGTCTGGCGACAGTGTGGGCATCCCTCAAGACTTGACAATCATTTCCCTCCATTCCTCTCGCTGTTCTGCCTTTCTCAAAATTTTGTTGAG
>CM060335.1:32825199-32857699 GCA_030674155.1 Stramonita haemastoma | reverse complement strand
ATAAATATAGAAATGAAAGCACAGGTAGGGGGCGGCGCACAGACAACAGACAAAAATATCTACCAAAAAATACAAACAAAAAAACCCCAACAAATTTACCCAGAAACAAAACAAAAAGGAGGAAAAAGTAAACATTAGAAAAGAATAACTATTCACGGTGTTAAAAAACACAAACAACACTAAATCCCTCACTCCCCCCCCCCCCCCCCTCCACTTTATACCTAAAAAAAAACTGAGGAAAAAAGAAACAGGAAGCAGAGAAAAATAAACAAAAACAAACGAGCCAACCCCCCCCCCCCCCCCCCCCCCCCCCCCCCCCTCAAACATTGAAAAAAAAAATGAAATAAAGAAAATTTTCAAAAAAAACAACACACTACTGCTGTTCGGATTCTGTGGCTCCGATTGACGAAAAAAGTACGTATTACACTTAATCAGTAAACAACATTAGGAGTAATATTAATTATCAAACTTGATCAGTAACAACATCAGGGGTGATATCAGTTTTTACACTTCATCGGGAATATTATTAAGAGTGATATGAGTTATTACACTTGATCAGGAATAAGATTAAGAGCGATATCAGTTATTACACTCAGTCAGTAATAAAGATATATAAGTTATTTTACTTATTCAGTAGTAACATTTAAGTTATCAGTTATTACACTTCGGTTATAACAAAGATTATATCATGAGTTATTACATTTCTTAAGTACTGACATTAAAGATGACATCATTTAGTAAACTTCATCAGTAATGACATTGAAGATGCTATCAGTTACTAAACTTCATCAATAATGACAATAAAGATGATATCAAATATTACACTTCAGCAGTTATAACATTTAAGATTACATCAGTTATCAAACTTCATAAGTAAATGCATATAAAGATTATATCAGTTATTATACTTCACCAGTAAGGACATTCAAGATTATATTATCAGCTATTACACATCACCAGTAATGACATTAAAAATTTTATCAGTTATAGTATACTTGATCAACAATGACATTCAGGGCGACATCAGTTACGCATGCGAATCTGCTTAAACTTTACAATAAAAGGAAGACACGACAGAATAACCAACAATATTTTTAAACTGAAAAGGATATGGTAAAACAAGATCAATAAACGAATTGGTTAAAGTATGGATTAAAAAAGTTTTGAAAAATAAAGAGATAAGGGGCAGAATAAAAGAACGGAGATTAACGATTGAACGGAATAAAGTAAAATTTTATTTTCTGTTTATAACTTTTGACACTTTCTTTAATCAATACATGATCTTTATTACAACCCAAACTTGTTTTTAAACAAAAATTCGGAAGGACGAAAAGAAATAGAGAGAAGGAAAGAACGTAAAAGGGAAAAGAAAATCGAACGAATAAAGACAGACAAACTAATAGACAGGCTGACAGACAGGAAAAAACTAGCATGTAGACAGATTTTTTTTTTAATGAAGGAATCAATGAAAGTGAGAGACAGTCAGAAGAAAGGAAATAAACTCAGAAAGAAAGAGGAAAAGTAAGGAAGAAAACTAAGAAAGAAACCAAAGGAAGAAAGAAAAGACAGAAAAAAATATGTGTGTCATTAAAGAAAAAATGTGAAGTTTTCACAGAAAATAGAGCCATTTGTAAATAAAGAAAACACAACAAACTACAACAACAACAAATATCTCCTTAATACTAACTTTCGAAAAACTTATCTAATCTCTAAAAAAAAAATTCACCACCACCACCACCAAACAACAGCAACAACACACCTCTTTTGTGTCAAACTAAATAACCCGTACAAAACACGCATCACCATCTGTAAAAAAAACAAACAACAACAAAACAAACTCACACAAAAACAAACAAAACTCTCGAACACTCACAGTACATCACAAACCATAACCTGTATACAACAGTAGTCTCACCTATGTCTTGTAGAAGAAACCTGTTTCAAGTTTGCAGAAAACCAGGGAACCAACTTATCTCTAACTCAACAAGTGTCTAGTCTGCGTAGAAAGCTGTTTTTGACGAAGTGCGGAGCGAGTCGAGACCTAAAAGAGCGCAAGAACGATAACTCCTGCCTCCAACCAGGCAGAAAGCAGACGTCAACTTCGCTCGCGGAAGAAATTTTCAGGCTAGAAATAGTTCCCGAGAGACTGGAAGCATAGGCACCCGAAGGGAGTTCACAAAATGATTGGGTGCTTGTTTTAGATTAAACATACAAAGAACTGGGATTAGAACTTTTTCTCTCTCTCTCTCTCTCTCTCTCTCCTCTCTCTCTCTCTCTCTCTCTCTCTCTCTCTCTCTCTCTTGTTTGTGATGGATGGGGAGTAAAAATAGTTTAAAAGAATGATCGTCTAGAATATAAATATAATTATATGTAATTTGCGTTGTCAATTAAGTCCAATTTTACCGCTCGCGCACGCACGCGCAGTGTGTGTGTGTGTGTGTGTGTGTGTGTGTGTGCGCGTGCTGCGTGCGTGCGTGCGTGCGTGCGTCGTGTGTGGTGTGTGTGTGTGTGTGTGTGTGTGTGTGTGTGTGTGTGTGTGTTGTGTGTGTGTGTGTGTTTCTATTACGAATGTATTAGCTCTCCTGACAAAAAAAAGATATTTTCAGTTTAATCGGAGAGGGGAAGGGGGGGACTTCTCTTTTTTTTTCTTTTTCCTCTCTGTGGAAGCTCATACATCAACTACAGTTGTCTGTCATGTGAGCAAAAAAAAAAAATTAATGCGCTGTGCTGCCGTTCAGCATTTGACAAGTCAGCAGCAACGTATCCGAATTGGGCATGGGAGATAATTGTGGGCATGGGAGATAATTGTTATCTTTTATGTCTTTCTGGTAAAACAAAAAACAAAAAAAAAAAACGCCGGAGAATGTAGACCGAGAAAACAGAAAATAGACAAGAAGGAGATAACTGGAAGAAAAGGAACTTGGCGATAACATAGGAAGGATAGAAAAGAGGGATTTCCCTGTACAAATTTTCAGAACGTGGGATGCGATCTATATACTAGTGGGCCCTCGGCATACTCGTGGAAGATTTTTTTTTGTTTTTTTTTAGTTTGTTTTTGATTGCTTATGGTGGATCGGTGATCTAGGTGGTAACGCGCCTTGCCTAGAAAGCAAAAAGTCCGGGTTGGAGTGTGCGGTGGTTTGTACCACGTTTGGGCCCAAAACATTTTCCCATTCATTAGACCCTGAGTGGTGGTCTGGGCGCTAGTCTTTCGGATGAGACGATAAACCGAGGTCCCGTGTGTTGCTCATCACTATTTAGCGCACGTAAAAGAACCCACGGCAACAAGGGGTTGACCCTGGCAAAATTCTGTAGAAAAGAAGCCACTCTGATAGGGAAACAATTACAGCTGCATGCAGGAAAAAGAAAAAAAAATGGGTAGGCACTGCAGTTGTGGCAACGCGCTCTCCCCGGGAGATCAGCCCGAATTTTACGCAGAGAAATCTGCTGTGACATAAAGTGGTACAAAGCACAAAGTACAAAATTAGGTTTCTTTTTCGTTCAACAAGCTAGAACTCCAAGGCTTATCGATGGTGATCTTTTGCGTAAGCGATTATTTTTGCTTACTGTGATAGCAGCTGTATTCCAAGTTAGCGGACCAATCGTTTGAGTTACGTGTTCAGTCCAAGCTAAAGCTATTTCTGTAACCAAAAAAAAGTATGAACTAAGATTTATCCAGACTTTACTTAGGACTTGAGTTGGTAAAATACGGGATAGAGATACACGCACAGGCGCAGATACGGAATTAGCATGAGGATGAAGAAAAACAGGAGTAAGGGTCATATATATATATATATATATATATATATATATATAATAATATAAATAATAATATATATATATTATATACTATATATATATATATATATATATATGGCTACATTCAGTTGTTGGGACGTTTTTATTTTGTTTTTTGTTGGGGGTTTTGTTGTTGTTTTTCCACACCTTGCACGGCTTAATGTGAAAGCCTTGATTGGAATTTGTTTCTTTGCTTTTTGTTGTTAGGTTTTTTACGTATTCTTTTATCTTGTCTTCTATGTGTGTGCTTTTTTTTTGAAAATTCAAGTTGCGTTTTCGGATTTTCTGTTTGCTTTTCTTTTCTTTCTTTCTTTGGGATGAGCTGGCTGGGATTTGTGTGTGTGTGTGTGTGTGTGTGTGTGTGTGTGTGTGTGTGTGTGTGTGTGTGTGTGTGTGTGTGTGTGTGTGTGTGTGTGCAAATTTCTTGTTTGTTCTGTTTTGTTTACCAGTTTTTTTTGTTTTTGTTTTTTGATTTTTTTCTTTCTGTGTTAACCCCTTTCACAGCAGACAACTAAAACCACGCTATTTTCGATCGGTTCTCCTCCATAACCCCCACCCCCCCCCCTTCTTTCCCCTTCCCCCACTCCTCCTCCTGTCTTTCCCCTCAGTATCCATCCTTTATTTCTAGCTTCTGATCTCTTATCCCCTTTTGTGTCTTCTTTTGTTTTTTTTTTTTGTTGTAGCTGTTGTTGTCCGTCCCTGCTCACTCTGCCCTTTTCAATCTTAATTCAAAGCCTTTGTTCTGTTGCACTGAACTAAACCCTGCTTTCTACTTCTTTTTTTTGCTTTCTTTTGTCTGTCTTTTATTTGTCTCTCTTAACCTCTGCATTTGTTTCCAGTAAATAACAATTAAAAAAAAAGATATACCGTTCAGCAGCAACAACAACAACAAAACAAATCACGGTTTCGTATACGTTTTATAGCTCTCATTCGGTCGTCTGTTTGTCTGAGTACTTTTGTGTCTGTCTTGTATTTTGTTTATCTCTCTTTAGAAAGTTCAATTCGTGAAGAAAGAAAAATATCTAACAAACCACACTATCAGCAGTACCAGCTTTCAAATTGACCACAAGCAGCAGCAGCAGCAGCAGCAACCTCAGCAACCGCAGCAGCGGTGTTAAGTTTCTGGAGCAATGACAATCCAATCTTGTTGTTGACTGCTCCGCTGACCAAAAAGGTCACATCGGGTTGTCGCTTCGACAAACTTTAAAACTCAGATGAAAACTGCGCAACGATGGACAGATTAAAACAGGGTATAAAATCAACTGTACCTTCGTTACTTGTATAAACTTCCTCCTGGCCAAGCCCTAAGGTCAATACAGAACGGTCACCGGGCAAAGAAAAGGGGCAAAGGCAACAGTAGCAGCAGCAGTTTAGGTGTACGAAATATAAAGGGTTTTAACCCCTCTGTACGTTGTCGTGATATGGTTTTTGTCCTTTATCTATTGATTCATCATTTTTTGTTCTTTATATACTGATTCATCAGTTTTTGTCCTTTATTATTTATCCATCAGTTGTCCTTTATTTGTTGATTATCAGTTTTTGTCCTTTATTTATTGATTGATCAGTTTTGTCTTTATTTATTGATTCATAGTTTTTGTCCTTTATTTATTGATTCCATCAGTGTTTGTCGCTTTATTTATTGATTCAATCAGTGTTTTGTCCTTTATTTATTGATCAATCAGTGTTTGTCCTTTATTTATTGATCATCAGTTTTTGTCCTTTATTTATTGATTCATCAGTTTTTGTCCTTTATTTATTGATTCATCAGTTTTTGTCCTTTATTTATTGATTCATATCTACTTTATCTTACTTGTATACACGTGAGATGGTTGACCCTTATGGTTGCTGTCAATGGTGTAGTTTCCCTTCGTTTATTGCAATTCATCTTACCTTTCTATTAGTTTTGTTCGTTTATTATTATTATTCTACTGTCTCGTGGTCATTAGGATCGTTAAGGATCGAACTTGTCAATAGTCGTATTTTATCCTTTGTTATTACTCAAATCATGTACTGTGGAGTTAAATCAATTCAGCTTATTAGTTTTGGGTTTTTTCTCAAACCTTTGATGATTTAGATGTAATCGAAGACAATTCAATGTAAACATGCTCGAAGGAAATTGAAATTAGATTAGTTCTCTACAAAATGTCCACGTTATAGGATGACATCTTTGGCTTTATTAGTCAGAATGCGGTTATCTTGGTTTAAAGATAAATCACGAACAAACCACGCCTGATACGTTTCTAAAAGATTTTAGAACATAAGACTAATTGGCGCTCCCCACGAAATGAGTCGCTAGCACATTACCTATTTGCGCAGGAGCCATAAAGTAGTGGGTCAAGTTTCAATTTTGGATTTTGATGATTTTTAAACTAATCTTTTATTTACTATAAAAATATCAAGCATATTGATTCCTTTAAATGTGTTTTGAAATACAAAACTCTTCTGAAACTGTACTAAAATAACTTTGCCGTTTTCATTTGTCCATCCGGGTTATCATTTCAATTTGTAATAATGTTACACAGAATGTCGATTTTCAATCTGTTTTTTTTGTATATATAGCCATTCATGCACATTAATACATGTCAAACTAAATTGCCTAGGGCACTCGTCTATATTGTAGCTCACAATAGAAGAAAATACATACATTCTTTCGAAAAGGCTTCTGGAACTGTTGTCTGTTTATCAGTATAAATCAAATTGCGGGAACTGAATCTTATAAGAAGTAAAGGTAAATGTAAAAGTGTCCATAACCTATAAGGTCGTAGGGGCGCGCTAGCGATGAATCAGAGACCTCAGCTTCTCTAGGGGCCAGCATGTTGAGGACGGGTACCATCTCTCTCCCTCGTTGCTTTACCTTCCCTGACGCTAAAGAAGGCAGGTACCTAATTACAGCTGGGTGGACTGGGGGACTGTATGAAGCAAGGCGCGCGAACGGTCGCCCATCCACTTGGTAACCACGCTCGATGCTGATTATCCTTAGCTTGGGGAAAGCTAGAGCACTGACTACTGAGCTATCCTTCCCAATGAATCTTATGAGTAGCCCTGTCAAACTGGGGAACTCATTACATTAATTACTAATTACACTGATGAACTATTTTGCAACTGTTCGTTCTTTGAGCTAATGCCCGTAGTGCTGAAAGCACTACGATGGAGAACAGAAGAAGAAGACAGACAGACAGACAGAGAGTGAGTGAGAGTGAGAGAGAGTTCTGTGTGTGTGTGTGTGCGAGTGGCGGGTTCTGTGCGTGTTGTGTGATGTGTGTGTGTGTGTGTGTGTGTGTGGTGCGTGCGTGCTGGTGGTGTGTGTGTGTGTGTGTGTGTGTGTGTGTTGTTGTGTGTGTGTGTGTGTGTGGAGAGAGAAAAGAGAGAGCTTGTGTGTGTGTGAGTGAGTGTGCGTGAGTGAGTGAGTGTGAGTGAGTGTGAAAGGTGAGTGAGTGAGTGAGTGTGTAGTGGTTGTGTGTGTGTGTGGAGAGAGAGAGAGAGAGATGAGAGGTAGAGAGGAGAGAGAGAAAGGAGGAGAGAGGGGGGGAGAGAGAGGGATGAGATGTGAGAGAGAGATAAGGAAGGGTGGTGGAGAGAGAGTAAGACAGACGTACAACAAGACAGAGAGAGAGAGCTCTGTGTGTGTGTGTGCTGTGTGCCGGGTGCGCGCGCGTGTGTATGTTTGTGTGTGTGTGTGTGTGTGTGTGGTGTGTGTGTGTGTGGTGGGCCGGTGTGTGTGTGTGTGTGTCTTGTGTCTGTTCCTTCATTTAAGGTGTCTTCACCATGTAGACATAAATGGGAGGGCTAGGGGGGGTGGGGCGTGAAACAAGCCCATGAAGATGGGAGCAGGTCTCCTACCTGATTATGTGTGTGTCTGCTGTATGTGCTCAATGAGCATAAATAGTAATGCTCCTGTTTGGGTTTGGATGTGCAATGCGTATGCGGAATGAGTTTTTTTGTGGTGTTTGTCTGGTGTAGAAGAATGAAATGTGTGCATGAAAGGGTATTTTATTATTGCCAGACGCAACAATCCTATTGTGGAAATTAGTCTTCTTCTCTTGGCTAAAGCTTCTAGTTTCACCAAGGATGAGATTTGGCATTATGCGGGTTGTTGTTTTTCTTAACCCACCACAGACATTCCTTTTGCATGTAACCACACAACTCTCCTCCTGAAACCAAATTTCAAAACTTTAAAGTTTTCATCCATAACCTTCCAACCGGGGAAGAATGATAAGAAAATCAGCACTATGTATACCCATGCACGAGCAAACATCTCCAAGCAGTGGCAAGGCACCCCAGTGTTCATCTCATCCCAGATTACGTCTGCACTGACTGGTTCAACAGACAAGTCCAAGACAGGTCCTTGAGTGGCTACAAGAGAGGAGAATCACTGTGTGCTGACAACGTGGGATGTCGAAACTCTCCAGCTGCCAAACTTTTAAGCTAGAGACTTGCATCAGGATAAGGGCGGAATTGTTTTGCCCTTTTTTGGGTGCTCTGGTACTTTTATACTACTGCTTTCTCATTTTCATCATTCTCTTTTTTTTTTGTCTCGTAGTCCAGCAGACATACTTGTGGGTACAGAGGTTTTCATGCGCACCTCAATCAAATCATACATTCATCTATTCATATATTCATTCGTTTCTCTTTCTGAGACAAAAGCAACAAGAACCTAGCATCAAGCCCCTATGAAAGCGAAGGAGGCTCCTGGCACACAAGCTAAGAAGAGAGAAGCTCTTCAGTTTCCCCTTATCACGTGAGCAAAAAGGGCCTCAACCACTGTCTGCCTGTGAGAGATAAACGCAGGGGCCCACAAACCCTCTGTGATTTCTGCCTACGCAAAATACAGTGCTTCAAGGGAAAAAAGCAACGAGTTCAATTTATCTCTACCCTATTCATGACAGCTCCTACACATCAAATTTGCCTGCAGCAAGAAAATTTGGGGATGCTAGTGGACACAAAAGTAAGGAAAAGCTTGTGTGGGGGGTTTCGTAAAGATGTTACAAGGAGACCCCATTCCCTGAGAGAGGTTTTAACAGTTGCCTGATGTTCACAACATCGTTGAAGCGTCTGGCAGGGGACTTAGAGTCGTTGGGGCAACACAGATACCGGGTAGTTAAAACAGTGGAATCAATCCTTGTTCAGTTGCTGTAAAAACAGGCCTGCCTCCTCTTCAAAGAAGTGGGTGGTTAATTTGGCTTGGGGAAGTAGGTTCTGAATGTCTTTTTGGCTGGTTCCCCAGCCAACAGATGTTGATAATTAAGCCGCATTGACCATGTCCCTGTTAATGCTTAGGAATCTAGTTGCTAGTGTCAATAGTAGACCCAACTTGCTATTCTGTTTTTCCCTGTTAGGGCCCCCTCCCACTACACAAACACACACACACACACATTAAAACTTATGATAACTACAAGAATAAAAGACACATACACAATGGAAAAAAAACTGTTCTTCAAAAAATCAAGAAGTTGTGATGTGTATTTCCATACAATTTAAGGTTATATTGAAAGCATAATCTGCAATGGTTTCAAATTGTTATTCTTGACTTTTGTTCAGCTTTAGTGAGCAAAACTAATGTATCCATTTTTTAAATATTATTTCCTTATTCCTAATGAAATGCGTTTGCTTGATGTTAATACATTTTGGCAATGAAATGGTCTAGGTGACTTGAACAGAAACATAAGAAAGTCATTTGCAAATCTCAGTAGTTATATAAACTTACATTATAATAGGGACCAGTTTTACAGTGGGAATGGATTATGATAATACTAATGATAAAGCTTTCATTTGTGTTGCACCTTCCATTCAACAGTATTAAACGGTATTACATTGCGTTTTTTAAAAATAACTTTCCTGCTTGTCTATCCACCAGTGCTAGTAAAGATGTTCAAGCATCGTGACAAAAATGAACATCTGAGTAAAGAGGATTCAGATGTTTTTCCCTCTATCTACTCTTGTGTTTCATGCTACATTAAAAAGTAAAACGAGTAAAGTGCAAAATGTAACAACCGATTTCATCACAAGTTAGCGTCAGGCTGTCTAGCATTCCCTCACTTTATAATATTGTTTTTGTATGATTTATTATGATCTAATTATGTGTTCTTCCTTTTTTCATAGTGACATTTTTCTATGATTTATTGTGATTTATGACATAGATCTACGATTCATTCATTAAACATGCCGATAATTGTAGATGCACTTAAGATCAATCAGGGACTCCAAAGGACTGTTGCTCAATGCAGCACTTGAGAGGAGCTCTGATTTGCAGTAAGCAGTCCTTAGGGCATTTCTGTCTTGGAGACAACCTGGGTTGGCGTTGACACAAACAGGAGAAAGGGAAGGTCGAAATTAGCAATTGTAAACCGTTTGGAGGCAGAAAAAGAAGCTCGCCCAGGCTACTACATATTTATACATCTCCTGAAGATCTATTCAGCCAGTCAATATAACTGACTGTCTCTGCCCATGCTTTAATGGGTGAAGAAAAGAGACAGACACCCTAATCAGTTTAGTCAGTAAAATATTCAGGCAAGTTGGACAGTACGAAAAAGAGAACACATAGAACGCCCCTCCAGCATTCTTGAATCAGGACAATGACTGCCACTTAAAGAGTGAAATCAGTTCTGGACTCAACAGGAAGAACAGGTAAGCAGGTTTGTCTGGGAAAAAAAGCTTGGCTGACAGGTGAGTGGAGGTGAGGAGGGATGATGAGGTTAAGGTGGACTGATGGGAAAACTAGAGCAATGAAATTGCTTTAGATGTTTGAAGTTAACAGTCTGGATCCTTTTCTTTGAAAAGACGTTTGAGTTGCGTAAGTTTCTCTCTTAGAGGAAACAGAGTGACTATAAATGTTGGGTTTGTTGGGTTTTTTTTTTCTCCAAATGTGGTCGTAGAATCTTGAAACTTTTATCAATTCTCAACTTTGCAGTAGACTTTAAATGCCAGCTATTGGTTGTATGTAAAACGTTGTTTGTTTTTCTTTGCTTGTGTATGTGTGTGGTTGTGAGGTTTTTGGTTTTGGTGTTTTTTGTGTTTTTAGATTTCTGAAAGGTCACCTATTTGATGCTTCACTACATGATGGTTCCACTGCACCAGATGTCAATTTTTAGTTCTTGACATGTAGTCAATATGCAACGAAACAATTCTATTCGATACAAAAAAGCAGATTGAAAATCAGATGAATCTATGAAAAGTTATACAAAATTTAAATGATACACTTCAGGAGGAACAAAACGAGAAAGTGACAAGATAAGCATCATTACAGGTGGTCAGAATGAGAGCATGATGGCTTTGAGTATTTTAAAGACAAGTTTAAAAGCAAAACGAAACAAATACATGCATTAAAAATATTTCATTTCGAGGTACAATAATGGCTATTCGTATAATCAATCAAAATGTCATCATCGACAACTTGATACCCCCATCCCCCCTGCATAAAATGGCTCCTAGTGGAAAAGTGGTTCAGGTGCAAAGGGACTCACTTTGTGATGGAGCATCACAAATGTAGAAACATACAGCCTAGGTTCTTTTTTTTAATGATGCTTTCCATTCACCATGATGATTCAAACAAAGAGAAAAGAAAAGGAAAAAAAACGCAATATATCTTAAAGCAAACAGATAAACAAAAACAGAAACAACAAAGCCAAAAATGAACAAAACTTAACATTGTGGGTGGTTGGATGCAAGCATATAATTATGTGTGCATGAGTGCATGTGTGTGTGTGCATGCATGTGTGTGTGTGCATGTGCATGTATGTGTGTGTGTGCTTGCATGTATACATGTAGGTGGGCATGCATTTTGTGTGTGTGCATGTGCATGTCGTGTGTATGTGTGAGTGTGTGAGTGCGCATGTGTGTCTTAAGGATATTATGTTTGAGCAATTTTTGAGTGTGGGGTTTGTAGATCATCCCCCCATCCAACCCCTGTCCATTCTCAATTCACCATCACCCTTTTCACTTTTTTTTTTTAATACTAATAGAGCTGTGACAAAATCACTACACTCTACACTCTGCATATCTTACATTTGTTCATTCATCCAGTCATTATGAGTTAAAAATAAAAAGCAGGAAGAATCTAAGAATCTAACAACATCAAGTGCCTATGACACCGATCTGTTGCCTACAGCACATGAGCTAAGAAAAGGGAGAGAGCACTCTCCAATTTCCCCTCATCACGTGAGCAAAATGGGCCTCAACCACTGGCTGCCTGTCAGAGATAAACGCAGGGCCCACAACCCCTCGTGATTTCGGCCAACGCAAAACACAGCGCTAGAGGGGGAAGGCACGCGTCTGATTTATCTCCCCCTCTCCAGGACAGGTCCTGTATATCGACTTTTTCCCCGTTTTTTTTTTTTTTTGCAAAACCTAGGGATGCCCGTAGAGAAAGGACAGGAAAAGACAGCTTTTTCTTTGTTTGTTCATTTTGTTTTGTTTTATTTCGTTCTGTTTTTAATGCCTCAGCTTCAGTGAAGTTCCTCTCCTGCTGTTTCCCACACCCCTTTACTTCACTAACTCTATCCACGCCATACCCAGATTCACTGCGTGGCATCCTCAGAGTGAGGTGAGATGTGCAGAAAAAGCCTATCACTGTCAGGCCACCACAGAGTCACTAGTTAGAGGGGCCCCGCACTGCTGCTGGATCACTTTGGTGATGTTCAGTAGTGCTGTTGTGGGCCCAGGACATCGCTTATGGAGACCCCTTACTGACAATGAGAGGTTAGTTGTTTAGCCAGAGTGAAGGAGACAGCCACCCTGGGTGGTGACCACAACAGTGTCTCTCCCTCCAACAACTTTCTTCTGAACCTCCAGCACCAAAACTCACCACAGACACAGAAGTGTGCGGTAAACCAAAAAACTGAGGTCACCATGGGAGCAAAGAAACGGGGACCAGTGAATCAGACACAATCTTCTTTTAATGCATGATCATCAATGGTGGTGAAAATGAGAGTGGTGGTACGGCTTTGGAGTTGCTTGTGCTTTGAAACACTTATTTAGTTAGTTAGTTAGTTAGTTAGTTAGTTAGTTAGTTAGTTAGTTAGTTAGTTAGTTAGTTAGTAGTTAGTTAGTTAGTTAGTTATTCTTTTATATCGAGGATAATGGAATAAGCAATCATATGCCTTTTTACATCTAGTCCCCCTGAGTATACAATTATGTAAATGCCATCTGTTCCCACATTACAAAGTTATACGCTAGCTTCCTATCATCATAGTAAACCTGGCATTAACATGGCTCGAGAGATGCAGACGCATGCAGCTTTTGGCAAAGTAACTTCAGCTACACTCTCAAAATCGCATCGGTAAAGTCGATAAAGCTCCACTTCGTGTTTCCAGTCTTGCCAATGAGCCCATAGCAAACTCACTCAAGGTAAAAGCTAGCCACAGTTAAAAAAAAAATCTCCTAGTACCACGGGGCTTGAACCTGCAACCTTCCAGCTCAAAACCCAGGTGCATTAACCACCGCGCGCCATGGTGACTGGTAAGGAAGGGGAAAGCTGGTCTGGGGCTAGCTAGCTGTGTCAGATCAGAGCTGTACAAAGGGACCAGATACCCGGAGAGAGGTTTTAACGGTTGCGTGACGTTAAAAAGGTCGTTGCAGCGTCTGGCAATGAGCTTACAGTCGTAGCGGAAAAAACCCCAAACTAATACTGGGTAGTTAAAGAAGCGGAATCAATCCTTGTTCAGGCTGATGTAAAAACAGGTCTGCTTCATCTTCAAAAGAAGCGACTTGGAAAAGTAAGATTCTGACCCGTTTCAATCTGTTTTCGACCAATCTCCATGTCAATACAGCAGACAATTAATCCCTATTGATGCTGTTGCTGTTTACGTCTGGTATACCTGTGCTTCCTATCTTCCTATTGTTAACTTCCCAAAGGCACACATTAAGATTTGATGTAGTTAACGAATGCATGAAACTAATTTTTCTAACGATCTGAGATTATGTGCCTCATTTTCTGAAGAAAAAAACTTAAGCCCCTTCAGTTCCAAGGATATAGTCTGTCTGTCTGTCTGTCTGTCTGTCTGTCTGGATGGATGGATGGATGGATGGATGGATGGATGGATGGATGGATGGATGGATGGATGGATGGATGGATGGTGTGTATGTGTGGATGTAGGCATCTGTCAGTCTCCGAAGACTATGGAGTTGCGCTCTAGACTCTGGAGCGGAAAGTCTGGGTAAGCAAGTATGGAGGGCAAGCTGTTACCCATACAGCAGACCCCCTCTCCACGGCAATGGAATGGTCTATTGAAAAAGCATCACCGATACGCATGGCCCCAGTAGAACGGGTTTTAACATGACCGCAAGATGTTCTGCGTGCGTTCACACACGGGGCCTCGGTTTATAGTCTCATCAGAATGACTTTGACATTCAATTTGATGTTTTCGTCAAGCTGGGAAGAAAGGGCGAGGGCAGGAATCGAACCCAAAACCGCAGGGTTTACTTGGTGGCAGGCCAACGTCTTAACCATTCTGCCAACTTCCTTCTACCTTCCACTTTCATCCTGTAACCTTAATTCTCTGTCTGTCTGTCTGTCTGTCTGTCTGTCTGTGTGTCTGTCTGTGTGTCTGTCTGTGTGTGTATATACATACATATACATACATACATATATAATACTTCCAGTGTAAATCAAGAGTTGTCCTAACAATATCGGTGGACAGAAGTAGTTCAATATATGCCCAAATAACAGTTGGACACGTGACTTTGCGTTAGCCATGATCAAAGGTTTCCTGGGTGCAGTAGTACCACTAGCACACTTTTCGCTTCACCTAACCCCCCTACCCTCCTCCCCTCTTTTCATTTATCACCCCACACCGCCATTCTTAACCTGTGACAATAGCTCTTTACATCACGTGATGCCGATTAGTCACTGCTATTGGTGCATTTTTTACCGGAAGGCCTTTTTTTAATGGGTTTTATTTTATTCTATTTTTTTTATACCACTTTATGTCACAGCAGTATTCTCTGCATGAAATTCGGGTGCTCTCCCCGGGGAGAGCACGTAGCCACAAGTGCAGCGCCACCCATTTTTTTCCTGTCTGCAACTGTATTTTTTTCTTATCAGAGTGTTTTTTTTCCCAACAGAATTTTGCCAGGGACAACCCTCTTGTTACCGTTGGTTCTTTTACGTCCGCTAAATAATTATGTGTAACACACGGGACCTCGGTTTATCGTGTCATCCGAAAAGTTTGGTGTGGATGTTTATCCATTTCGCAATATCCAATTCTGCAAATACACAGAATCACACTCAATGTCTTCTAAATCATCAGCCCCATCATCGTCTTCAACATATACATAATCATCACCATCAGCATCTCATTATCTACAGCAGCGGCATGTACCTCAACATCACCATCAGTACTTTCGTCATCTACGCTATCATCATCGGTACCATCTTCCTCTTCTTCTACACCACCATCATCTTATTTAACCTGTATAAAATTATCATTGTCGCGATCATCATCTTCAATATCTACATAATTATTGTCACAGTTTTCATCCTCATCATCTACATCGTAGTTTTCAAGGGGAGAGAGGGAGAGAGAGAGAGGGAGAGAGGGAGAGAGGGGGAGAGAGAGAGAGAGAGAGAAGAGAGAGAGAGAGAGAGAGAGAGAGAGAGAGAGAGAGAGAGAGAGGAGAGAGAGAGAGAGAGAGGAGAGAGAGAGAGAGAGAGAGAGTTTTGAATACATTTGACTGTCGTAACAGCGGAAAATCTGTACATGAATCTATATCTAAGTGCGTGGGGTGGGGGTGCACGCGCGTGTGTGTACGTGTGGAGCTTTTTTTTAATCCATAGTTTTTTCTAAATCATTAACAAGTACAACACACACACACACACACACACACACACACACACACACACACACACACACACACACACACACACACTACACACACACACACACACACACACCAACAAAGAAACCCAACAACAGCAGGCAGTGACTACCGATAAAAAAAAAAGTAAATCAAAGCTTTTCGCAAAGCAGTGCGCGATCATTGTTTTTTTCCTAATCTCAACTTTTCAAGATAAAGCAAGGCTACTCAAAACAGTTTTCAAGTTATCAGATTCAGATAATTAACTATCCTCAAAGTACGAATGCGGCTACCGTACCTCAAATGGTGAGCAAAAACACAATAAACCGTTTGCTTACGCAAAATGTCACCATTGGTGAACCTTGGAGCTCTAGTCGAGGAACGAAAAAATAACCCCCCAACAAACTTTAACATGTGGAGCAATTTCTTTTTTCTCTCTGACGTCCCTGTACTGTTGTTCCCACACCACTCATTTCAATCTCCATGTAACAACCAAACCCTGATTCGCTGTGTCTCATCCGCGGGATCGGCAGTCGACATGGAGCCCATCAATATTTGGCTGCCATGAGGCCACAAGCCAAAGGGGCCCTGCACTTCTGCTGGGCCACTTTGGGGGGTGTTCAGTGGTGCCTGTTCTGAGCTAACATACGCAGGACACCACCTTCTAAGCCCCCTGCTAACGACAGTATTAGCTCAGTCGCGGAGCGAGACTGAGTGAATCACCCGACCAAGGTGGCGACCACCACAACGTCCCTCCAAGGAATGTCTCCCCGCGAACCTCCAACCCCAAAGGCTTTGACACAAACTCACCACAGGCACAGAAGTGTATGGGGAAACCGAATCTAAGGTCACCATGAGACCAAGCAGCGGGGAGGGGGGGGGGGGTAGCACCGAATCAGAGTCAAATTTTATTACTGCAAGATGATCAATGGTGATGAGGATAATGTAATAATGCTGATGTGGAAGTGCATCCGCTTTGAGACTACTTGATAAAGCTGTACTCTATGCTTAATGTCATAATATATTCCGGTGGCAGCCGGGCCCGAGAGATACAGACACCTGCAGTGTTGGTCAGGTAATTAGAGCAACACTCGCTTTTTCGCATCCGTAAAGTGGATGAAGCTTGACTGTGTAGTCCCAGTCTCCTCACTGAGCCCACAGCACACTCACTCTGGGTAGGTGCCGGCCGGAGTCCGAAAAATCCCAATGACTCTTATGGGAATCGAACACGCGACCTTCCAGTCCGAAATCCAAGGCGCTTAACCACTGCGCCATGGCGGCTGGTGTGGAGCAATTTCCTTGCTTCAGGTATTTTCAGGCAACACATCATCCCCCTACACATCATCCCCCCCCCCCCTCCTTACTTACCCATCCTCTCTTAAGCTTTTTCTGGCCTGTACTTGCTTACCTCTCCCGTCTGCTAATTAAAGCACTGATTGCAATTTTCAGTTAAATAGCAGTGATTGTAAGAATCAAGGTTGCAAAGGACATTCTCTGGTCTATTTTTTTTCAGAGTGTTTCTCGAAATGATTTATAAAAGAAAGAAAGAAAAAAACTTTGATGGCTCTACTTTTACTGTGTTCTGTTCTGATGTTCCACTTCAGTTCGAAAATCTCTCTCTCTCTCTTCTCTCTCTCTCTCTCTCTCTCTCTCTCTCTCTCTCTCTCTCTCTCTCTCTCTCCCTCTCTCCCCTCCCTCACCTTCCTCCATGTTAGTAACTTAGTGTATTGGAAGATGGGGAGCATTATTTTTTTGTCATTAAGAGTTGTATTCTGTATGTATGTATGTTTGTCTGTCGTGTTCAACGATGACCTCCAAAACAGCAGAGGAGGTAGCTGCCGTTTCGGAAATCGAACAGAAATTTGATTATAGTGGAGATGCCTTGCCCACAGCACACCCCCACTCTCTTGGCCAAGAGCGCATACGGACAGTTAGCGTTGGAGATGTTCTCCAAAGGCCAACTAGCCCCCAGGGCTGCAGCAGCACAAGTCAAGCCTCCTAGTCAGAGTCATAGTCGATCACTAAAGACTAAGCTGTGAAGTGGAATTCCACGAGTTGGAAAGCCACTGACCATACAGCCTCTCACTTTGCTGTTGCCCCCCCCCCTCCCCCCCAGCGTCAATACTTTAATCAAGAACTGTGATAGTGTAATCAAAGACATAAATACTTGGTACTCGTATTCAACTATTAATTTTGTTGAAATATGGCTCTGTTTCTACAATCTGAGCTTCTTTATTTTGAATGCTTTCAAAGTATCAATCATGTCTTGTTGTTGAAAGTTTGGATAACGGACAATGAAAAAGTGTATGATGAACAGACGTTTCAAGTAGAGTGTCATGTCTTACTTTGGATGATCCCATGTTCACATAATTATGGCATGTTTTGGCAGATGTCATATATGTCATTTTTTTGTTTGTTTTGGGTTTGTTTTGCTATGATCTGTTTGACCCCATTCTATGGACTGTAGGCCTGAAGGATGAACGCTGGTCATTGTTCATTATTCATTTCTCTCTCTCTCTTTCTGTCTGTCTGTCTATCACACACACACACACACACACACACACACACACACACACACACACACACACACACACACACACAACACACACACACACACACACACACACACACACCTATCTATATATCTATATACACACACGCGCGTCCGCACCCAAGCATGCATAAAAACACTCATACAAACACACACACACACACACACACACACATACAGATATATTATATGTATATAATCATAAATGGAGAGAGAGAGAGAAATAGAGACAGACAGACAGACTAGTAGTTTTGTAGAGAAGTACCTCTACTACTATAAAAATACGGGTTTCCATTGCATTCTTTCTTTTTTTTTTAATTCAAATATTAGTTTTAAACAAAGTTTTATATTGTGTACTCAGTTTTAAAAGCTCTCCTCTGTACTGAAAAATCTTTTCAAGCTGATAATAGTTCTAATGCTTTCATCAATATAAATTTTGTCATGGATTATTGTCAGCACTAGGAGAAAATCCCCTCAGACATGGTGGCTCAGTATGGACTGAAGCTGTGCCCCCCACCCTCACCCCCACCCCAATCGCTTTAGATAACAACTTTAGATAAAAACTCTGCCGTTTAACTCATTTTCACCCCTCTCAGAGAAAATAATATACTGAATTGAAGTTACCTTTTTATTTCAATTTTATTTTTCATTTATGTATTCTTTTGTTTCGAAGATAATGGACAAGCACTTATGTGCTTCTTTTTACATCTAGTCCCCGTGTGTATGCAGTTTTGTAAATCTTGTCATTTGTTCCCACCAGGCACATAATGGCATTTTCATTTCCAGAGAAAAAAATATTCACTCACCGTATCTGAACGTGGTAGAAAAGCCATGATGACCACTAAGCTTGGGGTGTGGGCAATCCCCAGGACACTGTCTTCTGTCTTATGCCTCAGGGTGTGGCAAGATTGGTGTGTCTGCTCTGTGGCGAAAAGTCTTGGATGGTTTTCACCGAGTCGCCCCCCAAAAAAGACTTTGTTATTTACGAATTTGTCTGTGTCCTCGGAGGAAGTTCCGACACCTGCTGATTTGAAGGCATGGAGTCTGGAGCAGGTGGGATGGGCACTGGATGTTGGTTTGACCACTGTCAGTTGGTGTGTAGCCTTGTTCTATGGATTAGTGGGAGCACTGGATGTTGGTTATGACCACTGTCAAAGTTTTGGTTTGTGGCCTTGTTCTAATGGATTAGTGGGAGCACTGGATGTTGGTTATGGACACTGTCCATTGGTGTGTAGCCTTGTTCTCTAGATTAGTGGGAGCACTGGATGTTGGTTATGGCCACTGTCAGTTGGTGTGTGGCCATGTTCTTTAGAGCAGTGGGGGAGGGCATTGGATGTTAGTTACGACCACTATCAGTTGTTGTGTGGCCTTGTTCTCTGGAGCAGTGGGAGCATTGGAGTTTGGTTATGGCCACTGTCAGTTGGAGTGTGGCCTTCTTCTCTGGAGAAGTGGGAGCATTGGATGTTGTTTATGGCCGTTGTCGGAGTTTTGGTTTGTGGCCTTGTTCTCTGAAGTAATGCGGCGTGGGCACTGGATGCTGGTTATGGCCGCTGTCAGTTGTATGGTGTGTGGCTTTCTTCTCTTGCAGAGATGAGTCTTTGGCGCCAGGTTGTCTTCCAAGTTGGCAGAGGCCTACCTAGTGGATGATGGTGTGTCTGCCTCACTGATGTACAGCATGATCCTCTAGCTTTTTCTGTTGAAGTAGCATCAGACAAGGTTTGCCTTTGACATTCTTGTCTCCCCTTTCTTTGTTTCTTCGTTTGCATCTTTCTTGTAGGGAAGGGGGTAGGTGGGCTGGCCTTGTTTGTCCCTCTCTACAGGCAAACTTGTTGGTGAATCTAGACAAAAAAAGAATGAAAAAAGAAGCATGTCACCAATTGCCAAGTGTACTAGACCATGATATAGTACACTGGTCCATACAAAGTCCTGATATTACTTGCACAAATTTAGCATGGTCATAGGAGAAGATGCAATAGTCTCACTAACTCCACTCCAGCAATTGCTGAAGGAGAAAGAGAAATACTTAGCATTTTATTTATTCATTTGTTTGTTTATTCTTTTATATCGAGGATAATGGAATAAGCTCTCATGTGCTTTTTTCATCCAGTCCCCGTCTGTATGCAGTTTTGTAAATCTTATCTGTTCCCACCGGTACACAATGGCCTACTCTTTCGAAAAGCGGAACATGACTTAATGTGTGCGCAAGATGTTCTGCTAGCGTTCGCACACGGGGCCTCGGTTTACAGTCTCATCCGAAAGACTTTTGGGGAGAGTGGAGTCAGCACGATGTTAACTCCAGGGGAAAAATCCCCCAGGAACGGGAATGGAACCTGGGTCGTCAAATTGCAAGCGCAGCAATGTTCTGCTCATTCAAGTGGACTTATCCTCTAGAATTAACATCAATACAGACTCCACTCACCCCAAAGTCCCCCTGAAGCGACTAAAAGTGGAGGTTTACACAGAACATCTTACACACGCATTAAAATAATTATGTGCCGCCTTCAATGGCCATTGCATGCCAGTAGGAACGGATGACAAAATTTAGAGAACGCATGCATTCTGTCCTGTCTAGACACTATCCCCGAAGTCGGAATACAGCTACATTAATGATGAGTTAACAGTCGCGTAGGAAAAAAATATTTGTTTTAATGAAATACTGGCGCTCTAGCTGAGGAATGGGAACAATTATTCATTTTCTTTGTGTGTGTGTGTGTGTGTGTGTGTGTTGTGTGTGTGTGTGTTTTGTGTGTGTGTGTGTGTGTGTGTGTGTGTGTGTGTGTGTTGTGTTGTGTGTGTGAACGTGTGTAATTTTTATTGTGGTCTGCTGTGTTTTCTGGCAATATTTGCTAGCTTAAGATTTTACATGACAAATGTGTGCCTTTACATAATTATGTCAATCTTGTTCTTTGTTCACACCTGCACACAATGGCCTACTCTTACGAAAAGTGGAACAGGATTTAATGTGTGTACAAGATATTGTGCATGCGTTCGCATGCATTAGGGGCCTCGGTTTATATAGTCTCCTCAACCGAAAATGAAGATGATGAACAGGAAGATTTCCAATCAAATTTCAAAACAAATCTTACTCGATACCAAATGACATTAAGTACCTACTTTGAACTAAAAAGCTACTTACGTGTTCTGTTATCCATTAATCCCTTTAGATAAAAACTTTGTTGATGTTTAAGCCTCTGTTTGGTTCTTTTGTTATTTTTCTTTCCCCGGCTAATCAAGCGGGTCTACACTGCATACAGATACATGGTTGTTTGGGAACGGCACGAGAAAAAACAACTCACCTTTGCTTTCTATTCTTTAACAGTGACATGGATTACACGTGCGTGGGGCAACAACCAACGTTCAGCTCAGATTGAAGGCTGTGTTCTGTTAGCCACAAATGTTTCGCCGTTTGCGTTTTCTTTAATTAAACAAAAGCTTTTTTTAATACCAATTTATGTCACAGCAGATTTCTCTGCGTGAAATTCCGGCTGCTCTCTCCCTGGGGAGAGCGCGCGCGTCGCCACGTGTGCAGCACCTACCCATTTTTTTTGTATATTATAGATAGATAGATAGATAGATAGATAGATAGATAGATAGATAGATAGAGATATAGAGATATAGAGATATATAGATATATATACAGACCCTAGCAGACCTGGGGACTCCCAACTCCTCGATTTTTCCTCAGGGATGGTGTCTAAACACGACACCTGTGTGCATGCTGGGTTTTTTTTTTAGTAGTTTTGTCATCCGCTCCTACTAGCACACAATGGCCTGCTCTTCTGAAAGGCGGAACGGGGTTTAACGTGTGCGCAAGATGTTCTGCGTGCGTTCGTACACGGGGCCTCGGTTTATAGTTTCATCCGAATGACTTGGACATTCAATTCAAATTTTTTTCGTCAAACTGGGAAGAAAAGGCAAGACTGGGAACCAAACCCAGAACCTCACGGTTTACATATTGGCAGCGAACATCTTAACCATCCTGCCACTTCCTTCATTATTTTATCCTTATTGCATCTCCACGAGGGCAGCGCCACTCGTTTTTTTCCCCTTGTCTACATGTGTGTTTTTCTATGAGTGGCTTTTCTCTGCATGAATTTTGCCATGGACAAGTCTCTTGTTGCTATGGGTTATTTTACGTGCGTTGAGTGCCTGTTGTACATGGGACCTCAGCTCAGCTGGAACATGCAGTTTGTCTTACTCATTCACCACACCCGAGAAACCAATGAGAAACCACAAAGTTCATAAACCCTACGGGGAAGTTTTACGTGTATGACTGTTTTCAATACGTTGTCATAATATGTATAGGCAGCCATACTCTGACTTCAGAAGACTTGGTATCCTTTGATAAAAACAAGAAAAATAGTACATGGCATTTCAAAAGACAATACAGCCCCACATAAAAGTTCACACCATAACAACATGCTACTGTAGGCCTTGGACCCTTGCTTTTTAAAAACAGCTGACACAGTGTTGGCTAGGATGTGTGTGGAGGGGGGGGGGGTACTGATTGAAACATTTCTTTTGGAACAGGGTGTGAGTGCCCTAATTTAAAGTCTGTCGAGCTAAGGCTCATCAGGCGGTGCTATCCGGTTCGTGCGTAGCGATGAATCTGACTCCCCTGGTGGAGCCAGTCTATGCAGGTTCCCCACCAAGGTTGTACCCTTTTACCGGTTGGGTGAGAAATACCGTAAATGCTTTCAAGGACAGCTGCGAAGCTGGATCGAACCGCACCTTAGTACGATCCAGCCAAGCACTGCTACAGCAGGTAGTGCCCAATGCAATGATTTTTTTTTCCCTCTCTCTGTCTCTGTTTCTCGCTGTCTCTGTCTGTCTGTCTCTCTGCCTCTCTCAGTCCCTCTCTGTCTTTATAGTCTGTCTAGCCCTCTCTTTCACTTTTTCTTCTGTTTTTCTCTTCTCACTGTCCCCTCTCTCTCGTTCTCTCTCTCTCTCTCTCTCTCTGCTCCTCTCCTCTCTCTCTGCTACTCTCCTCCACCCTTCTTTCTCTGTGTTAGGCATTGTGTTATGCAAGCAAGCAAGGCAAGGCGAAACAACGTGTGTGTGTGTATGTGTGTGTGTGTGTGTGTGTGTGTGTGTGTGTGTGCATATGTGAGTGTTGTGTGTGTCCGTGTGTGATGTGTGTAGTGTGTGTGTACGTGTGTGTGTACGTGTGTGTGTGTACGTGTGTGCATGTATGAGTGTGTGTTTGTGTGTATGTGTGTTCACCAAGCGTGCATGTGCACATGATTATGGCATCATTTCATTCCCTCTTAACTATTCTCCATTTTCTATCACCCTTTTTAGTCCTTTTTTCCTCTCTGTCAAGCTATCATCCTGCTTATGGTGGAAGTGATCAGTAGGTACAGTCCATTTCTTCACAATGATTGATTCATTCACTCAGACTGGGAGAGAAAAGCAAGAATAGTCTAGCATCAAGTGCCTATGAAACCATTCCTGCAGCCTCCAGCAGCCTGAGCTAAGAAGGGAAAACACTCTCCAATTTCCCCTCATCACGTGAGCAAAATGGGCCTCAACCACTGGCTGCCTGTCAGAGATAAACGCAGGGCCCACAACCCCTCTATGTGATTTCTGCCTACGCAAAATAAGGTGCTTCAAGGGAAACGGCACGAGTCCAATTTATCTCCCCCCTCTTCTTGACGGATCTTATATATCGACTTTGCCTGCTCCCAAAGAAACTTAGAGATGCCAGTAGGAAAGACAGCGAAAGAAAATTGGTATGAGACTTTTTTGTCAGACTTACACAAAGAAAGTAGATTCCCTGAGAGAGGCTTTAACGGTTGCGTGACGTTAACAACATCGTTGGAGCGTCTGGAGATGGGTGCGCACAGTCGTTAGGGCAACACTGATACGGGCAGTTAAAAGAGTGGAATCAACTCTTGTTTAGCTGATGTTAAGGCGAACCTGCTTTATCTTCAAAGAGCGGGATTGTTGGTTTGGCTTGGGAAAGTAGATTGGAAAACCAGTTCATTTGGGAGGTTTTTCATGCTGGTTGCTAAGTAGACAGAGTACATGATTAAACTGTAGTGATTCTGGTTTTTTGTTGTTTGTTTCTTTTCTTCTAAGCATCAGGTTTTGTCTCTATAGCATGGTAAATCTTACAATTTCTTTCCCCCCCCCCTTTCCAGGCACACAGAGTAGCATCTCACAGTTATTTCAGAATGCTTAAGCAAAGAAAACAATGTTGTTGTTATTGTTGTTGTTTGTTTGTTTGTTGTTGTGTTGTTGTTTTCTCTATAAAAGCTCAATCTTGCATGTACATTATCTTATCATAAAATGGGTAATGCTTCTATCTCAAAATATGACTGTTTGGCTATACCAGGATGTGACAGAAATATATGTATTCATGACAATATTTTTTTATACGTAAAAACCGTTTTATGAGGAATTTATTAGAAATAATAACCACCCAATAAGTTGCACTAAATGGGATGAAAAACTGATGTTGAAAAAAACTGGAAAAATTGGGTTTTTTGTATGTTTATAAAATTTCCTATGTCAAAATGAAATGCCTTCAACTTAGGATAATTCACAGATGTTTGGGTACCAAAGAGATGGGTGTGACTGCTAGTGATTTCTGAAATTTTTGTAATGCAGCAGTGGACAGTATCAGACATGTGTTTTGGCAGTGTACAGTTGCACTGAGCTTTTCGCAAGCGCTTACTGAAGTGATGAATGAAAAATGTCAAAATGTTCTCAATCTGAATTTAACAGACTATTTGGCTATACTAGGATACGACAGAAATATAAGTATTGATGACAGTTTTCATTCTGTTCTTCTGATGGACAAACAATACATATACCATTGTAAATTGAATTACAGTAGACATGCACTTCCAGCATTTATTAATACATTAAGATACAGATATTGTACTAAGGAGTATATTTCTTTTTTTAAAATCCCATAATAAGTTTATTACTAAATGGATTCCATATCAACCTTTGGTTGATAACAGTGGTTAAAACCGTCAGCATTTGTAAATATCACTCTCATCTATGACCCCTCCAGTGGAGGCCCGACACAAAAAAGAGACTTTGATACTAAACACATACACCTGATTTTGTTTTGGTACACAAAATAGTGTATATATATATATATATATATATATATATATATATATATATATATATATATATATATATATATATATATATATATTGATCCCCTGAGGAAGGCGTAAGCCGAAATATTGGGAAAGTTTGAATGTACTTGTTGTTGACTCTTTTGTTCGCATGACTTTATATATATAATATATATATATATATATATATATATATATATATATATTATATATATATATATATATATATATATATATATATATATATGTGTGTGTGTGTGTGTGTGTGTGTGTGTGTGTGTGTGTGTGTGTGTGTGTGTGTGTGTGTGTGTGTGTGTGTGTATAATTATTGTGTGTATAAAGGTATATATGTGTGCATATATCAACCCATACATGCTCTGACTCTGTTGAACTCAATGCCCCTATGAGACCTCCAAAGCTGTCTGTCTCTTTCTCTCTGTGACAGTCTGTTTGCCTGCCAGATAGGCTACTCCTCTCTCTCTGTCTATGTCTTTCTCTGTCTCTCTCTCTATGTCACTCTCTCTGTCTCTGTCTGTCTGTCTGTCTGTCTGTCTGTCTGTCTGTCTGTCTGTCTGTCTGTCTGTCTGTCTGTCTGTCTGTCTCTCTCTCTCTCTCTCTCTCTCTCTCTCTCTCTCTCTCTCTCTCTCTCTCTCTCTCGTGTACCTTTGGGCTTGTTCCATCATTTATCTAATTAAACTTGGTTCTTTTGAAAACACCCACAGCCTATTTAACAACAAAGCTATGCCGCTAAAAACTGCTGAGCGGATTCCAGAACTGGAAAATTCCCCATTAAAAATCCAGTCAGTAAAGCAACAGAAACAACCATGGCTTGTTGATAGGACGGGTGATTTGTGAGTTAAAGAAAACTTCCAAGCCGTTGTGTCAAAAGCTAGGTACCATTGCGTCCATGTGCCATTGTGTCCACACATACATGCATGTATACAGACAAGCTAGCTGTGTGTGTCTGTGTCTGTGTCTGTGTGCTTAAGAGCGATAGTATACATATTTGAATGCACGCATAAAAGTACGGAAGAGTGTGTATACGTATTCCTTCATTCTTCAAGTTTGCATTTTATTTAGATCAGAACTGTTGATTGGGAAAAAAAAGCATTAGAAGCATTATAAAATGCCAAAAAGCCAAAAACAGAAATAGAAGTACAAGATAAAGGAACTCATAAGAAAAAGTACAATAACAACAAAGGAAAAAAAAGGATGATAGAAAAAGAAAATGCAAAGAAGATAAGAAGAAAGTTAACTACAAGAAAGAAAGCATTAGAAAGACAAGAACAACCAGCAAATGCAGGGGTAAAAAAACCAAAGAGAGCAAAATAAAGAAATAGTGAACACCCCCAAAAAACAACAACACAAAACAAACAACAACAACAAAACAAAAACGCCAGCAACAACACTAACAAAAAATTAGAAACTGAAGAAATAAAAGAGGAAAGAGGAGAATAAAAGAGGGGTTGGGTGAGGAGTAGAGAACAGGGGCAAGAAACAAAGAAGAGGAGAGAAAAGAAAATTAAAAGGATGCAGAAGAAACGGACGAACCCTCACTGTTACCCTCAAGGACTTGTAGAGGAGTCTAGACTCTTGGAAACATTAAAATGACTTCTTCAGCATTGCAATAGTTCAATCTATACTATCTATCTATCTATCTATCTATCTATCTATCTATCTATCTATCTATCTATCTATCTATCTATCTATCTATCACTTAGTCTGGCGACCGTGGGGGCACCCCTGAAGACTTGACAACCAGTTCCCTCCATTCCTCTCTCTGTTCTGCCTTTCTCAAAGTTTTGTTGAGTCCTAGGCCTGTTAATTTGCTGATGTTGTCCTACCATCTCTTCCAATAGTTTGGGGTACACAATACTAGATAAAGAGGATAACATTTACAAATCCGCAAACACACTTAGACTAGATGTAAAAAAGAGCACTTGAGAGCCTCTTCCATTATCCTCGATATGAAAGAATTTTTTAAAATCATAATAAGATAAAACTAATTCAAAACAAGAATCCCCCGCAATGTTAAGAAAGGTTTTTTAAAAAAAAGTATAATCATGAATAAAAAAAAAACACAATAAAAAGTCACAAACTGTGACCAAATCAAATCCACTACCCATTTTCGCCAACGTTTGTATTGTTTTCATGTTTCCTTGTCAATCCTTGTTGCATTCCTATTGTCTGTGTAAATGAGGATCTATCTAAACATTCTAGGGAAAAGTATTTCTTGTTGAATTTATGGTCAGTAATTTAAATTTCTTTTCAAAGAGATTTTTTTAAACTCTCAGCAGACAAGTGCTAGGCTGGGTTTTGTTGCTGCTTTTGTGAAGAGTGTGCTTTTAACCCAAACACCACCATCAACAACAACAACAACAAAAACAAACACACACAACCCTAACCAATGAAAACAAAAGCCAGGAGAGCCAGACATCGCGTGCCTCTGCTCTGAAAGAAAAGATGCCTGCAGGGAGGGGAGGGGGGGGGGGGGCGGGGAGGGGGGGAGGGGGCAGGAGCCAAGAAAGGGGAGAGCACTCTCCAATTTCCCCTCATGGCTTGACCCCAAAATGGGCGCCAATCACAGGAGGCCTGTCAGAGATAAAGACAAGGAGCCCTGAAACCTGTGATTTCTGCCCCTGCAAAACTAACTGCAACGCTTCAAGGAAACGGCACGCGTTCAATTTATCTCGCCCTCTTCTTCACAGCTCCTGCACCATCAACTTTTGACCTGCCCCCAAGCAACATGGGGACAGGGGGTAGCTCAGTGGTCAGAGTATTCCCGCCCCCCTCCCCCCCCCCCCCCCCCCAGCCATTGTTGAGCAGTATTGAGCGTGGTTTTTACCAAAAGTATGGGTGACCGTTTGTGCACTTTGGCTCCAAAGTACAGTTCCCCCCAGTTCACCAGCTGTAAATGGGTATCTGTTCTTTTTAGGGTCAGGGAAGGTGAAGCAGCGAGGGAGAGGTTAATGGGTGCTACCCTCAATATGCTGGCCCCTGGAGAATCTGAGAGCTCTGATGCTTTGGTCCGCTACCACTTATATAGTGAATGGTACATCTTTACCTTTTATCTTTACCTAAGCGTTGCGTTCATACAGAGATCACATCACTAATGAAGAAGTGAAACTAGAATTAAAAAATGTCATCGGTCTATATGAAGAGCTCCTAACTACAGTGAAAAAACACAAGCTAAAGTGGTACAGGCATGCCACACGATCATCTGGACTGGCCAAGGCAGTCTTACAGGGAAGAGTAAGGGGAGGGAGAGGAAGAGACAGAGGAAACGATGGGAAGACAACATCAGAGAGTGGACAGGCCTTGGGTGGAACGATCTACTACAGGAGGGCGGAGGACCATGGAGAGTGGAGGAAGCTGGCTGCAAAATCTTCAGTTGTGCCCCCACGGTCCACGGGACTACGGGACAGGTGAAGGTGAAGGTGAAAGCGTTGCGGAGATACCAGGAAAGAGAAGATGGGGGAAAAAATCCAGGGAAAGTTGCTTGTATTGGGCTTTCTTAGAGCTTGGTAAAGAGACCTGCATACTCCAAAGTTGGTTTGAATAATAGTGTCAAGTTTAACAGCATCGTTGGAACGTCTGCTGATGGATGCACATCATTGCAGGCAACACTGATACTGGGTACTTAAAGGAGAGGAATCCATCCCTGTTCAGCTGCTGTAAAACAAGCCTGCTTCATCTTCAAAAGAGATGGATTGTCAATTTGACATAAAAAGAAGAAGATTGTCGACTGTGTTAATCTGTTTTCGACTTGGTCGTCCCAACCCTACAAGGCAGATCTCAATCTGTAGTAGTTATGTTCTTTTTTTGTGCTAGGGAAGGTGTGGAGATGTGTTTTCTGTGGTGTTTGTCTGTTGTGCTTGCTTTGTTAGTTGCCCTGAGTAAGTCATTTAGAAAACCGCCTGGAAGTATTCACATGATGACATGTGTGTAGGCATGTGCACACACATACATACACACTCACACACTTACACATTTACACACACTTACACACACACATACACACACAAAGGCGTATTCTGCTACTCACTATTACCACTGCTTTGATATGTTCAGAGCTCATAGAACAGATACTCTTGCTCATTTCTCTGTCCCTTACTTCAATCTAAAGAGAGTCCGTGGGAGCCTTATGAACAGCGTGTGTGCAGTATAAGTCTGAATAGAGAATACAGTATGCGTAAAGTATATATCTTGGGTACAGTTTACAATCTCTGTACAGTTTACAGTATGTGTATAATATACAGTCTGTGTATTTAGTCTGTGTACAGTTTACAGTCTGTGTTTCAGTTTCACAGTCTGTGTACAGTATACAGTCTTTGTACAATATACAGTCTGTGTACAATATACAGTCTGTGTACAGTTTACGGTCTGTTGTACAATATTTTAGTATTTGTACAGTATATAGTATTGTGTACAGTATTTTAGTCTGTGTACAGTTTACATTCTGTGTACAGTATACCTTCTGTGTACCGTTTATAATCTGTTTACAGTATTCAGTCGTGTGTACAGTATACAGTCTGTGTACAGTGTGTGTACAGTATTCAATGTGTGTACAGTATTACAGTCTGTGTACCGTTTACAATCTGTGTATAATATTCAGTCTCTATACAGGTCACAATCTGTACACAGTTTACATTCCGTGTACAGTATACAGTCTGTGTGCAGTATACAGTCTGTGTACCGGTTACAATTTGTATACAGTATTCAGTCTGTATACAGCTCACAATCTGTGCACAGTTTACATTCTGTGTACACTATTCAGTCTGTGTACAGTATACAGTCTGTGTACAGTCTTCAGTCTGTATACAGCTCACAATCGTGCACAGGTTACATTCTGTGTACAGTATACAGTCTGTGTACCGTTTAGAATCTGTGTACAGTATTCAGTCTGTGTACAGTGTATAGTCTGTGTACAGTATACAATCTGTATATAGCTCACAATCTGTGCACAATTTACATTATGTGTACACTTTATAGTCTGTGCACAGATACAGTGTGTATACAGCTCACAATCTGTGCAAAGTATTCATTCTGTGTACAGTATACACTCCCTGAGGTGCAAAGACGCAGGGTGCTCCAGGATCGACTGTGTGAAAGTGTCACTGCAGTAACCAAGATGCAGAACTCGTGGGACCACTTCCAATATTAAACCACCCAGGGCAACAATCCCTGAGACACATCTCTGTCTCCCTAATCATTACCATTCGACCAGCAAGCACTCTGATGCTCTAATCACTAAGCTGTTGCACTTCAAACACCAGCAGCAGAAGAAGAAAGTCCCTAGATTGATTCTTCCAGGACTTGGCAGGCCTGAACTGGGCTTCGTAGGTTACTGAGGCGGGGTTAGCAAAACTAGTGTGGTGTGATGAAAGCAAAGACAAGAGAAGAAGAGGAGGAGGAAGAGATTCAGAGGAGTGAAGGAAGAAATGATTAAAGAGGACGGACAAAGATGAAATTCAGTTGGTAAGAAACTGTTGTTGTTGTTGCTGTTGTTGTTTGAGGTTTTCCATATTAACCCTCTCTTGGGGCTACTTATTTTTTTCTGTATTTATTATTATTCTTTTACTTCGATGATGATGAATAACCACTCATATGCTTTTTTTTTTTGCATCCGGGACCCCGTGTTACGCAGTTTTCTGAATTTGGCACCCTTCCCACCTTCACACAATGGCCTGTCTTCGTAAAGCGGAACGGGTTTTAACGTGTGCGCAAGATATTCTGCGTGCGTTTGCACACGGGACCTAGTACTCCGAAGGACTTTAAGGGGAAGGGGAGGAAGGGGAGTCGGCACCTAAAATATTCCTACTGTCTCGTCCATCACATCTAGGATCGTTGTAAGACAGTATATATTATATATGATTATATATACCTGATGTTTTATCCTATCCTATCCATCCCTTAGTTTGGCGACAGTTGGGGCACCCCTGAAGACATGACAACAGTTCCCTCCATTCCTCTCTCTGTTCTGCCTTTCTCAGAACTTCGTTGAGTTCTAGGCCTGTCCATTCGCTGATAATGTCCTCCCATCTCTTCCTAGGTCTGCCTCTTTTTCCTCCTCCTTGGTCAGTGCCTTGCAGTATTGTTTTTGCAAGTCCTTTTGATCTTGGATGTATATCGTTTTCAAATACTTCACCACACAGATAGGTAGCCATAATTCATTGTTTAGAGGACTTCTGTTCTCCTGAGAGTACAGTACAGGTTGTTATGGTAAGAGTTTGTCACGGCCAAACACAGTCTCAATGGCAGCATAGTACAGAAACACAACATCGTAATGGAGACCTTAAGGTTTGGCATTAAGTCTGGGATGACGTGCGTGATATTTAAGTTTATCAGTCCAAGTATTCATTACGTGGATGTCTCGTTTTCTTTAAAGCCTGAGTTTTATTGTTATAGTCGGCGTATCTGTTTGTTTTCCTTTTTCGTACATAATGATAGTCACTTGCTTAGGTTTGCATTTATTTTTCCTCATCCAACGCTCAGACAGCAACTATTGCTGTCTATCTTTAGAGCAAAACTGTGTGTGTGCGCTGCCAATAAGCACCTGACAAGTGGGGCCTAGCATGCAATTCTGACCTTGGCGTGGGAGATTATTGTTCTTTTAAGTCTTTCTGGGAGAAAAGAAAAGAAATGGACCAAGAAGGCGGAAATGAGACAAGAAGGAGGTAACAAGAAGAAAATAAAAAAGTTACAAACAATGGGTGGGATAGAAAAGAGGAATTTCTTGCACAACTTTCCATAAGGTGGGATGCTGTTTATTACTGATAATCCCCCGGAATTCCCAGGTGGGAAATGTTTTCCCTTTTAATGGTGTAAAACATTTGCATCCAACACCAGCAGATCAATGTTTCTTTCAAAACAGTGAATTGACTCTAAATAATTAAGTGTGCAACATGGAGGTTACTGAAACGTGTACAAAAAAATCTCACAATTTCAGTGGGTTTTATTTTCTTCCATTTTTTTTTTATCTAACTAGTTTTCTCGGTTCTTAGATTTCTACTGTAGCCTCCAGACAATTAACCTCTCTGCCACAGCCGATGCTTTAAATGGCTGAGCTGGCCAGAATCTAGATGGTAGATTGACATGATTGTTCCCACCTTTTCCTCTTCAAGCTAGCCCCAGTATCTTCTACTGGCAAATTGCTTTTCGGTGTCTATCTAAAATGGCTTCTTGGTGGTTTTTTGTCCAATTTCTTGAGCTAATCAAAGCAATGGCATGGACCCAGTCAGGGGCAATAACAGGCTCGACGTGT
>CM060335.1:32817699-32820199 GCA_030674155.1 Stramonita haemastoma | reverse complement strand
GTAGTAGTAGTAGTAGTAGTAGAGGCAGCAGCAGCAGCAGTAGTAGTAGTAGTAGTAGTAGTAGAAGTAGTAGTAGTAGCAGCAGTAGTAGTGGTAGTAGTAGTGGTAGTAGTAGTAGAAGTAGTATTAGTAGCAGCAGCAGCAGCAGCAGCAGTAGTAGTAGTAGTAGTAGTAGTAGTAGTAGTAGTAGTAGTAGTAGTAGTAGTAGTAGTAGTAGTAGTATAGTAGTAGTAGTAGTAGTAGTAGTAGTAGCAGTGGTAGTAGTAGCAGCAGTAGTAGTAGCAGTAGTAGCAGCAGCAACAGCAGCAGCGGTAGTGGTAAAGGTAGTGGTAGTGGTAGTAGTGGTGGTGGTGGTGGTAGAAGCATTAGTAGTAGCAGCAGCAGCAGCACTTGTAGAGGTACTATATGGACTATGCTCCTGGCTGAGACCCCTGCCATACAAAACTAAATATCTCAAACTTCTCTCTGGCTTGTCGCCAGTACAGTCTTTAGGCATAATTCTGTGACACAGACTCCACCCTTACCTATCTCGTAGTCTAGTAGACCGTTGGGACACCACTGAAGGTTTTGCAACCAGCTTCATCCACTCCTTGCGGTTTCCAGACAAGGCTAAAACTTATAATACTGTTTGGGATTGTGTGGGTTTCTTTTTTGGTAGATAGCATACTAGCAGCTCTCTATCCTTATGGCCAGTGAGGCACAGGCAGGGTGGGGTGGGGTGGGGTGGGGGGATGAGGGGATGGGGTGGGGGGATGAGGGGATGGGGTGAGGGGACGAGGGGATGAGGTGGATGGAAGGTGCTGTCTTGGACTAGTGACCTGAAGCAGTCAGGGTAGACGTGATATGATAGTGAAATGGACATTAAAGTGCCGGGAGACTTCTTGAAGAAATTGACCCGTGCAGGGGTATACAGATCGCTGATTTCCGTGTAACTTGTGTGACTTGTGTGACTTGTGTGACTTGTGTGACTGGAGGGGCTATGGTTAAACACGCAAACTTCTGAAGTAATTTGTATCAGAGAGGTTCTACGTTTTTTCGTGTGAAGTTAAAAAAAAAAGTTTGGTCAGATCGAGCAGTCGCACATGCACGCACGCAGCGCATGCATGCACAAATGCATCGTACACACATACATGCTTGTTTCTTTTACTCATGGAAACGCATTCACAGAGGGGAGAGAGAGAGAGAGAGAGAGAGAGAGAGAGAGAGAGAGAGAGAGAGAGAGAGAGAGGGTGGGGGAGGCAGATAAGTAAGGGTGGATATATAACTTACTTTCTAAGGCTGAGGAGTGTGGTTCGTTATTGTTGGTGTATCAAGTGGTTTATAAGAGATGTTTGAAGGTTGTTGTGGATTGATGGTGTTTAACTGAGTCAGGAAGGGAGTTCACGGAAGAAGTCCTGAGTAAAGTAAACTAGATTTCAACAAATCTGTTCATGGAATTGGGACACTTGGAGAGAGAGAGAGAGAGAGAGAGAGAGAGAGAGAGAGAGAGAGAGAGAGAGAGAGAGAGAGAGAGAGAGAGAGAGAGAGAGAGAGAGAGGCAAATAGATAAGCACTCATGTGCTTTTTTACATCCAGTCCCCGCCCTTTTCAGGGATAACATCAAGATAAAAAGATACTAAACAGTAAAACTATATGCAGTACCAAACAACATAAAGGAATAAGGACATTATATATAATAAGATAATAAAAATGCACTCATTCAGAAGACGAAAATCAGAAGCCACAATAAAATGATTTTGATTATAGAAGAAAAAGAGAAGCGTTAATAGATAAAGAGCAAACAAAGAAACATAATGAAATAAACAACTTAGCGACCAAGAAAAGTCCACCCAAAAATATTTAGCTACAACATTGTTACAACTCATAACAACAAAATGAACTCAGAAGGAACTAAAGATAATACAATGATTATAATGATGACAATAAGAATAATATCAACAATAGTGATAATAGTATGATAATAATACACGTAAAACTCACTTCTACACGTAGGTTACACACACACACACACACACACATACATACATACATACATACATACATACATACATACATACATACATACATACATACATACATACATACATACATACATACATACATACATACAAACAGAGAGAGAGAGAGAGAGAGATGAGAGAGAGAGAGGAGAGAGAGAGAGAGAGAGAGAGAGAGAGAGAGAGAGGAGAGAGAGAGAGAGAGAGAGAGAGAGAAGAGAGAGAGAGAGATGAGCAGAGGGGAAGGGGGGCAGGTGCCAGTTATTTATTACCTAGTACATTATTTCACCACACAAACTTGTTTTTATGAAGAAATGGTCGAAGCCCAGTAAGTGTGACGTACTTTTAACACCTCATCTCACAGCAATCACCGTCGTAAGTTTGGGGTTTTTTTTTAGTGAACTACTCGAGCTCTCTTTAACAAAATTAAATTTAGGCAGACAGCTAAATGAAACTTTAGAAGTGACTTCTGGCTTCACTTTTCTCACGAGTATGAACTCAAA
>CM060335.1:32805199-32815199 GCA_030674155.1 Stramonita haemastoma | reverse complement strand
GATAGATGGATGGATAGATGGATGGATAGATGGATGGATAGATGGGTAGATAGATGGTAGATAGATGGATAGATAGATGGATAGACAGAGAGACAGAGAGACAGATAGATAGATAGATAGATAGATAGATAGATAGATAGATAGATAGATAGATAGATAGATAGATAGATAGATAGATAGATAGATAGATAGATAGATAGATACATACATACATACATACATACATAATACTACATACAATACATAGAGAGAGAGATGGATAGATAGATAGATAGATAGATAGATAGATAGATAGATAGATAGATAGGTAGATAGATAGGTAGATAGGTAGATAGACAGACAGACAGACAGACAGACAGACAGACAGACAGATAGATAGATAGATAGATAGATAGATAGATAGATAGATAGATAGATAGATAGATAGATAGATAGATAGATAGATAGATAGATAGATAGATAGATAGATAGGTCTGTTGGTGTTAGTCCTGGGCGCAAGTTGTCTCTGGGAATCAACAGGCCTGGATGACTGGTTACTGCAAATTACAATTCCATGCCTTTGGGGCCCGCTGCATTAGCAACATTTCTTAAACTCTTTGATTTGATCTGTATGTCTACACGGTGCCAGTGCTGTTTTGGATGAGATTTACAAGTTTGATATCATTATTGCTATAAATAAACATAAGGATTTTAACCCAATAAAAAAACAAAACTTTCTGTTACATCCTTAACTAGTAGCTCAGAGAGAGAGAGACAGAGAGAGACAGAGAGAGACAGAGACAGAGACAGAGACAGAGTACAAGACAAGGCAAAGGAAACGATCTTGTTTAAACAAAAAATGGCAACAGGAAAACCCATGAATTTCTCCCACCCATCTTTCTCCTCAAGAAATGTATCGTGACAAGACAATGCTGCCGTACACTTTTCAAGAGAATGCCTCATACATAACACACAATCTGTCGGGGTAGGGGGAAGAGCCCCTACCGTACCCCCTCTTCTCCTCCATCTCTCCCTAATGCTAAGCTTTCAGACAGCAGCGAGTTATGATCATCATACTTTCATGAAGACGGCCAAATCTCCTGTTTGGCCGACACACCTCCATCCCAGTGCTGTTTGATGTGGCGGGGAAAAGGCGTTCATACCAGCCAATGGATGCTGAGGTTACACGCAACCTTCTCACTCTCGCTCTGGCTTGCAAGGCAGGGATGTTATTGTATATAAAAAATGGGTCTGTTTGCACACGCACATGTAGATATGGGGGGTCAGAGGGAGGGAGGGAGGGGGGGAGAGAGGGAGAGAGAGAGAGAGAGGAGAGAGAGAGAGAGAGAGAGAGAGAGAGAGAGAGAGAGAGAGAGAGAGAGAGAGAGAGAGAGAGAGAGAGAGAGAGGAGATTTTGATTTATTCTTTTATATCGAGGATAATGGGATAAGTACTCTTGTGCTTTTTTTACATCCAGTCCCCGTGTGTACACAGTTTTGTAAATGTCATCTGTTCCCACCGGCACACGATGGTCTACTCTTACGAAAAGCGGAACATGATTTAACGTGGACGCAAGATGTTCTGCATGTATTCGCATATGGGGCATCGGTTTAAAGTCTCATCCAAAGGACTTTTGGGGAGAGTGGAGTCAGCACTGATGTTAACTCCAGGAGAAAAATCTCCTCAATCGGAATCGAACCCGGGTCTTCGAATTGCCAGCGCAATGTTGTGACCACTAGGCTATCCGTCCCCCGATCTCGAGAGAGAGAGAAGAAGACAGAGAGACAGAGAGACAGAGAGACAGAGAGAGAGAGGCTTACTTGAGCCCTCAACCAATATGCTGAATAAATTCACAAAAGAAATGTCTTCCAACACTGACATATCAACATGACAGCAGCAAAACATGATGCCAGGAAGCACAAATGCATAGCTTAATGTCTTATATGTATGCATGCAGTTTGTTTTCCATGCATTCGTATTTCTGGTTTGTGTTTCTTTCTGGATTTTCTTTTATAATAGTGGTTCCCTCGTTGGTATGCAAGGGACCTCAGTACAAATTGCATCCCGACATTCCGGAAATCATAATACGCTAGGAATCCCCTCTTTTCCATCCTTCTCTTTGTTTCTGCATGCCTTGTACGTTTTCTTCCTGTCAACTCTCTCCTGTATATTTTCTGCCTTCTTGGTCCATTCTCCTGCCTATTTTTTCTAGAAGGGATTTCAACTAACAATTCTCTCCAGCCTTGAGACAGATGTTCTGGCCTGACTTGTCAGGCACTTGACTGCAGCAGGGACAGGATGCTAGTGGTCAGAACATGCGCTGCAATTTGATGACCGAGTTCGATTCCGTTCGAGGAGTTTTCCCCTGGAGTTAACTCAGTGCTGATCACTCTCTCCAAAGTCTTTCGGTGAAACTGTAAACGAGACCCGTGTGCGAACGCAGCAGAAATCTTGCGCACACGTTAATCTGTTCCGCTTTTTGTAAGAGTAAGCATTTTGTGCCTGTGGAACAAATGACAATATTTACACAACTGCACACACAACGGGGACTAGATTGAAAAAAGAGCACATGATGGCTTATCCCATTTTTCCTCGATATAAAAGATAAAATAAAATAAAATAAAGTAAAAATAATGCCAAACTTTCGTCATATGACAGACAACAATAGTTTGTTTGAGCGTTTGAGGGTCACTTTATTGCACATAGTGCTAGTGGTGGGATGGGGTTTGCCTTCTCTTCAGCACTTAGTATGAATGAATGGATGATTTGTGTGGACAGCAAATACATTTTTTTTCACATCCTGATTATTTCTACTTTGCTAGATATATACGCTTCTCTTTAAAACAAAATCATAAACACCCTCATACCATTATATCATAGCACGGGGAAGCTTACGTAGGCTTAGGCATGCGGCTCACACGCACGCGCGCGCAGGATCACACTACACACACACTTACATTTACACAGACACACACACATACACATCACACACATACACACTTACACACACATATGCAGATACACAAGTACGCACGCATATATCCGTGCACACATACACAAGAGAGAGAGAGAGAGAGAGAGAGAGAGAGAGAGAGAGGAGAGAGAGAGAGAGAGAGGAGAGAGAGAGAGAGAGAGAGAGAGAGAGAAGAGAGAGAGAGAGAGAGAGGAGAGGAGAGAGAGAGGAGAGAGAGAGAGAGACTTCAGACTTCAGACTTCAGACTTCAGACTTTTACTGTACATTGGCCTTAGACCACAATACAAAAGCAAAATGGGCATAGGGAATGACACATAACAAGAGTTGTAAACATACGACTACCACCTATGCTGAAAATGAAAGTGTCCAATGTTAATGAAAACACGATTTTACATCAGCCATCATGTATATCAACAGTGAAAAGGCTAATCATGATATTCATAGTCAATAGTGTTACATATATATATGTAATTTTCAACACTAGAATCATTCTTACAAATTTATTTACTTCTTCTTTTGATTGCATGAAAGATGAAACGCGATTAAAGAGAGAGAGAGAGAGAGAGAGAGAGAGGAGAGAGAGAGACGAGGATGAGAGATGAGATGAGAAGAGAGAGAAGAGAGAGAGAGAGCAGACAGACAGACAGACAGACAGACAGACAGACAGACGACAGACAGACAGCAGACAGACAGACAGACAGACAGACAGAGACACACGACAGACACGACAGACAGACACAGACAGACAGACAGAGACAGAGAGAGAACTGTTTCCCATAAATACCAGCTGGTTTTTAATAGTAGAGAGATGGGGAGGAACATACAGACAGATAGATAGACTAGCAGACGATAGACAGAGATTCAGGCAGGAGCAGGCAGGCAGGCAGGCAGGCAGGCAGGCAAGCATACCTATTGACAGAGAGGGACAGATACAGAGAAAATAAAACACACAGAGAGAGAAACGCAAACATTTATATATAGCAGATACACATAGACAAACAAACTTCAACGTAAGCTACACGGAGAGAAAGGAGATTTGTTCAGATTGAAAGACAGAGACAGACAAACAGACCAGCAGGAAGATAGACAGACAGTAACAGAGGACCGAATGACAGAGTTGGAAAGAGAGAGGGAGGGACACATACATGCACAGAGAGACAGAGCGTGCGCGCGAGAGAGCATAACAGACAGAGAGCAAGAAAGAAAGAAAGAAAGAAAGAAAGAAAGAAGAGAAGAGAGAGAGAGAGAGGGAGAGAGGAGAGAGAGGAGAGAGAGAGAGAGGAGAGAGAGAGAAGAGAGAGAAGAGAGAGGAGAGAGAGAGACGAACACACACACACACACACTTACACTACCACACACACACACACACACACCACACACACACAACACACACACACACACACACACACACACACACACACACACACACACACACACACACCACAGGAGACTGACAAACAATCAAACAGAAAAAAGAAAGACAGACAGAGAGACAGAGAAACTTACAGAAAAAAGACGACCATACACACACGACAGAGATACAAACATACCAAAGCCCACTATGGCTAACCAATACCTTGATGACTATCATCATAATTACCAAGTCTCTGGTACATCATCTATGGCCTCATCAGGATTCTACCAGGTCCTTTCGAAGTATGGACGAGGAAACCTTTCTGGAATCAAGAGCTTCTGCATCCCATCATCCCCCACCCCAACCCCCCACCCCAAGCCCACAGCCACCGACCCTCCTTATTCCTGTGACAGCAAGTCGCTTTATGGCTTGTTACATTAGCAAGGAATACTGTGGCAGGTTCTGTTGATGAAGGATGATTATGGGGATGCAGAGGTATGTATGTATATAATTATACAGACAGAATGCTAGACGCGAATGTGTTCATGGGACAAGCCCTTTGTAAGAAAATGTGGAAGGGTTGTGTTGGTGTGTGGTGTGTGTTGGTGTTGTGTGTGTGTGTGTGTGTGTGTGTGTGTGGATGTGTTGTGTGTGTGTGTGTGTGTGAGTGTGGTTGTTTGTGTGTGTGTGTGTTGTGTGTGTGTGTTGTGTGTGTGTGTGTTGTTTTGTTTGTGTGTGTGTGTGTGTGTGTGTGTTGTTGTGTGTTGTTGTTTGTTTGTGTGTGTTGTGTGTGTGTGTCTGTTTTGTTTGTGTGTGTTGTGTGTTGTGTGTGTGTTGTGTGTGTGTTTGTTTGTGTGTGTTGCTGTGTGTGTGTGTGTGTGTGTGTGTGTGTGTGTGTGTGTGTGTGTGTGTGTGTGTGTGTGTGTGTGTGTGTGGTGTGCACGCGTGCATCATCTAGGCTACCTACCTACCACATCTATTTTTCTATTGGGTTTTTTTTTGCTGTTTTTCTTGTCTGTTTGTTAATCTGCTTGTCTCAGTCCCGTCTCTTTGACTGTCTTTCGGTCTATCTTTTTGTCTGTCTTGTCTTTCTTTCTGTCTGTCTCTCTGTCCCTCTATGTATGTCTCTATCTATGCAGGTGCTTGACAGTGTGTGGTTGTGTGTGTGTGTAAGTGTGCGTATGTGCATGTGTGCATGCATGTGTGTGTGTGTGTTTGTGGAATTATGGATGGGGAGAAGGGGACAGGTAGCTGGGTGCATATCAAGATTGTAATTAGGAGGAATAAGTTGAAACAACGACTGATCGACTTTCAAAACCCACAGTTCGTTTCCATTTCCTACAACCATTACTGAAACATTCATACATTGGCTGAGCAATCAGAAATTGCATCACAACCAAACCCGAGAAAGTACCAAGGCACACTCTTCCTCTATCTAGCTACCTACTTCACATTTCTGACAATAAAAACAAAAACCCTGAGGGTAATACGTTAAACTCACAACCCTTTTCTGGCACAAGATTTCCAAAACAAACGAAAAAGAAAACGTGTTCTCTCCTTGTTCGCCTTCATTCCCTTCAGTACCCCTGTCTGCCCTTTCCTGACAAAATTGCTTTCTGCTGCTGTTCTTTCTCCCTCCCTCCCCCAATCACAGCAGTGTCAGCCACAGCCGGCCCTGACAGGGACCTGGATAGATCGTGAGCAGTTATAAATATGCAGCGGCCTGTCTGCTTTCTCCTCGTTGACAGAGGTGACAATTGCTAATTTGGATCCCTGCTCACGACTGTTTGCTGTGTCAGGACGTCAAGGTGAACCCTGCTTGTCCGTGACATGGCTGTCTGAAGGACCGCTCACTTCAGATTAGGTTTCCCTAACTTCTTATCCAGGGTCGTTTTTTTCTGTAAAGCAAAATGTCGCTGTTCTTGTTTCATTTCGTGTTGCTTTTGGCCCCCTACTGACAGACCACTAAAGCTGTTTCAGTGCTGTCACTAGATCAGCAATTAACATTAACCTGGATGGAGCTCAAAATCAACACCATCTTTAAATATCTTACACTGCTAATTCTTTTGATGAGAAATACTGAAAAAAACAACAACACACATTAAGTATTGAGTACTTAAATAATTTCTGTCCTTAATGCCAATTAAACAAGGCCCTACCAAGGAAACCTGCCATTCTGCCTAGTTTCATCATTCCAAGGTTACACAAAAAACAGTAAAAGGGGGATACCGAACACTTCAACCAACAAAACACCACAAAGGAAAATGTCATTTGAGCAAATAACGGTACTACCCCATTGTTTACAATATCACTACCTGGTCACCAGAACAAAACAAAAACAAGCAGATTGTCATATAAACTTGTGACAAGAAAATATTTTCAGATTTGCTAAAAAAAAAAAACAAACAGCCAAAAAGGCAGAAACATGGACTGGGAAGGCAGAAATTAAGCAAGAAAGATGATAGAAAGGTAAGGAAAAACAAACAAAAAGAGAGAGCAATAGAAATGGGGAAATTTCTTGTGCATTGATTTTAGAAGGTGGGGGAGCTGTGCATACTGAAAGAAACCTTGGCATCCCCATGGGAGACTGCTGTTGCCATGTTGAAGAATTGCCATGTTGACGAACTGCCATGCTGAAGACTTGCCATGTTCAAGTGTGATCGTACACATACAAAGGGTGTACATCTATTCAAACTCTGTCCACCACTGTATACCGCAGAATGCCAAGGTGGATTCTGCCTGTCTATGATCTGACTGTCTGAGATACTGCTCACTTTATGTAAGTAAAAATAGCTGGGTCTGCTATCTTCTATCTATCTATCTATCTATCTTCTATCTATCTATATCTATTCTATCTATCTTATCTATCTTAACTATCCTATACTATTATTGATCTGTCTGTCTGTCTTCATATATATCTATTTATCTAGCTAGCTAGGTCTAGGCTTATCTAGCTATCTTTGTTATGACTAGTTCTCTCAATTTGTCTCTATATTTATCAGCTCTACCTAATTTTTTGTCTGCTATTTATTAGTCTTCTTAGCCATCCATCTTTCTTTATGTTCCTAAAAAAACTGATTATCCTATTAATTCAATTTGAATATATTTCCAGTGTCACTAAGACCAGTAAATAAGTCTTTAAAGCAACACTCACTGTAGAACTTCAGCACAATTCTTATTCAAAGGATTGGTTCTCCAGACAATCACATTTGTCCTTAAGCTTAGTTTACATGGACTTGAAACTTCATGAGAAAAAGTTTAAACTAGCAATTGCAAACTAACTGGAAGTAGAAAAAAAGAAGCCAGGCTGTTGCATATGCATCACTCCTGAAGGTCTCTCAATCTAGCTACAGTAGCTAAATGCCCCAAATCCCTGCTTTGAAATCATAGTAAAAGCAATTTAGTTAGTGAGAGAGAGATGGAGAGAACAAGCACAACAACATGAGAAGGAAAGACTACACAGAAGCCATTTTGAAAGTCTTCTTCAGACGAGTGCTGCCATATAAAGTGTGAACTCTCTCCACTTACTCATTTATAGATCCACTCTTCTTAAGAGAGCTGTAATCTTAAGTGTGGCTTCTTCATTTAGTCATTTCACTTAAGAGCCACTCTACCTCAGACCAATACTGCAATTTAAAGTCTGGGCTCCCACCTTGATCATTTGGTTTTGAGAGATAGGGCTGTTAAGGTGCTGAGACACTATCCCTTTTTGACCTTGTAGTCTAGCAGAGCCTTCCAACCTGTCAGAGTAACAGGGACATACTGCTACACAAGGCGTTTGAAAGGTTTGTAAAGTCAAGGTTCCTGGGAGCCTTGAAGCTTTAGTGATATATGCAAAGCATGCACACACTCGCCTCTACAACTATACGTTTTAAACTCGGCGTTGATTGGCAGGGAGGATGCCAAATGCCCGTTTGAGATAGAGAGGGATCTATTTCAATAAGTTGGGTTGAATCTGACCTCTCAAATTGAGTACATTTAGAGTGAGAGAAGATCCTTTTGGGTCATTTTTACCCTGACTGTCCAAGCCTTGTGCTGTTTATTTTTGTTTTTTTTTTTAAACTGTAATTATTATTTTTTGGGGATAATAAATGAGTACTGATATGTTCGTTTTACATCCAGTCTCAATGTGTATGCTGTTTTGTAAAATTTTGTCGTCAATTCCTACTGGCACACTTTAAGACCTACTCTTCCAAAGAGAAAAACAGGCTAAAACATGTGTGCAAGATGTACTACGTGATCTGCACTTGCAAACTTGGTTTACAGTTCAAGCCAATGGTTTGAGAGTCCATGCCAGTCTGTGGAACCTTTTACGAAGATTGTTGCCAAGGTTTAAAAGGGGGTAAATGATACTGGTAGAAAAAGTCTGGGAAATCAAAACATATGATGCATCCTCAGATGTTTGAGTAGTCCCTCAATGTCTTTTAAAAGTTTCAGCACTTTGCTTGAAATGATGAAGAGGTAACAGAGTGGTGGATGTTAAATGTAGTGTTGCGAGTCAAAATCCCTAGAGTGTCGAGGGTTTCTTAGGTGTCTGCTTACGATTTAAGGTAAATCAGTATCTAGCATTTTTTAGTGGGCACTTAATTATCTCAAGTAAATGAAAACAGGCAGATTTGTTTATTTTGGGTAGGTTTTAGAGAACCAAATAAATGTTATGGAATTGTTGACTCTGGTATATCATGCAGACTGATGCAGTAATCTTCCTACCAGTTTATCTATCTGTTTGTGGATTTTGTCTCTCTGTCAGCCAAGGTACCCACTTAAACCTACCTGTCTATTTATCTACATCCTACTTACCATTCAAAATACCAACTTAGCTATCTAATAACCTACCTACCTATTATATAACAACCTTTTTTCATCTTCCTGCCTGTATCTCTCTCTATCTTTGTACATGTTGACTGATCAGCCTTCACCTATTCTGTAGTCCCGCATACTGTGAGGGTACCACTGAAGAGTTTGCAACTAGCTTCCTCCGCTCTTTATGGCCCTCCACCCTCCATAGCAGATCACTCCATCCAAGGCCAGTCTCTGTTGTCTTCCCATCGTTTTTTTCTGTCTGCCTCTTTGTCTCCCTCACTTTACTGCTTCCTTTAGGATAGTCTTGGCCAGTCCAGATGTTCATATGACATGCCCTACCACTTTAGAATGCATTTTTCACTGAAGTAAGAAACTCTTTATATCAGCTGATCAGCCTACTCCTCTGTTAAATTCCTACATGTGTATGTGTCTAGATCTGTCTGTTCATTTTATCTTTCTGTCTGTCTTTCTGTTCTTTACCTATTGACCTATTCAACCTTGTGGTGTGTCGACAAGTCTTTATCAGTATTTACACTCATTCTACACTTTTCAAGAAAAAATAAAACGGATCATAGACATTTTACATTTGCATACAGCACAACATTTTTTAAATGACATAGTTAGAAGCTACAAAAACTGTAATTTCAATTAAATCAGTAGTCCAATTAAGGCGGCAGTCCCTCCAGCAATCAAATCATATCCAAGCACCATCCATGTATATACATGGTCACAAACAATCTAGTCTAGGAGTCCAGATGAATATGACTCCTTTATATCTATATAATAATCATGCATTTCTTCAATCCCTGATACCAACTGCAAATTAGGCACAAAACCTTTCGCTTTACAGAAAAAAAAGTGACCCTGGATAAGAAGTTAGGGAAACTCTA
>CM060335.1:32797699-32800199 GCA_030674155.1 Stramonita haemastoma | reverse complement strand
AAAGTGAGGTAATTATTCTTAGGGAAAACCATCGCTTTTTTTTTCATTGTCCATTCTTTAGCAGAATCGCTTTTAACTGCTTGTTTTCTTTGTTTGCTATTTAGACTTCTTCTTTCGTGTTTTTATTTATTTTGTTTTTTAACAACTTGCTGCTGTTGTTGTTACTGTTCTTGCCATGTACATATGTGGGTGTCAAAAGAGGTTTTCAGCTGGCATGAAGTCAAACCCATAATGTTGGATTAGGTTAGAGTCCTTGTAGCGGGATAGCTCTGTGGTCAGAGCCCTCGCTTTCCCCCAGCCAACGTTAAGCAGCGTCGAGCGTGGTTGCCAATTGGATGGGTGACTGTTTGCACACCTTGGCTTCAGTACAGTCCCCCAGCTGTAAATGGGTACCTGCCCTCTTTAGGGTCAGGGAAGGTAAAGCAGCGAGGAAAAGGAGATGGGCGCCACCCTCAATATGCTGGCCCCTAGAAAAGCTGAGGTCTCTGACGCCTCGCTCCCCTACGACCACACAGGTTATGGGACACCTTTACCTTTACCGTTTTACCTTGTAGCGCCTGTTTTCACAGAGCTTCAGCTTCAAACCCTCCGCAGCATCGTAGCGTGGGAAGGAATCTGCAACGGGAACAAACAAAACAGCTCGCACTTATGTATTTTTCTTTATTTATTTCTATTGATACCACTTTATGTCACAGCAGATTTCTCTGCGTGAAATTCGGGCTGCTCTCCCCGGGAGAGCACGTCACCACAAGTGCAGCAGCTACCCTTTTTTTTTTCTTTTTTCCTGTCTGCAACTGTATTTCTTTCCACGCACGACACACCACGACACACACACACCACGACCCATCACATCCCACCCCACCCACCACCCCACCCCACCCACCCCACCCCACCCCACCCCACCACACCACACCCACACCCCACTCACCACTCCACCTCACACCACCACACCACACCCCTCCCCACCCCTTCCCACTACTCTACCTATACACTACACACACCGCACCACACCTCACATCACATGCACACCACAACACACCTCATATTTGTCTGTTGAAGTGCAATTTGCGCACGCACACACACACACACACACACACACAACACACACAGAAACGTGCGCGTGCACACACACACACACACCCCCACACAGACACACAACACAACACAACAACAACACACACACATCCCTGCACATGCACGTACACATAGACAGACAGATATAGAAGACAGACAGACAGACAGACAGACAGACAGAAGACAGACAGGACAGACAGACAGAGATAGATAGACAGATAGACAGATAGGACAGATGGGACAGATAGATAGAGAGATAGATAGATAGATAGGCAGGCAGGCAGGCAGAGCAGACAGACAGGCAGGCAGGCAGGCAGACTGACAGACAGACAAACAGGTAAAAGAAACACAAAGATATACATCCTGTAAACCCATGAAAACACTATCCCAAGGTGTTTGGCCGAGATAACTCTCTGTCAAACACAAACTTTTGTATTTGTATTAACACACTGATCCACATCCCCTACCACCCCACCCCATCCCACCCCACCACACCCCTTCCCCCCCCCCCCCCACACACACACACTCTTACCCCTCTTTTGCCACTTATCTCTTTCCTGTCTCCCCCCTGCCTCCCTCACCCCCCCCCCCATCCTCACACCCTTCACCCTCCCTTTATTCTAACTTCTTTCACACTGTAACTAAACTTTACCTTGGCATAAAGCAGAAAGCGAAAGATATTTTATTTATACTAGCAAGGCACACTGTATACATAAGATAAGTTTTCCTTAACATAACATCCGTTTCCTGTAGCGTGTGACTTGGTCGATTTCGTGTCACTTGAGTTTGGGCTTCGAGAATGCTATACTTGCGTGTATTAGTGTGGGAAGTTTTGCACAGGTATCGATATATACATATATGCGCGTAAGTAAGCGCATATGGACCCCGCGCGCGCGCGCGCTCGCCCAAAACACACACACACACACACACACGCACGCACGATCACCACACACACATACACACACACACACACACACTCTCGAAGAACATCTTCCGCACATGTTAAAATCCCGTTCCGCTTTTTGAAAGAGTAGACCATTGTGTACCGGTGGGAACACGTGACAAAATTTACAATACTGCATATACACGGGGACTAGATGTAAAAAAAAAAAAGCTCATGAGGGTTTTTTCCGTTATCCTCGATATAAAAGAATAAATGAATGGAATAAAAAAAAAACAAACACACACACTATAAAGATACACACAGAGATATATATGTATATTTATATACCTATAAATAAAAAATTGATATATATATCTCTATATATATATCTATATATATCTATATATATATATACATATAATAATACATAATAATACATTAATACATACATACATACATACATACATACATACATACATCATGATCATGTCTGATCTGTCTGTCTGTCTGTCTGTCTGTCTGTCTGTCTCTCCTCTCTCTCTC
>CM060335.1:32792699-32795199 GCA_030674155.1 Stramonita haemastoma | reverse complement strand
ATTTATTTGATTTTTTGTGTGATAGAGGGTATCTGTCTGTCTGTCTATCTATCTATTTATCTATCTATCTATCTATCTATCTATCTATCTATCTATCTATCTATCTATCTGTCTGTCTGTTTGTCTGTCCGTCTATCTATCTATCTATCTATCTATCTATCTATCTATCTATCTATCTATCTATCTATCTATCTATCTATTATCTATGTTTCTTTCAATCTATCTTTCTATCTAGCTAGCTAGCTATCTGTCTGCCAGCCTGTCGATCGATCTATCTATCCACCCATCCATCCATCCATCTTTCCAACTATCTACTCATCCATCCATTCATCCATCCATCTATCATTCCACCTATCCATTCATCCATTCATCCATCAACCCATCCATCCATCCATCTATGTTTTCCTGTTTCAGATTTTTTCATCACATACAACGACTGAGGAGAGAGAGGTTTCGCAAACGACAAAGCAAGGGTCGCGGTTCAAAGTAAGGGAGAGAAATGCGGTGGACGAGATGGATGGCGGCTACAAGGACTTGTCGAACTTGAACTCTGCAAGAATGCAAGGACTCTGTCCTTCTCCGCAACCTTGACTTGTAGCGGAATACGTCCGCCCGTACCCTAGCAAGCACCCGTATCAGGATGGGGTAGCACTACCCGTAAGCTAGAAGGAGATGTGCTCGTGCACTTCTTCGTATCAATAGACGGGATAGCCTAGTGGTCAGAACATTGTACTCGCAATTTGACGACCCGGGTTCGATTCCCGTTCGAGGGAATTTTTCCTCTGGAGTTAACATCAGTGCTGACTCCACTCTTCCCGAAAGTTCTTCGGATGAGACTGTAAATCGAGGCCTCGTGTGCGAACGCACGCAGAACAATTTGTGCACATGTTAAATCCTGTTCCGTTTTTTGTAAGAATAGGCCATCATGTGCCGGTGGGAACAGATGACAAGTTTACAAAACTGCATACACATTGGGACTGGATGTAAAAAAGCACAAGAGTGCTTATTCTTTCATTATCCTCGATATAAAAGGATAATGAATAAATAAATGATTAAATAAACTAATAAATAAATAAATAAATAAATAAATAATAGAGTTGTGTGCTTCACCGGCCACAGACTTTCTCCATGACCTGATCATCCAGAAGAAAAAAAACAACTCGTCCATAGATTGACTAGTCGATCGATCAATGAATGAATGAATGTTATAAAACAAAAGGATGAATCACTCAATCAATATACTGATTGATTCTTTCATTGATCAATCATTCAATTTCTCCAAATTAAAAGGAGAAATAGATTGATCGATCGATTCCTTATTTTTTAGGTCTGTTTCATTGTTGTAGGTTGTAATAATGTTGTAGTTAAATATTTGGGGGTGGGTGGGGGTGGTGGTTGTTTTTTGCTTGTTTGTTTGCTGTTTTCTTTCGAGTTTTTGTTTGTTTGCTTTTTATCTTTTTTGTTTTCTTGTTTGGTTGAGTTGGGGGGGGGGGGGGGGTTCTTAGATAGATGGCTTGACGAAAAAAGCAATCTTGATATCAATGACTCGAAAAAAATACATAACAAATGCGTCTTGCTACATTATTTATTATTTATTTCCGTTGTCATTATTTTTTTTTTTTCGAGGATAACAGAATAAGCAATCATGTGCTTTTTTTCATCCGGTCCCCGTGTGTATGCAGTTTTGTAAATATTGTCATCTGTTCCCACCGGCACACGATGGCCTACTCTTACGAAAAGCGGAACAGGATTTAACGTGTGCGCAAGATGTTCTGCGTGCGTTCGCACACGGGGCCTCGGTTTAAAGTCTCATCCGAAGGACATTTTGGGGAGAGTGGAGTCAGCACTGATGTTAACTCCAGGAAGAAACAAAGTTCAACAGCAAAAACAAAAGAGCAACAACAAACACCAAAAACCAAATACAACAAAAAAGAAAACAACAATCACAAAAACACACCCCCCCCCCCAAAAAAAAAAAAAACAACAACTAACAAACAATCAGACACATGCAACGCCCGTGCGCGCGCGCGCGCGCACACACACACCACACACACACACACACACACACACACACACACACACACACACACACACACACACACACACAAATGTCGAATGTGCTTTTTTTTTTTTTTTTTGCTTTTTTAAAAAATAATAATTACTGCCTGAAATTTATGTGGCGAAAAGTCATGTTAGTTATACTTTTTAAGAGGAAAAATCCCCTCAAAAGGGAATCGAACCTGGGTCGTCAAATTGCGATCGCAATGTTCTGACCACTAGGCTATTAAAATGAAAAAGCACGAAGTATGCTATGGTTATTATACCATAATGTGGACATAAATACTAACCATCCCTGGCCTCTCCTCCTCTCAAAAAAGTAGGCCATCGTGTGCCGGTGGGAACAGATGACAGTTACAAAACTGCATACACACGGGGACTGGATGTAAAAAAAAAAAGCACATGAGTGCGTATCCCATTATCCTCGATATAAAAGAACTGA
>CM060335.1:32762699-32767699 GCA_030674155.1 Stramonita haemastoma | reverse complement strand
CTGTATGTCCCCGTAAGTCATGGGTTCGAATTTCAGTGGGAGTTTTACTGTCTCCCTTTGTAGTTGTCAAAACTATGCCCTTTAATTAAAAAAAAAAATGTAGCGACAGGAGAAGGGAGGAGGAGAATAAAGCGAGAAGGGAGGAGGAGAATGTAGCGAGAGGAGAAGGGAGGAGGAGAATAAAGCGAGAAGGGAGGAGGAGAATGTAGCGAGAGGAGAAGGGAGGAGGAGAATAAAGCGAGAAGAGAAGGGAGGAGGAGAATAAAGCGAGAGAAGAAGGGAGGAGGAGAATAAAGCGAGAGAAGAAGGGAGGAGGAGAATAAAGCGAGAGGAGAAGGGAGGAGGAGAATAAAGCGAGAGAAGAAGGGAGGAGGAGAATGTAGCGAGAGGAGAAGGGAGGAGGAGAATAAAGCGAGAGGAGAAGGGAGGAGGAGAATAAAGCGAGAGGAGAAGTGAGGAGGAGAATGTAGCGAGAGGAGAAGGGAGGAGGAGAATGTAGCGAGAGGAGAAGGGAGGAGGAGAATAAAGCGAGAAGGGAGGAGGAGAATAAAGCGAGAGGAGAAGGGAGGAGGAGAATGTAGCGAGAGGAGAAGGGAGGAGGAGAATGTAGTGAGAAGGGAGGAGGAGAATAAAGCGAGAGAAGAAGGGAGGAGGAGAATAAAGCGAGAGAAGAAGGGAGGAGGAGAATGTAGCGAGAAGGGAGGAGGAGAATAAAGCGAGAGGAGAAGGGAGGAGGAGAATAAAGCGAGAGGAGAAGGGAGGAGGAGAATAAAGCGAGAGGAGAAGGGAGGAGGAGAATAAAGCGAGAGGAGAAGGGAGGAGGAGAATAAAGCGAGAGGAGAAGGGAGGAGGAGAATGTAGTGAGAAGGGAGGAGGAGAATGTAGCCAGAGGAGAAGGGAGGAGGAGAATGTAGCGAGAGGAGAAGGGAGGAGGAGAAGGGAGGAGGAGAATGTAGCGAGAAGGGAGGAGGAGAATGTAGCGAGAAGGGAGGAGGAGAATAAAGCGAGAGGAGAAGGGAGGAGGAGAATGTAGTGAGAAGGGAGGAGGAGAACTTTTTGCTAATCACACCTCTATCTTTTTTTTTCATTCTGACTTGAAACAACTATCTCATTATATGCAAGAAAATGCCAATCAATTCCTGGAATGGACTAAACTTATTGATATGGCCCTAAATCATCAAAAAACAAAAGAAATGATAATTACGTCTCTACAAAAACGGCAAAATATAACGTTTGTTCTGCCACCAATTTATATTGATAATTTATCTATTTATTTATTTATTCTTTTATATCGAGGATAACAGAATAAGCAATCCTGTGCTTTTTTTAATTTTATTAAAGAAGAGACAGGCATAGACTCCTAGGAGTTACTATTGATAATGATCTTTCCTGGTCACGCCATATTGACTTTCTATACAAACCAATCTAAACACTTCTTGACCTAGATTATCGTAGACAGTTTTATTCAATCATTTATTAATTACGCCTCAACATTATATAGCTGAAACCCCCCTTTAAGAATCCATAAACGACCTATTAAAGTGATACTTTTAAAGCCTTCCACCTTGTCACCCCGAGACTATATTAAATTGGACATTCTCCCTCAAACTTACCATCTGGAATATAATAAAGTGATCATAATGTTTCGTATAATGGACGGTTTTGCTCCATCTACCCTGACTACTAGATTCCCAATTAATCAGTCAAGATACACCAATAACATAATAATTCCTAAAACAAGGCTCGAACTTTACAAAACAAGTCTTCATCACACTGGAGGAACTGTTTGGAATTCTTTACCCAAAAATATTAAAGATAAAAGCAGTATAGCATCTTTTAAGCGTAATTATAGGTTTTTCCTGTTTCAAAAACATGCGTCAACCATACTCCTAAACTATAGTCGTTATCATTATTATACATATTAAAATTGGGGCAACTGTTAGCATAACATTCTAAACGAAACCATCTGGTAAAAACACTAAAAACAGATCGACAGACTGTATTTCATGACCTCAGATCTCGTACTTATTTCGTCTGCTTCTGTATTATGATCATTACATAATATAATCATTATAGTGATCATGTACTCTGACTGCTTTTGTTGTTGTTGGTTTTTTTTGTTGTTGCTGGGTTGCGCGCACGCATATCCATCCCCCTTGGGCAAAGACGGCACCCAAAGAGCCGTTTTCAGGCCCGTCCTACCCCGACTTTTGCACAGTTACAGACCCCAAGGCACCGAGACAACATGGCACTGTATGCATACACCTTCTCCTACAAACTTCAATGTGTGCGGCGCCGGACTTGTGGCGACAACGCAGCCCCCAAGAGCTGAGAACGCTAGTTTGTCGCAAGGAAGTCTGCTACAGTGTAGGCAACAAAAAACAAGCAGTGGGCACAATAATAATGATAATCATTATGGCTTTTTGAGAATATACATGTTTCCCCACAAGTTTCGAAGTTTGGATCGACTGAATGATATAGAGGAATAGAAAATAAGTATGATGTTCTCAAAATAGAGCTACAGCATTAATTAAAAGATGAGAAATTGAGGTTTACGAAAAATGAAGAACGAAACTTGTGAAAACGAGAGCCAGTCAGCGATTTCGTCTAAAATCAAGTCTCTGTGTGTGCGTGTGCGTGTGCGTGTGCGTGTGTATGTGTGTGTGTGTGTGTGTGTGTGTGTGTGTGTGTGTGTGTGTGTGTGTGTGTGTGTGTGTGTGTGTGTGCACTTACGTGTGTGTGTATGTGTGTACGTGTGCGCGCACGTGTGTGTATGTGTGTGTACATGTACTTGTGCGTGTGTGTGTGTGTGTGTGTGTGTGTGTGTGTGTGTGTGTGTGTGTGTGTGTGTGTTTCTGTTTGAGCGTGTGTGTATGTGTGTGTGTGTGTGTGTGTGTGTGTGTGTGTGTGTGTGTGTGTGTGTGTGTGTGTGTGTATGTGTGTGTGCGTGCGTGTGCGTGTTCGCGTGCGTATGTGTGTGTGTATTTTTTTCTCCCTTACTATTCTCCCTAGAGGAACAAAGGATTACAGCATGAAAGAATTGGTGGCGCTGCTCTTGTGGCGACGCGCTCTCCTCGGGGAGAGCAGCCCGAATTTCACGCGGAGAAATCTACCGCGACATAAAATGGCATGAAATAAAAATTTTAAAAAAGAACATAAAAACATTTGTTTTGGACAAAAAACAAAAGAAAGTAGAAACAAATGATGTGTAATCGTTTGACTTTTAAATTGGAAATAAACAAAAAAAAGAAAAGAAAAAAGAATAATTAAAACAGATAAAACTAAGAAAACCCTTCGTAAACTTTAGGGTCTGTTTGACCACTTTGTAACGCTACGACATCGAAAACTTAATATTAACCACAAAAACAATCATTATAGCAGAATAATAATAATAATAATATAATAATAATAATAATAAATAATAATAATAATAATAATAATAATAATAATAATGATAATGAAGATAATAATAATGATAATAATAATAATAATCATCATCATCATAATCATAATAAAAGAGTAGAAAGTTATATAGCTTCTAAACACGAACGAAAATAAAACAAACTCCACCACATGCAAGCTGTAGCAAAATAGACAAGAAAGTTGGACCCTAGACTGTGTGACCGTTTTTTTTTTGTTTGTTTTGTTGTTGTTGTTGTTTTACTGTTTAAATCGAACAGCCTATGTGCTCTCACTGCGCGGCTATAAACAAGAAGATTGGACTGTTAAATCGAACATAGGCCTACTTGAAAGTGCAGGGAAACAAACATGGATGCCAATCTTGGCTTTAGGGGGTTTCATAACGCGGTGTTTGATGGTGGGTGAGTCATGCCTATAGCAGCACAGGCTTACATATAGATGTATATGTACATAATTATACTTGTATGTATACACACAGACGCAGTGGCCCTAGCTTTAACGTACGCAATGTATGGCTGTCTTATAGCATCAAAAGTGGGACATTTTCTAGATGGGGGTGGGTGCGTCTCTGTTTCTATCTGTCTCTCGCTGTTTTTCTCTTTCTCTCTCTTGTCTCTTTGTCTCTCTGTCTCTCCCCTCTGTCTGCTGTCTTCTGTCTGTCTGTCTGTCTGTCTGTCTGTCTGTCTGTCTGTCGTCTGTCTGTCTGTCTGTCTGTCTGTCTGTCTGTCTTCTGTCTCTGTCTCTCTCTCTTTCTCTCTCTCTCTCTCCCCTCCCTCTCTCTTTCCCCTTTTCTCTTTCTTTGACACTCTATGACAACCATACACTAACGCTCAACAAAAGCCCACAGAAAAAGATCTACAGAGAGAGAGAGAGAGAGAGGAGAGAGAGAGAGAGAGAGAGAGAGAGAGAGAGAGAGAGAGAGAGAGAAATTAATAGCATTCTCTCCCTGTAATGTATGTATGTGTATATATATATAGAGAGAGAGAGAGAGACAGAGAGAGAGACAGACAGAGAGACAGACAGACAGACAGAGATATAGAGAGAGACAGAGAGAGAGACAGAGAGAGACACACACACAAAGAGAGAGAGAGGCCCTTAACACTGTAACAGCTGGGTGTGTTTCCACGTGAACTAATGGCTCAGTGATGATGAAGTGATGAAGCCACTGCATCAATGCACAGTAACCGTGAGAGACAGACAGACAGACAGACAGACAGAGAGGGAGACTCACGCACGAGCAAGAAACGAGCAGTGAATACAGACAAATAACCAGACACGTCTGGTTAGGCCTAGTTTGGTCTTTAACCTAGTTTCCTACCCTATACAGTTTAGCAGACGAGAAAAAAAAACGAACAAAAAGCGTATTAGCCCAGTGAACGACATCTCCCTCTTTTCATGGGGGGAAGAAAGAGGACTCTCCCTCTATACACCCCCCCCCCCCCTTCCCGTTTAGGTGACTGACTTTTTAGATTGTAGCCAGTTTCCTCGTCGGCTGTGACTCATTTGAGTCTGACTTGTCACCAGGGATGCTCGTAGTAAAGTAATCCGGCGCTCGAGTGATCTAATCAGATGTTCGTCAG
>CM060335.1:32725199-32757699 GCA_030674155.1 Stramonita haemastoma | reverse complement strand
CAACCCACTGGACTCCGATTCCGACAGCAGTGATTTGGAAGATTCTGGAATATTCTCTGACTGTGCAGGGTCTCCCAGAACGTCAGGCCTCTCTGCCCGCTATGTCCCTGCCATGACCAGAGCTGCTGTCAAAGAACGCGTACTGTCCAGAGAAAGGAGGAGGTACAACTCGGAACCAATGCAAAGAACCTCCCCACTCTCTTCCTCTCCTTTACAACAGGACGCAGAACCCACCCCAGGGACCTCACCTGAGTCAGCTTCTGAAACCAAAGCAGCAGCAGAAGCAGCAGCATCCCCAAGACGACGCAGTCGCTGGAGACTACTACGCTTGTATGGGAAGTCCAGTCAACCTCACAAAGCAGACACCGGAGGAGACTCCTCTGCTGCCCAAGCCGAAGACTCCCCTCAGGATGAGGAGGACGACCTCAGCGAGCAGCTCAAATGGCTGGCCATGTCCGACTGCCAGATCTCCCAAGACGCAGACTCTTCACCCCAGCCAGAAGACCACAACACAGACTTCAGCTTTCCAGAACCCGCTCCTACAAACGCCCACAACAGTAATGATGATGACCTCGAAGCGGAGAACACGAGAGAAGACTCCACAGACCCATCATCTTCACCCCAACAAGGAGAAGCAGAAACAGCAGAAGCAGCCAGCAGAAGACGTAGCAGCAACTTTGACGGGGATCTGGAGCTGGACTGGTTGTGTGAGCCCGAGTGGAACAACCTGGAGCTGGAGTTGTTCTGGAGCGTGCTGAGGCCTCACCTGGAGCATCTGCTGCAGCCCGAAGACAGCGAGCTGCTGCCTGAAGCCTGCAGGGCCGTGGGCCGCCTGGATGCTGCCGATCCCAAGATGCTGGACAGGTGAGGGCTGGTGATGAGGGTGGTGGTGGTGGTGGTGGTGGGTGATGGTGGTGGTGGGGGTGGTGATGGTGGTGGTGGTGATGGTGGTGGTGGTGGTGGTGATGGTGGTGGTTGGTGGTGGTGATGGTGGTGGTGGTGGTGGTGATGTTTGGGTCACAAATGCGGTCTTGTTCATCCCCTCTTCTTGTTCTTCTTGTTCTTTTATCTTCTTCTTCTTTTTCTTTTTCTTCTTCTTCTCTCTGTCTTTCTGTCTCTGTCTGTCTGTCTGTCTGTCTGTCTGTCTGTCTGTCTGTCTGTCTGCTCTCTCTCTCTCTCTCTCTCTCTCTCTCTGTGTCTTGCCTTTGAACCATCGGTATAAGATGCCATTGAGTCTGAGTCATGCTTGTTTGCCCAAGGGAAACAAACTCCTTTTTTCAGAAAAGGAGAAGCTTAACGCGTAAAGAATATTGATAGAATACAGCACAGCCGTTTGTTATTGAATGATCTACCAAGAAAGAGAAAAAAAAACATTGAAACACACACACACACACACACACACACACACACACACACACACACACACACACACACACACACACACACACACACACATACACACACGCACGCACACATACACATACACACATACACACATACACACACACACAAACACACACACAACGCACACATACACACACCGCACACATACACACACACACAACACACACAAACACACACACACACACACACACAAACACGTATATGCGTAGATCACTGGTCAAAAGGTAAATCGCCTGCCTAGAAAGCAAAAGTCCGGGTTGGAAAAGTGCGATAGTTCGATCCCTGTTTGGGCCCCAAACTTTGCCCCCATCCATTAGACCACAAGTAGTGATCTGGGTGCTAGTCTTTCGCATGAGACGATAAACCGTGTGTTATACCAAATTGTTTAGCGCACGCAAAAGAACCCAAGGCAACAAGAGTGTTGTCCCTGGTAAATTTCTGTAGAAAACAGGCCGTTCTAATAGGGAAACAAAAGAAACAATACAGTTGCAGACAGGTAAAAAAACAAAAAATAATGGGTGATGCTGCTCTTTTGGCGACGCCCTTTCTCCGAATTTTGCGCAGAGAAATATGCCCGGACTTAAAGTGGTATAAAAGATAAAGGTAAAGGTGTCTCATAACCTATGTGGTCAAAGGGGAGCGAAGCATCAGAGACCTCAGCTTCTCTAGGGGCCAGCATATTGAGGGAGGCGCCCATTCTCCTCTCTCGTTGCTTTACCTTCCCTGACCCTAAAGAGGGCAGATACCTATTTACAGCTGGGTGGACTGAGGGAACTGTAGTGAAGCCAAGGCGTACAAACGGTGACCCACCCAATGGGTAACAATGCTCGATGCTCCTTAAATTAATCTTAGCTTGGGGAAAGCGAGCGCTCTGACCATTGAGCTATAAGAGGGAAACAAATACAGTTGCATGCAGGAAAAAAGAGTAAAAAAAATGGGTAGGCGCGGTACTTGTGGCGACGCGCTCTCCCCGGGAGAGCAGCCCGAATTTCATGCAGAGAAATCTGCAGTGACATAAAGTGGTACAAAATACAAAAAAAATACGAGTTAAAAAAATTAACAAATGAACACCATCACTTCTGTACTACGAGCACCACCACTGACAGTGTACATGTACTGACGACTGTGCAGGTGCCTGTTGCACGTGCAGTGGCACATCTGGAAAGGCAGCTACTGTCAGGCTGTGGCCGACTTCCGGGCTATTCGACGTCACTTCCTGTGCTGTGCGCAGTCGCAGCTGATCGAGACTGGTACACGCGATGACGTGGAGAACTTGCGACTTATCTTTCAACGGAAAAGACCGTCCAGGTGTGTATGTGTATATTGTTGCTGTGTTGTTGTGCTGTTGTTGTCTTGTGCTGTTTTGTGTTGTGTTTTCTGTGTCAAATCAAGACAAGTCAAGTCAAAAAAATTTTTCCAGATGGTACATTGAGTAAGCAATACATTTGCTTTTTTTCATCAAGCCATCTGTCTAGCAAAAAAAAAAAGCAACTTAAAAAAGTGTGTGTGTGTGTGTGTGTGTGTGTGTGTGTGTGTGTGTGTTGTGCACGGGAGGCAGGCGGTGTGCGTGTTCATGAATATCTGCATGTCTGCGCGTGCATAGGTGTATTCTCCTCAGGACGAGAGAGAGAGAGAGAGAGAGAGAGAGAGACAGACAGACAGACAGACAGACAGACAGACAGAGACAGACAGACAGACAGACAGAGACAGACCCAGAAAGAGAGTCAAGCAAACATAATTATATATCTTTCTCTTGTAATCGTAAGCCGCCATGCTGTTTTACAGGTTTCGTCTATGGATCTAAAGTCTACAGCGCACAGCAACTGAGGCGCCAACTACCGCAACAGACACCATGCATGGGCCAGCTGACCCTATCACCCTCCACCGTCAACACTTCGCGATGGACACTGGCTACTCTGAATGCTGACTACTTTCTTGACCCTCATCTCTGTAAAGATGCATAAAACGATTCCACACAATCAAACGGACACACTTCCCGAAGCTTAAGGCGGATTGCAGCTACCTTAATTAATCAATACTTCACGATGGACACTGGCTACTATGAAGGCTGTCTTGACCCTCCTCTCTGTAAAGATGCAGAAAACGTTTCCACACAAGTCAAACGGACACACTGTCTTCCCGAAGTCGAAATACGGCTACCTTAAATAATCAACACTTCGCGATGGACACTGGCTACTCTGAATGCTGTCCACTATCTTGACCCTGGACGATTCCACACAAGTCAAACAGACACACTTCTCGAAGGAGGATTGCGGTTACCTTAATTAATCAACGCTTCACGATAGACACTGGCTACTCTGAAGGCTGTCTTGACCCTCCTCTCTGTAAAGCTGCAGAAAACGATTCCACACAAGTCAAACGGACACACTTCTCGAAGGCGGATTGCGGCTACTTTAATTAATTAATCAACACTTCGCGATGGACACTGGCTACTCTGAATATTGTCTTACTGTTTTGACCCTCCTCTCTGTAAAAATACAGAAAACGATTCCACACAAGTCAAACGGACACACTGTCTTCCCGAAGTCGAAATGCGGCTACCTTATTTAATGGTATGCAAATAACGAACGGTCACATAACGCAACATTTTTATATCATTGGTGTAAATCTGGGGACTATGGTCGAAGTACAGAAAAAAAATTCCAAACAAAAACGGACAGAAAAAAATTCTGATGTATAATTATTTTTAGGGCATCTCTACACTCGTAGACAGGAAAGAAAACTCAAAATGGGTGGCGCTGAATTTGTGGCGATTTGCTGTCCTTAATTAAGGAGAGCAGGTTAAATTTCGTGAAGATAAAATTTTGCTATGATTGAACTTAATGAAAATGGTGTACAGTTTCCAGTTTTTTTTCTCCAAATATTTTTAAGAAGTGTGGTAGGTAAGGTGGCTTTTTGTTGGTGCTTTTTTTGCTGTGTGTGCATTTAAGTTGAAAAATACTGTTGACTGTTTTACAGGGCCTCATGTTATAACTTTGAAGTGATACCACACTACAATTTCTTTAATTGCGTAGGTGAGGCCCTTTCTGGGTCCAAAAAGTAACGCAGATATCGACTATTTTAGTAGGTTCGTGCACATGTCACCGAAGGGTTTTTTTTATAAGGGATTTCAGGTATCACATAAATTTTTATATTACTTTTATGACATGGCAAGGAAGTATTGAAAAGCAGTCTTTTTCACAAGAATAATTCGTGTTTCAACTGTTGAAATATGGAATGTATACTTTTGATGCTCTTAAGCTTTTGACGTGGATCTATGTTCTCAAAGTCTCACTCAACCCGCCCACCTCTTATTTCGTCCATGATTTTTCACGTTTTTACCCCCTGGTATATATGCATTTTGCCCTATGTATGTTCCCCTAACCTATGTTCCCCGGAGATGGCCGTTTCCCTGGTATATTTATGTTCTCCTAGATGCATATTCACCCACGGAAATAATATTTCCCTTATCGATTTTTTCACCTATTTCCGTTATCTCAGTATTTTGACCAGGCTCATAGTTTTCCAGGTGCAGTTTCCCCACCTGGGTTTTATTTCACATGTGTGTGTTTGCTAAGAGTCAACATTGTCCCAGTTTGTACCCTCCCCCCCCCCCCCCCCCCCCCACAACACACAAGCTGTATGTTCTACAAGTGTTTGTGTTGCATCAAAATTGGGTTCCCTGTCTGTGTTTAAGGGGGCGGGATAACCGGGTTGGTTAGAGCCTTATGCATTGCGCTTGTGATCTGCTAACCTAGGTTCGATTCCCGTTCAAGGGGATATTTTCCTCTGGAGTTAACATCAGTGCAGACACCACTCCCTCACAAAAGTCCTTCGGATGAGACTATAAACCGATGTCCCGTGTGCGAACGCACGCAGAACATCTTGCGTACACGTTAAAACCTGCTCCGCTTTTCAGAAGAGTAGGTCATTTGTACCAGTAGGACCGGACGACAGTCTTTAAAATTCATGCACAGTGGATTTGTGTTTAGACTCATCCCCGAAGTCAGAATGTAGCTACCTTAATTGTTATATATATATATATATATATATATATATATATATATATATATATATATATATTATATATATGTTGTGTGTGTGTGTGTGTGTGTGTGTGTGTGTGTGTGTGTGTGTGTGTGTGTGTGTGTGTGGTGTGTAGTGTGTGTGTGTGTGTTGTATTTGTGTGTGTGTGTGTGTGCGTGTGTGTGTGTGTGTGTGTGTGTGTGTGTGTGTGTGTGTGTGTGTGTGTGTGTGTGTGTGTGTGTGTGTGTGCCTGCACGCGCGCGCGCGAGGGAAAATTATCAGTCCTGTAGTATGTGCGCTTGCCACCCCCCCACCCCCACCCCCACCCCACATTACGTGCCAGTGGAAACAGATGACAAATAAGAGGTGTCATCTGCACGCTGAAGAAGAAGACATTTCACGCATACCTTATTCACATTCCATTATCAACTTCCCAGCTTCGACGGAACACTCATTTCTCCAGTCTCTGATCGCTTTGGCTTATTTCCCTTCCCTTCTCTGTTATCGCAGGGGTTTTGCTCCCTTGTCTGTGTTATATTTTATGCTGCCATGTTTTTGTCCCTTCTGTATGAATGTCTCCCGTGTGTGTTGTGTGTGTGTGTGTGTGTGTGTGTGTGTGTGTGTGTGTGTGTGTGTGTGTGTGTGTGTGTTTCGTGCGTATGCGTGGCTACGTGGTGTTATCCATAATAATTATTGTAGGGGGGACCAGTAAATGTCTTGGCAGTCTATGGATCAGAACAGCTTAAAACGGTTAACAGTTGCTCTCATCAGATATTTAACAGGGACACTACAGGGTGCATTAATTTTTCATGTAGGTGTGGATGTATTCAATATGTTTGATTTGCAAATCAGTAACTTAAGAGTCGATCAATGGCCTTTTTGATAAACCTTTTTAGACTATTTTGAATGTAATCTCTCTCTCTCTCTCTCTCTCTCTCTCTCTCTCTCTCTCTCTCTCTCTCTCTCTCTCTGTATATATATATTTTTTTTTCTCTGATTTTGGACTGAATGCAATGTGGTTGTATTATTTGCTAACGAGGAATGCTTATGATAATAATTAGAGTGCTAGACAGTTGTGAAAACAGTGTATGTGTGTAATATTGGATCCTTTTATATTTTATACTTTTTTCTTATACACATATACATCCCATCTCCCGTTTACACATTCCCACACAATTTTCACTTACAAAATTTTATATCATCGAGAAGGCCTGTACATGAATTGCTTTTTTTCACATTCCGCCAGTGTTTTGAGAGTGTATTTGGGTTGATTGAATTGCCATAAACCATGATAATGAAACCATGTCTTGGGCTGCTGTTAATTAACAGACAATGAACAATGTATAATTTTCATCATAAAAATCCCGAACAGAGACAAAGCTCAATGTCTCAAGTGTGAAAATCCTTCCATTGACAATGCTGGCCATGATTTGTGCGAAATGCCCTTCTCTGTGCGTGATTTTTTTGGGTGTGTTTAACATTCCCACAGCTTAGGAAGACAGAAGCTCAAGTTCTTTTTAAGGACAGCAGCGTAAGTTTTGTAAGGACAGGAGTATAAGATTTGTAAGGACAGGAGCGTAAGTTTGTAAGGACAAGAGTGTAAGTTGGTAAGGACGGGAGTGTAAGTTTTGTAAGGACAGAAGCGTAAGTTTGGTAAGGACGGGAGTGTATTTTTTGTAAGGACAGAAGCCGTAATTCGTATAAGTACAAAGCATAATTTTGTAAGTACAGAGCATATTTTTGTAAGTACAGGGCATAATTTTTGTAAGGACAGAGCATAAACATTGTAAGGATGGAGTGTAACTTTTATAAGGATAAGCATAACTTTTGTAAGGACAGAGTGTCATTTTTGTAAGTACAGAGCATCTTTTTGTAAGAACAGAGTGTAACTTTTGTAGGACAGAGTGTAACTTTGTAAGGACAGAGTGTAACTTTTGTAAGGACAGAGTGTAATTTTGTAAGGACAGAGTGCAACTTTGTAAGACAGAGTGTAACTTTTGTAATACAGAAGCATAAGTTTGTAAATAGAAGCAAAAGTTTTGTAAGGACAGGAGCCTAGTTTGTAAGGACAAAAGAGTAAGTTTGTAAGAAAGAAGTGTAAGTTTTGTAAGCAGAAGCGTAAGTTTTGTACAGACAGGAGCGTAAGTTTGTAAGGACAGAAGCGTAGTTTTGTTATGGACAGAGCGTATTTTGTTATAAGAACAGAACGTAACTTTTGTAGGACAGAGCCTAATCTTTGTAAGGTCATAGCGTAAGTTTCGCTAGGACAAACGCGTAAGTTTTGTAAGGGCAGAGAAGCGTGTTTTTTTTTGTAAGTACGGAAGCGTATGGTTTTTGAATGTGTGGTGCAAAACTGTATGATGTTTAGATGGAAAAATTGAGGACGAATTTTTTCAAAGGAAAGGAAGGAAGGAAGGCAGGAAGCAGGGAAAGAAAGAAAGTAGAAAGAAAGAGAGGAGAGGGGAGAGAGAGAGAGAGAGAGAGAGAGAGAGAGAGAGAGAGAGAGAGAGAGAGAGAGAGAGAGAGTGAGAGAGAGAGAGAGAGTGAGAGAGGAGCGAGAGAGTTCAGACTTATTGTACATTGGCCTTAGGCCACAGTACAAAAGAATGGTGGGCGTAGAGTGTGGGCATATGACATAAAAGTTATCAACATATTACTATCAACATATATGTATATGAAATAATGTATCAGCAATAATAAGACAAGAAAGTAGAGAGAGAGAGAGAGAGAGAGAGAGAGAGAGAGAGAGAGAGAGAGAGAGAGAGAGAGAAGAGAGAGAGAGAGAGAGAGAAGAGAAGAGAGAGAGAAGAGAGAGAGAGAGAGAGGAGAGAAGATTGAAAAGGACTGAAAGAAAGAAAAAAGGGAGGAAGAAGTAAAAGAAAGAAAGAACTCTTAAGGACGGAAAGAAAGAAAAAGGAGAATAAAAGCGGGAAAGAAAAAGATATAAAACAGAACAGACAGATATACATACAAAGAGACAGAGGACAGACAGAGAGAAAGACAGACAGAAAGAATGATAGAAGTATAGGTGGGAAGAAAGGAAGGAAGAAGGAAAGACACAACGAAGAAAGAAACGAACAAACTGACGGTATGAACGAACGAATGAACAAAAAAAAAAAAAAAAGCATATTATCATGGTACCCATTTTTGATAACATTTCAATCTATGACCTGAATATAGGGGAAAAGTACAACGATCTTTGTCGTTGTCATTATTATTGTAAAAAAAAAAATGTACAGAATAAAAGTCAGTGACAAGACTGACTCATATACACACACATATGATATATTATACACACACACTGTCAAAATTCATTCATGATCACAGGGAGAACTGTACTTAATAGTTCTAAGCTTGTGTACAGACATATTTGGAAGGACATTTTTGACATTTTTCTTGGATATGAATATTTTGGTCTAACCATTGGCAACCATGACAAAATGCAACTGTTTTTTTGTGTTTTATACAGTTGAATTTTTATATAATTATGTGTTTGTTTATTCGTGTCTTGCCTTTTTTATTATCGGGAATAAATTGCAATCATTACATTCCCTCTTCTGTGTCGTTTGTTGGCTCTACAGCTGTGTGTGTGTGTGTGTGTGTGTGTGTGTGTGTGTGTGTGTGTGTGTGTGTGTGTGTGTGGAGAGAGAGAGAGAGAGTAGAAGTAGAGAGAGAGAGAGAGAGAGAGAGAGAGAGAGAGAAGAGAGAGAGAGAGAGAGAGAGAGAATAATATACAACGGCTTTGGTGAGCTTTCAAGCAAGATTTTGGGCTTAAGGAGAATTGTTTGCTGTTGATGACAATGGAATCAATAAAACGAGGGTATTTTGTTTTGCATTTCTTTTTTTTCTTGGGGACGGGATAGCTCAGTGGTCAGAGCGCTCACTTCCCCAAGTCAAGTTAAGCAGCGTGGAGCTGGTTGCCAGTTGGATGGGTAACCGTTTGTGCACCTTGGCTTCAGTACAGTTCCCAGTTCACCCATTTGTACATGGGTACCTGCCCTCTTTAGGGTCAGGGAAGGTACATTTCTTCCTCCTCCTCGGGAGGTGTCACTACTTGCCTGCTCATCTGCTGATGTTGCCCTGATTTTGTATCCTGAGCCCCCTCTGATTTGAAGCTGCTGTCATATCTAACTGCCTTTTTATCCCTGTTTTTGATCATCACCATTCTTTTGTGACTGGTAGCACGATGACCTCTAGCTTGACCAAATTTTGTCACTTCACTGTACAAGCGTGTGCCAGAGAATACATCATGGTTGTACTGTTTTCTTGCAGTTCTTTTATGTCCTCTGTGTTTACAACTACACTTTCTTTTAATTCACTGATTTCAGCCATAAAGTTTGATAAGCTGCTCTCTAATGTGCAGAATTTTCCATCAATATCTGTTTTTATTCCATTTCAATGTTGCTGTAGGCTTTGCTGCATTTGCCCAAAGTGCCAGTCTATGAAGTGAAACATAGTGTTTGGTGGTGGAGCATGCGTAATTTGTGACATTTTCATGTGCCTGTTTTTTAACAAGTGTCTGTCCTCTGTTTATCAAATGAACATGAAGACACACTAAGAATTTCAAACCAATGAACCTGAACTGCACCAAGTAGAGCTCGAGTGTTCTGTGGCATTTTTCAAGTGCCTATAATGTTTTGTCATCCAGTGTTTATCAAATAGGCACAAAACAAAGTAAGTAAGTAAGTTGGCACCCATCAGTCTCGGAAGACTATGGAGTTGCGCTCTAGTCTTTAGAGCGCAAAGCCTGGGCAAGTATGTATGGAGGGCAAGCTATTACCCATGCAGCAGACACCCCGCTCTCCACGGCACTGGAATGATCCATTGGAAAGGCAATGACCCATACAAATGGTTCCAGTACCATGCAGAAGCTCAGGCTGTAGGTATATGGCACAAAACAAAACACGAGAAGAAAACAACCATTTCAGCACAGGCAAAACACACGTGGCCTTACTCACCAAGCAGCACAGCCAGCTTTCCCCCACGATCAGCACCACAGTTTGCACGTGCAACCTGATACGTAATGTTGGTGGAGCGAGAAGGCTAGGAAATCTGCTTACCTGTCACTTGAAAATAAGTCTTTCTTTCTTTGCACCATGTAACTTTTAAAATACCAACCACAGTCTTCCTGCTGCCACCTTGACTTATCAAACAGCACACCTGAAGGCACAAAGTCACTGCATACATGCTTGCCAAAAATAACTTAAATACATCCATCGAAACAGGCACATTTTTACATTTAAACGGGAGAGCTGTTCAACACGTCTGTCCTCTGTCATTGCCACACCTAACCCCCCAGAGGAAGAAGAGAGAGAGAGAGAGAGAGAGAGAGAGAGAGAGAGAGAGAGAGAGAGGAGAGAGAGAGAGAGAGAAGAGACAGATGAGAGACAGAAGAGAGAGAGAAGAGAAGAGACGAAGAAGGAGAGAAGACAGACAGAGACAGGAGCAGAGAAAGAGACGAAGAAGGAAGAGACAGACAGACAGACAGACAGACAGACAGACAGACAGACAGACAGACAGACAGACAGAGACAGAGAGCAAGAGAAAGAGACGAAGGAGAGAGAGAGAGAGAGAGAGAGAGAGAGAGAGAGAGAGAGACAGACAGACAGACAGACAGACAGACAGACAGACAGACAGACAGACAGACAGACAGAAAGAGACAGAAAAGAGAAAGAAAGAGACAGAGAGAGACGAAGAGAGAGAGAGAGAGAGAGAGAGAGAGAGACAGAGACAGAGAGAGACAGAGACAGAGACAGACAGACAGACAGACAGACAGACAGACAGACAGACAGACAGACAGAGAGAGAGAGAGAGAGAGAGAGAGAGAGAGAGAGAGAGAGAGAGAGAGAACTCGAACTCGAACTCAACTCGAACTCGAAAGGTTTATTCATGAAAAAAGGCCATTGGCCCATACATGAAGGGGGTTGCCGAATAACGATAACGATAATTGCTTTAAGCTGACACACGACGCTACTCCAAGCCATGGAAACCACAGCATTGATTAGTAATGTACATCGAGACTCGAAACTCTTTACTGTCCAGATATGTTACGGCATTCCGAGCCTTTCTTTCGTCCAGTCTTTGTCACACGCACACCCTTAGGTCTAGGCTAGGCCTAGCCAAGAAACCGCTGTAATAGTTCTCTAAGTGTCGCTAAGTCTCTTGAAGCACACAATAGGGTCTCCGTGTGTAGTGTGTTCTGGATTCGCTTCCCATTCCGCAAACTGGCGAGTTTGACACGTTCCTCTTTTAGCATGTTTTTCTCTTGCTGTTTGACAAACCAGTACACACATACTGGCTCAGTGTCTGGTTGGCATGCGCACTGGATCACAATGTCCTCTGACTCACAAGTCACAATATCTTCACCGTCTGAATGATGTAGCACGGATTTTCTAAAGTGTGTATTTCTTTGTCTGTCTCTTAGCCTTTTCTGTACGGATCTATCAGTTAGAGTAGCCACGTACTGTTTGACATTTCTTGTGTCGAATGCACCAACAATATTATCATCGTTCACCTCAGGCTGCAAAACACACATATCAGCACAGTCACTACAGGGAGGTTCTAAATCAACCGATGATGGCAACTTAACTGATGTTTTTGTGTTGATGTCCTGTGTGTGTGTTGTTGGTAGGTCTATTCCATGTGTATATACACATGCTGTATACTCCTGTTCTACTCCACTGTCAGGCAGACTCGAGGCACTGAGGACTGTGAGAGAGAGAGAGAGAGAGAGAGAGAGAGAGAGAGAGAGAGAGAGAGAGAGAGAGAGATGAGATAGAGAGAGAGAGAGAGAGAGAGAGAGAGAGAGACATACAGACAGACAGAGACACACACACACACACTTACACACACACACAGACACACACACACACATACACACACACGCACGCACGCACGCACTCACGCACGCACAGAGAGAGTTTAAAAACACTCCAGAAAATGCATGCAACAGACGAAACCCAAAGTAATAGCTTGACCAAAATGTTTATATGTATTTCCAAAAATAGTTGGACAAAAAAATTCTCTGGGAACACTAAGGCACAAAAACTGTGTAGCCTATAAACGAGAATGTACACAGAGGAAAGTCATAGTAGTATATAACCGAATCATATCTTTTTTAATTTTGAAAAAATGTAGCCTTAAAGCATCACAAATAATACATTTTCAGATTTTAGTTTTCACATAAAAAAACTTCCTTGACCATATCCATATCTAACACCAATTTCTTCACAAAACAATTCTCTATGACAACATAAAATGTTATTTTTTCTAAGTCATACGCTTTTCTAAAAATCACAATTTTTTTTCAAATTACGAATGTGTGGGCCAAAGTAGAAATCTGGAATAAAAAAATGTAACGTGTGCTAAACACATGATAACACGTCTTACACACAATCGTTATTTTTTAAATCTTTTTTTTTACACACAGTTGTTATAAACGTTTGAGGAACATATAAATAATGAGAAACATTTTCAATAATATCTAGCTACGCACAATAACTTTAAAATAGCTAAACAAATGAATGATTCCAGTTTTTCTATTAAAAAAAAGGGTTGTTCCTGTAAATTACTCAAAAGCAAATACAGCGTTCATAAACTACTCAATAAATAAACAGATAAATTAATAAATCAATCAACTCATGTGTTGATAATCACAGTTTTGTATACTAAAAACAGTTCGATAACAGTTTACCGTTAAGAAAAAAACACTTGTGTCTTATGTTGTTGTTTTTCATCTTAAATGTTTGAAAAAGAAAAAAAAGAAATTACCCCATTCATTCAAAATGAAGATTAGTATCTCAGGAAAGGCTTATTCAGGCCATGGAGATGAAATGCTTTTGCAAAACTCCCTGGTATCACGCACATAGATCACATAACGTACGAGGAAGTTAAAACCAGAATTGAAAATGCCATGGGAGCGTTTGAAGATCTCCAGACTTTAGTGAAAAGACTCAAGCCCAAGTGGTACGGGCACGTCACGTCAGACGAACACCTGAACTGGCCAAGAATGTCCTACAGGGAACGGTACAAGGAAGGAGATGAGAGAAAACGATGGGAAGACAACATCAGAGAGTGGACTGGCCTTGAGTGGAACGACATACCGCGGAAAGCTGAGAATCGCGAGGAGTGGAGGAAGCTGGCAACAAAATCTTCAGTGGTGCCCCAACGGTCGGCCAGGCTACGGGATAGGTGAAGGCAAAGGTGGAACGATCGAAAATGTCTTTGTATAATCTTTTTCTTTACTCTCAAGAAACTAGCCTACATTGTGTGTGTGTGTGTGTGTGTGTGTGTGTGTGTGTGTGTGGTGTGTGTGTGTGTGTGTGTGTGTGTGCGTGTGCGTGTGTGTGTTGTGTGGAGGGGGGGGGTGTCAAAGGAAACCCGACAACCATCTCAAAAAGTTTTGTTTCTACAAGCAAAAATAAATTTCTAAACTATTCTGGTTATTTTCACGACGCGGGCTACTTTGATTTTGTTCTTGTTCATTCACCAAGCTGTAAGCAACTCAAATAAAGATCCAACATTTAATAAAATAAAAAAAAAGCAAACAACAAAAAATAACAGCAAGAAAGAAAACTAAACTTTAAAAAAAATATCACAGTAATGTTGTTGGAGTTACAGCAATATACTGACTTCAGGTTTGTGTGCCCGATGAACAGCCAAGATCTAACCAGTTTGAATTCACTTTCTGAAACATCACTTTTTTTTCCAAAACAGATCGTTTTGTTGGATTTAAAAACAAAAGCAAAAGAACCTTTGCACACTAAACCTAGGTCAGTTTCTAAAGAAGAAAAGTATCTGAAACAAACAATCCCTAGGAGATGCCGGGGACCTGTCAGTATATATATATATATATATTATAATATATATATATATATATATATTATATATATATATATATATATATATATACATACAATATACCATCCCCACCTGGAAATTCTGTGCGAGAAACTCCCTCTTTTCTATCTCTCTTTCTTTCTGCCTTGTTCTTTTTTTTTCCTTCCTGTTTTCTTCCATCTTGTCTGGTTTTTCTGCCTTCCTGGTCAACTTCTGTTTTCTGTCAATCTATTGACGTCACGTGACGTGCCTGGGATAGGCACGTGACCACGTATAATGAATCCGGAAAGTGGTGGAGCGGGATGGGGGGGGAGGGGGGGTCAGGATAGTCTAGTGGTTAGAGCATTGCGCTCGTGATCTGACGGCCCAGGATCGAACCGTCACAGAGTTGCTCGTTGGAGAGAACATTTTTACCCTGGAGTTACCATCAGTACTGACCCCACTCCCCTCAAAATCCTTCAGATGAGTCTATAAACCGAGGCATCGTCTGCGAAGGCACTTATAACATCTTGCACAAATGTTAGAAACTTGGCCTGCCTTTCCGAAGAGTATAGACCAATGCGTACCAATAGAAACGGACGACAAAATCTAAAATAAAACACAAAAACAAAAGGCATGCACACGGATGTTGTGCTAAAACATCATCCCCGAAGTCGATGTACGGCTACCTTACTAAAGAGCACAAACCGTCGCATATGGAAAAAATATCACCATTGGTGAACTTTGGAGCTCTTACTGAGAAACAAAAACAAAATGCACCAAAAACTCGAGAAAAAAAAGAAGAATAAAAGCGAAACTAAGCCAAAACCAAAATAAATTAAAAGAAAACAAGACTGAAAAGGGGCTTTATCATCACATGATTTACCATTGAACAACAGAAAACTCACGCAAAACATCCCGAAACGGAGTAGCTGTACCTCCTGTTAGATAATAAGATAAGCCTACAAATACAATTGCCATTGCCATACCCATAAAACAACAAACCAACACAAATCTAATCAGGGACATCCTGACGAAGAAAACAAAGTAAAATGTAGAGTCTGTCGGTACAAAATCCCTAGGTTAAAGCTACCTTGTTCTAAGCAATTCATCTCCGTACCTTTTCCATTTAAAAAAATAATCACAGCAATAACATCAACAGCAACATAAAAGAACAAAGATTGGATTGTGTCATATTACACGCGACTTATGATATCATCGGCTACAAAAAGTGTAGGATACATACCTCCATACACAGAAATCAGAACGCTTTTCTAAATTACATTATTAAAACAAATATGCACATAAAAAATGGAAAAAGATAATAGACTTCTAGGTAGACAAGGAAGATAATACAAGAAAAAACCCAAACAAATGAGAAGGAAATGGTCAACAAATGAATAAATAGGTGATCAAATAAGCATATATACAAGTAAGCCTTTGGAAACTCTTCTTGACGGATTTGTTGATTAGTTTATCTATCACATCTTCATAAACAAGAGTACCGTGCTTCAAGAGGAAATAAAGAGGAAAGAAAACTACACAGAAATAGATTGACAACTACTGAATCAAGCAGGGTGGGGGTGTTTTTAGTCTTAACATCGGGAATGTGTGTGTGTGTGTGTGTGTGTGTGTGTGTGTGTGTGTGTGTGTGTGTGTTGTGTGTGTGTGTGGGGTGTGTGTGTGTCTGTGTGTGTCGTGTGTGTCTGTGTGTCTGTGTCTGTGTGCGCGCTACCAATTTCACAGCAATAGTTACCCTGCGTTGTTTAATTTGCAAAACATCAGAAAATCAAGGTCATAAAAATGGATGTTGCCACCACAAGGGAAGATGGTTACAGGAATAATCAAAATGCTGCAACGAAACATGAATGAAATTAATGAACCTCTGATTAAAAGATACAATAATTACATGACCTCACAACAAATAAGTAGGTAACAAACATCCTCGAAATGCTGTAACGAAACGGGAATAGAATGATCCTCTCCAATCCAATCATAATCCTCTGATTAAAAGATACAATAAGTATGTGAGCACACAACTAATAAATAGATTATACTTTTTAACGTGCCAAAAAGTAGGATGGAAAACATGGGTACGTACGGGTTTGTGCTGTTAGCAAAGGACTGGATGGGACCACATTACTGAAACGTGATAACGAAGCAGGGATTGAAATGATACACGATTTGACAAAATCCCCACGGAAAACCTCCCCTAACATAGAGTATATAATCGTTTTTGCGTATGAAAAAAATCGACACACAAATTTTAGAAACTATTCTTTAAAATTATTTTCGATCCTCAGTTGGTACTTTGATGTTCCTCTATGATGAAATTGGCCATTTTTACTCACCATTAAGGTAGCCACACTCAGACTTCTGGGATAGAAATCCTTCCATATTGATGGCAAAGCAGATACATTAAAAAAAAACCCAACTTTTTATCCTTCCACATAGATGAAAATTGGATTTCAGCAGCAGTCTGGAATTTGGAAAGCCAAAAGCAAATGAAACGAACAAAAACAAGATGGAGGAGAAGAAAGAGAAGAAGGAGGAGAAAAAGAAATATGGTACGAGAAAAGAAAAGCAATAATTAAATAACACAAATAAATGTATACTCCTGATTTTTATCCGATTTTTGACGACGCTCTACACACAACTATGACAATATATATCACAAATATGACGATGGCAACAGCCCATAAATTAATCTGACAGCAAAACCACACTGAAACAACGTGAAGCATTCAAAACCCTCCACCCCTACTTACAATGATCAGATAGTAGTTAGTCGCTACCCCTCCTCTTCACATAAAAACAGGGGAACGAAGAACACAAGGATTTAAAAAATAAATAAAATACATAACTACTGTACATCAGTGGTCTGAGAGGTCTACAGGAGATCGCAGATATCAGCACAGACAGAGAAAGATGACAAAAGGCTAGTGGCATTACTGAAGCTCCTACTCTCCGATCAGACAGACGAACAGGTGATACGTAATACTATCTATGCCAAATGTTATCAAAGTGAAGAAAATGATACATTTTCCAACCAACAAATCGTTTTGGATTCAGTACAAACGTATATGAATATTCTGTTAAACATTCTTTTTTTTTTTAAACTGCCAATATCCAAAAAGACAACTTGAGACAACTTGAACATACACTTACAGCACATTTATTGATCAAATATAACACCAACCCATCAAAATTAATCACACACAAAAAAATGAACACCAAACCCCAGAAACAATCTCCAAAGCAAAATTTTTTGCTACGTAGGTCTTCAGCACAAGCAAAAATAAACCCATAATGATTTCACTGAGATAAAATAAAATTTAATAAAGAGACCCAAGCAGGAAGGCCTAGGAGGAAGCGAGGAAATTGCTGTGCCAGTGCTTACCCTTTGAATGCATCCATCACGCACTTTTCCAGATTGACAACATCGTTTTGATAAATTCTGGATTTGTGGCAACACCAAAATCTTCTATCCGTATCTTCATTTTAGTTTATGTTGCCAAAGTCAAATGTATGTGTTTGTGTGGTCTAGCACTGTATTGCTTTGTAGAGGTTATTAATTTCAGGCATGGCAGCGTCTTTTCTTTCGGAACGCTTTCCCTGGAAAGAGAACATCATTATAAAGAGTAACGTCACCGAAATGCTATTGAAAAATAAGGATATATAATTTCCGTGTCTGAATGTATTGTACTTGTCTTTCATAGATGGGCTTTTTCCTACAGAATTTTGCCAGGAATAACATACTGGTTGTAGTGGATTCTTTTAGGTGTTAACATTATATATATAATATATATATATATATATATGAAATATATATATATATATATAATATCACATACGTTATCTGTAAATGGCAGAGAAAATAATACCAGAAAACCCCCCACATCTTGTGCGTCAGTCAGAGTTCCCCTTATTTCTCATGCATTCCTTCAAGACAAAAGACAAGGAAGAAGGTGTTATCCATCTTCATCAGATCATTTTTATTCATCATCTCCCTGGGAACGGCACGACAGGCTGCCCCAGTTTTGTGCAAAGCTTGGTTATTGGGGGTTACTGTTCCACCAGATGAAGGCCAGGCTCTTTCCTCACCAGGTTTGTTCAGGATTGGCAGTACAGACGTCACCAGTAACCAGTGACGTTCACCACCCAGTCCCAACAGTTCGACAAAAAACGTGAGGGGTACATTTGGAAAACTCTTTCTGGCACTATGTCATTTCATCATCATCATCATGGGATACATTCCACCCAGCTCTTACTCTAGGAATACCCAAGTTGAATGAGAGAGAGCGATGTCCCAAGGATTTCTACAGATTTTTGTCCGGCTGCAATAAAACGATTTTTAAAAATAATTAAAAGCCAACATGAAATTTTAACACGCTGAAATGACGAGCGTGTACTTTTCAACAATTTCCTCTGGTATCGGATCAATCTTATGACCACCAGAGAGAAAACAAAAAGATAACAGCAGACGTGAAACCTCATTGTTCTGATTGCTGAGGGGCAGTGAGTTCTCCCTCTTGTACAATGACCACCTTCTTGACCACCCCGAAAACCGCTGTTGCAGCATTTGAAGTCCTGTCGACGGTGTCGAGATTGGGGCTTCGTCATCGCGACTTCAAGGAGTCGAGGATATTAGCCAGGGAGTTTTTCAGGTTATCCTGAGTGAACTCCAGGCTTCTGCGTTTCCTGGTATTTAAGGGGTGATAGGGAGTTGGCTGCCATTGCTTAGAAATGCTTCTACGTTTCCTGGTATTTAAGGGGTGATAGGGCGATGGCTGCCATTGCTCAAAATTGCTTCTGCGGAATCTGGTGTTTGTGGGGTGAGAGGGGTTTTGATGCCATTGCTTAGGATTGCTTCTGCGTTTTTATGGAAAGCGTGTTCAAGGGGTGATAGGGCGATGGCTGCCATTGCTCGGATTGCTTCTGCGTTTTTTGGAAAGCGTGTTCAAGGGGTGATAGGGCGATGGCTGCCATTGCTCAGGATTGCTTCTGCGTTTATGAAAGCGTGTTCAAGGGGTGATAGGGCGATGGCTGCCATTGCTCGGGATTGCTTCTGCGTTTTTTGGAAAGCGTGTTCAAGGGGTGATAGGGCGATGGCTGCCATTGCTCAAGATTGCTTCTGCGTTTTTGGAAAGCGTGTTCAAGGGGTGATAGGGCGATGGCTGCCATTGCTCAAGATTGCTTCTGCGTTTTTTGGAAAGCGTGTTCAAGGGGTGATAGGGCGATGGCTGCCATTGCTCAGGATTGCTTCTGCGTTTTTTGGAAAGCGTGTTCAAGGGGTGATAGGGCGATGGCTGCCATTGCTCAGGATTGCTTCTGCGTTTTATGGAAAGCGTGTTCAAGGGGTGATAGGGCGATGGCTGCCATTGCTCAGGATTGCTTCTGCGTTTTATGGAAAGCGTGTTCAAGGGGTGATAGGGCGATGGCTGCCATTGCTCAGGATTGCTTCTGCGTTTTATGGAAAGCGTGTTCAAGGGGTGATAGGGCGATGGCTGCCATTGCTCAGGATTGCTTCTGCGTTTTTTGGTGTCCAAGGGGTGACCGAGGGTGGAGGCAATCGAAAATGAGCCTGACGCAGCTTGGCACCGACATCATCTGGCACTGGATTGCCCCCTGAAATCAAAGATGTCAGTTGAAAACATCAGTCTGCAGGCTGCTGTCTTATTGCGCAGTTACAAGGGAAGTGGGATGGGAGGGGGATGAGGGGTAGGGAAGGGCTGGAGATATGATATTGGATTCAGGAAACAGACAACAGTGGCGTCAAAGACCCACTTGCACAAATTGCAATACCCCATCTTTTTTTTCTTCATCAGTGGTTAGCCTACCATCTGCGTATCTTATGGAGTACTGATAACACGTTTTGTTCTTTATGGTTTGCAGAAGTCTGCGTATTACCTACCATACATGTATGCTGTGGGGGGCTAAGCCTATTTAATGGAAAACAGAACACAATTTTAAATGATTAAATTCCTGTCAAGTTTTGATGGATAATGGAGGATTATACAAAAATATCAAGAAAAAACCCCCACGGAACTGAACAACGTTAGTTAACATGCAATGGCGATCAATCGGAATAAATATTAGGACAACAACAAGAGCAACTCTATCAAAACGACAGCATCTGAGGGCAATGTAAGATAATTATGTCCCAAATGCCAGTCCGGGATTTGAGCAACACTGTTTTCTTTGTCACCAACACTTGTCATTGCATTGGCATTCTGATGTAAACATTAGTTAGAGAGAGAGAGAGAGAGAGAGAGAGAGAGAGAGAGAGAGAGAAGAGAGAGAGAGGAAGACGAGAGGAGGAGAGACGAGAGAAGACAGAGACAGACAGACGAGAGAGAGACAGACGAAGAGACAGAGAAGAGACAGACAGAGAAGACAAGAGGACAGACAGTAGAGAGAGACAGAGAGGAGGGGACAGAGAAAAGGGGACAGAGAAAGAGACAGATTGACAGAAAGACAGAGAAGGGAGAGAGAAGCGGAGGGGGGGGGGGGGAGCTTGACGCTTTGAACAATTTATTTTCATCGCCTAAAGGGGCTTATTTGACTTTCTTTTGTCGATGCAAATAACCAAAGATAAAGCCCATAATACATTCAATGTTATGAAAATCAAAGAGCTTCATCAAAAGGGATATTATACCACTATAAAATCTGGCGCCAACTCCGTGACTAGCGAGATGATGATTGAAAATGATTGGAATGTAAAAATACACGACAAGAAGCAACATACAAATACAGCCCAAAAGTAAATAAACAAAAAAAAGAAGCATGATCAATTTCACCACCTAGCCGTTTCAAATATTACCATCCAGTCAAATTCTGTGCGAAATGTTTATGTTCAATTTTCAGGTTGAAACGAGGATGTAATAACAAAATAATGTTCTGCCGTTTCTCGCCCATTACCTAGTGCACTCTTTGGCCTCCTGTTGAGGTGACTCGGCAAAATGAGTCTGGTTTAAGTTCTGTAGGAAAAGTAAACAAGATCGTAGTAAAAAGTGGGTAAGGATAATAAGGATGAGAAGAGAAAGAGAGGGGCTGAAGCCTCCTGCAGATAGGAGTGAGTTGGAGGAGTGCGGGAATAGCGAGTGGAGGGGGTAGGGTACCTCTAGAACTCTCCTTGCATTGGCGACTGAGGGGAGAAGACGTGGATGCTGACAGGATTGGATTAACGGATGGATGGATGGATGGATGGATGGATGGATGGATGGATGGATAGAAGGAGGAGGGAGGAGAGAGAGAGAGAGAGAGAGAGAGAGAGAGAGAGAGAGAGAGAGAGAGAGAGAGAGAGAGAGAGAGAGAGAGAGAGAGAGAGAGAGAGAGAGAGAGAAGAGAGAGAGAAGAGACAGAGACAGAGACAGAGACAGACAGACAGACAGACAGACAGACAGAGACAGGGACAGAGACAGAGAGAGAGATTTCACTGATAGCGATGTGCTGAGATCCTGTTTGAACATAGTCATTTGAAGGACAGTAAAAACTTGCATAATGGTGACAGCACTTACGCCTGTGATATTATCGCTTGCATGGGTACAGGAGTTATCATCATTTTTTATTACTACAATACACTTGTACCTTCCTAAGCACTAAAAAAAAAAAAAAGAACCCGAACAAAAACGAAAAACGAACCCAAAGTCTTCTGATAAATGAGTCAGAAGATTTTCACGAAAGAACGAACATACCAGGAGATCATCATCTATACTACAGTACTCGTACCAGTAATTCATTTGGAGGATGAAACAATCTTGCAGTAGCAACACAATGTTTAAACCTGACCATGGTATTTGAAAAGACGAGCGAGTTAAGGAGTCTCCAGCTGAAGACTCCACCTCTTTTCAAGGGGATTTTTCTCTCTTGGGAGTTTGAATGGAGTTGAACTTTCTGTTCATCGAAAAAGGTTTTCACCTGGGTGTGTTGGGGGCCTGTCAGTATGAATAGTATCCCCACCTTCTGGGTATTCTGTGCTAGGAATTACCGTTTTTTTTCTATCCCTCTCTTGTTTCGGTTTTTGCTTTGCTCCATTTCTACCTACCACCTCATTCTTTGTCTAATTTCTGTTTTCTTGGTTCATTCTTCTGACTCTTTTTTTGTAATCAAGAAGAAGAAGAAGAAGAAGAAGAGAAAGAAGAAGAAAGAAGAAGAAGAGAAGAAGAAGAAGAAGAAGAAGAGGAAAATTGAAAAAGGTCAATGCTTAATTTCTGAGATCATTCGTGCAGTTTTAATCTGATAATTATGCTCAGAGCCTTATTGATATTGTTGTTTGTGTTTCATGTAAGATGATGGATAGCACCCGCAGCTGTGACTTAGTTTTGGAAGAAAAAAAAACTACCATGTCATCATCTCTCACTGTCTGTCTGGTTTTCATCATCGTCATTATCATTATTATCTCTCTCTGTCTCTGTCTGTCTGTCTGTCTGTCTGTCTGTCTGTCTCTGGGAGTAGCCTAGTGGTCAGAACATGCGCTGGCATTGAGCCGGTTCGAATTGGTCGAGGAGATTTTTCTCTGGAGTTAACATCATGTGACTCCACTCTCCCACAGTCCTTCGGATGGACTTTAACGAGCCCGTGTGCGACGCCGCAAATCTTCGCACACGTTAATCCTGTTCTGCTTTCTAAGATAGCATCTGTGCCGTGGACAGATGACATTTCAACTGCATACCACGGATGAGTAAAAGCACAGGTGCTTATCCATTTTCCTCGATTAAGAATAAATCAAATCAATAATCAATCAATCCTTCTTTCGTCTCTCTCTCTCTTTCCCTCTCTCTATCTCCTTTCTTTCTGTCTTTCTTTCTTTACTTATTTATTGTCTTAATGTACGATTCTGGTTATTAACGATTCTTGTTACAAACCAAACTTGCTCTGCTGTGTTGCTGCTTCCCCCCCCCCCCTAAAAATGTAAGTCACAAAAACATTAGTGGGCTGCCCCCTTCATATACGGACCAATGGCCCTTTTGTGAATAAGTCATTCGATTCCGAATTTCCTCTCTCTCTCTCTCTCTCTCTCTCTCTCTCTCTCTCTCTCTCTCTCTCTCTCTATTCTATCATCTCTATTCTCTGTCTCTCTCTTGTTCTCTTCTCCTCCTCCTTCCGTCTTTCTTCCCTCCTCCCTCCCTCCTTCCTCCCTTCTCTCCCCACCCACTCCCTAGTCTCTGTCATTTTTGTGGAAAGTCTTTCTTAATCTTTCATTGCAGAATATCACTTTCTACACACGAGCTTACTCAACCTTTCAGTCCTGTCAGAGAGAGAGAGACAGAAGACGGGAAGAGAGATGAGAGATAGAGACACAGAAAGAGACAGAGGAGAGACAGAGAGAAGATACACAGAGACAGAGTTACAGAGAGAAGATAGAAAGAGAAACAGACAGGTACAGAGAGAGAGAAAGAGACAGAGACACAGAAGAGACAAGAGAGAGAGAGAGAGACACAGACGACAGACAGACAGACAGACAGACAGACAGACAGACAGATAAGACAGAAGAGAGAGACAGACACAGAGAGAGAAACAAGAGAGAGACAGAGACATAGAGAGACAAAGAGAGACAGGGACAGGGACAGGGACAGAGACATAGGGAGACACACACACAGAGATAGAGAGAAACATACAGAGAGACAAGAGAGAGACAGAGACAGAGACACAGAGACAGAACACAGAGAAGAGAGACAAGAGAGAGAAGCCCCTGTTATGCTCTACTTCATGCTGTGTACCTTAGGGCCAAGTTCTATCGCCTGTGTTGTTGGCGCTCTTGGTGCCAGGCAGTCCAGTCAGAATGGGGCATCAGGGGTCTACAGGTAAACACACCAGTCTACAAAGTCTCAAGTTGCGAGTTCGATCCCCGTTTCATGTACTACTACTACTACTACTACTACTACTACTACTACTACTACTACTACTACTACTATTCTACTACTACTACAACTAGGGGACGGGAAGCTCTAGTGGTCAGAGCGCTCGCTTTTTCCCCATCAAGTTAAGCAGCGTCGAGCGTGGTTGCCAATTTGGATGGGTGACCGTTTTGCGCCCCCTTGGCTACAGTACAGTTCCCCCAGTTCACCCAGCTGTAAAATGGGTACCTGCCCTCTTTCAGGGTTCAGGGAAGGTAAAGCAGCGAGGGAGAGGAGATGGGTGCCGCCCTCAACATGCTGGCCCCTAGAGAAGCTGAGGTCTCTGACGCCTGCTCCCCTACGACCACACAGGTTATGGGACACCTTTACCTTTTTACTACTACTACTACTACTGCTACACTACTGCTACTACTACTACTACTACTACTACTACTACTACTACTACTACTGCTGCTGCTGCTGCTGCTGCTGCTGCTGCTTCTGCTGCTACTACTTCTACTACTTCTACTACAACTGCTGATAATAATAACAATGTATGGAATTTATATAGCGCTGAATCTTGTAAAACAGCAAATCAAAGCGCTTACATTCAAATCATTTACACGCATGCCATCGCACAGAAATAAGATAAACAGATATCAAAATGTATTCACACACGCACACGCACGCGCACAACACACACACACACTAAAAAAACAAGCACATGAATGCTTACTCCATTATCCTCGATATAAAAGAATAAATGAATAAATAAATAAATAAATAAATAAATACACACGAACACCTACACCCCCCTCTGCCCCCCTCACACACACACAGACTACACACACACTACACACACATATATACACACACATATATACACACACACCTACCCCCCACTCTCCCTCTCTCCCTCTGCCCCCCCCCCCCTCACACACACACACACACACACACACACACACACACACCTAAACCCCCATCTCCCCCCCTCTGCGCCCCCCACCCCACCCCCAACCCCCCCTCACACACACACACACACCCCACACACACACATACACACACACACACCACACACACACACACACACACACACACACACACACCACACACACACACACACGCACACAAAAACAACAGACCGCATTTCCGTCTCAATTTTACCAAAAATGGCTCTATCCCTGTGACCTCTGTGATCCAATTGACATTCCGGCTGACACAAGTTTGACGTCAGTAGACTATTAGCGCCAGCGTTTCAGGCCCGGTCGCTAATGGATAGGTTGATTTATCACCACTTATCCTATCAACCCAAACAGGATCTTAAGTGCTTCTTCCAACACAAACCCGCGGAAATAAGGTTCCGATCAAAAAAAAAAGAGATAGGTGAGATTCCCCTGTTAAAGAGAGAGAGAGAGTGAGAGAAAGAGAGAGAGAGAGACAGACAGACAGACAGACAGAGACAGAGAGAGACAGAGACAGAGCGAGAGACAGACAGAGACAGAGAGACAGAGACAGAGCGAGAGAGAGAGAGAGATGGAGGGAGAGAAGGAGAGAGAGAGAGATTGCGTGTGAGTGAGAATGTGAGAGAGAGAGGGAGGGAGAGAGAGTGTGTGAGAGAGAGAGAGAGACGGAGAGACAGACGGAGTGACAGAGAGAGAGACAGAGAGAGACACATAGAGAGACAGAGAGAGAGAGTGTGTGTATGTGAGAGAGACAGAGACACACAGAGAGATACAGAGAGACAGAGAGAGAGACAGAGACAGAGTGAGAGACAGAGACAGAGAGAGCCATAGGAAAACGATCGTGTACTATACACGTTAAAAGGGAAGTGTTGAAAGAAAAGCATTTTGAGGGACAATCGTATCGGGAAATCAGAGACAGGGAAGAACGGAGCAAAGAAAGGAAAAAGACAGAGAATGATAATGACCACGACGACAACACAAAAAGAATATCTTGTGTGTGGAGAATCATTATCTATAATGTTAGGCTAGAGCATCTCTTTGAAATATTATTTAGTGTGAAGAGGTTTTGAGTGGTGTGTGTGTGTGTTTTGTGTGTGTGTGTGTGTGTGTGTGTGTGTGTGTGTGTGTGTGTGTGTGTGTGTAGTGTAGTGTAGTGTAGTGTAGTGTAGTGTAGTGTAGTGTAGTGTAGTGTAGGGAAGGGTAGGGTAGGGAAGGGTAGGGTAGGGTAGGGTAGGGTAGGGTAGGGTAGGGTAGGGTAGGGTATAGGTAGTATAGTATAGTGTAGTGTGTGTGTACGTGCGTGCGTGCGTGCGTGTGTGGTGTGGAGGGTGTGTGTGTGTGTGTGCGTGCGTGCGTGCGTGCGTGCGTGCGTGCGTGCGTGCGTGCGTGCGTGTGTGCGTGCGTGCGTGTGTGTGTGTGTGTGTGTAAGAGTACACTCGGTATAGTTCATGGGACGGTGTTTGGAAGACAAGATAAAGAAAACGGAGAGTGAGAAAAAATGGGTGAGGGACGATGAGAAATGTGAATTGGTTTGATTGAAATGAAAGACAAAATAAGGAAAGGTTAAGTCTCTATGATTAGCCCTTATTTACTTGTTTTTGTCTTCTTTTTTTATTCTTCTATTTCGAGGATAATGAGATAGGCAATCATGGGCTTTCTTACATCCAATCCACGTGTGTAAGCAGTCTTGTAAAAAAAAAAATTGTCATCTGTTCCCACCGGCACACAATGGCCTACTTTTCCGAAAAGCGGAACGGGTTTTAACGTGTGCGCAAGATGTTCTGCGTGCCTTCGCACACGAGACCTTGGTTTATAGTCTCATCCGAGGGAAATTTTTTTTTGGTGGGTGGAGTCGGCTCTGATGTTAACTCCAGAAGAAAAATGCTCTTGAACAAGATTCGAACCCGGGTCAGCAGATTACGAACGCAATGCATGTGTGTGTGTGTGTGTGTGTGTGTGTGTGTGTGTGTGTGTGTGTGTGTGTGTGTGTGTGTGTGTGTGTGTGTTCTCTGTCTGTCTGTCTGTGTCTGTCTGTCTGAGAGAATCACACACACACAATGGCCTATCTTCGAACAGGTTTTAACGTGTGTGCAAGATGTTCTGCGTGCGTTCGCACACGGGACATCGGTTTATGGTCTCATTCGAAGGACTTTTGTGGCGGAGTGGAGTTGGTACTATGTTAACTCCAGAGGAAAATATCCTCTGAATGGGATTCGAACCTGGGTCAGCAGATCACGAGCACAATCACAACAATCTGACCAGCCAGGCTATCCTGTCCCGTGTATGTTGTATGTGATGTGTATGTGTATGTATGTTGTGTTGTGTTTGTTGTAGTGTTAGTGGTGTGTTGTAGTGTATGTATGTGTGTGTGATTATGTGGTGATGTGTGTGTATGTATGATGTGATGATGTATGTTGTATGTGTGTATGTTGTGTATGTATGTATGTTGTGTTGTGTTGTGTGTATGTATGTGTGTATGTATGTATGTTGTTGTATGCTTATGTGTGTCTGTGTGTTGTGTGTTGGTATGTACTGTGTTGTATGTATGTATGTATGTATTGTATGTATAATTATGTATGTAATGTATGTATATATGTATGTGTATGTATGTATGTATGTATGTATGTATGTATGTATGTATGTATGTATTATTATGTATGTATGCATATGTGCATGTATGATGTTGTATCTATGTATGTATTATGTATGTATAATTTAGTATGTAGTATGTATGTATGTATGTATGTATGTATGTATGTATGTATGTATGTATGTATGTATGTATTATATACTATATATATGTATGTATTATGTATGTATAGTATTATATGCATCATAATTCTATGTTCTGTTATGTGTATGCGTGCTGTCGCGCTGGGGTTAGAATGTATGCTGGTGTACTCGGCGTATCGTAGTAGCTTTTATACTATTCGTATAAATTTGCATGCAAGCAGTTATTGGATAATTACCTATCAGGCTGACCCAATGAGGCCACAAGAGCGGGAGACCCACGTCAGATCTGTCATTCTGAGGGCAGCCTGTTGTCACCGTCACAACACCTTTCGCTTGAAACTCTGAAACAAACCATCATAACAAAAGTCAATCAAAAATCACTACAACGTAAAAACATGGGAACAGATGGCAATATTTACACAACTGCATACACACAGGGACGTACTGAATGAAGAAAAGCACATGAGTGCTTACCCATTGTCCTCATATAAAAGAATAAAATAAAATAAATAAATAAACCTCGAAGTTGGAATGCAGCTTCTTGTATGGATTGGTCCCCGCGACATTCCAGTCCACAATCCAAAGCATTAACTAACTAAGCACAAGCCAAAGCTGGCTGGTTTTTATTCGTATAAATAATAGTATCATTTTGTCTCTCTCTGTGTCTCTGTCTCTGTCTATCTTCTCCTGCTCTCTCTCTCTCTCTCTCTCTCTCTCTCTCTCTCTCCCCTCTCTCTCTCTCTCTCTCTCTCTCTCTCTCTCCTCCTCTCTCGCATCTCTCGAAGTGATTTCGACTGACATGACTATTGTGCCTCACCTCAGAAATTCGCCTGAAGGATGAATGTCGAAGAAGCAACCGGAAATTGCGGGATACCAGCATTCTTGTCTCTGCATTCCGCATAGTTAGACACCGCAGAAAAGAAAAACTCAAAGATAAATTTGCGAAGGAAGAAAATTTTTGGAAGAAGAACTTGCTAAGACATAACAAGACAATTGACGAAAAGAAGAGAAGAATTGGAAAGAATTGCGAAGAAGAAGAAGAATTGCGAAGAAGAAGAATTGCAAGAGAAAGAAAAGAAGAAAAAGGAAGAAGAAGAAAGAAGAAGAAGAAGAAGAAGAAGAAGAAGAAGAAGAAGAAGAAGAAGAAGAAGAAGAAGAAGAAAAACAAAAAAAAAAGAAGAAGATGAAGAGATCAGAAGAATTACGAAGAAGAGAAGAATTGCGAAAGAAGAATTGGAAAAGAAGAAAAGCGAAGAAGAAGAAGGAGAAGGAGAAGAATGGAAGAAGAAGAAGAAGAAGAAGAAGAAGAAGAAGAAGAAGAAGAAGTTGTTCGAACAACAGGTATAAACACACCGATTGTTCTGACGAAATGTTATGAAATTGTAATGTTGACGACGATCGTGTTAGTAAATTGTAGACACTGTGAATATGAGCACAAGATGCCTGTTTTCAGGCGGCTTTCCCCGTATAGCATTCTACATGTATTGTGATCACTTTGAAGTGTTTGTTATCATTATTTTTGTTGTTCACGCTCTTTGTATAACCTGAGGATGATTGAATAAATTGAGCGGAAAGATTGGCGTCTTCAGAGAGGCTTGGTTTCATTTGCCTTGAGGAATAGAAAGGGAACAGTGTCATTACGCACACGCACGCGTGCGCGCGTGCACGAACGCACACACACACACACACACACACACACACACACACACACACCAAACACGCACGCAGGCGCACACACACCACACACACGCACCCACAGAACGAAATCACGCACTGCACGCTCGCCATTCACGACGCACCGCACGCACCCACACAGAGATTTACGTATATAATTAACTTTATATCAAATTAACCCGCCATATTGCCTGCTCTCTCTCTGTCTCTGTCTCCTCTCTCATGGACTGGATAGACTGATGTAAATAACACACCGATTGCTTATACATTATCCTCGAAATAAAAATTTGCCTTGCCTTCTTTCTCTCTCCTCTCTCTCTCCCTCCATCCCTCTCCCTCTCTCTCCCTCCCTCTCTCTTCCCCCCCCCCCCCCCCCCTCTCTCTCTCTCTCTTCTTGTCTCTCTATTTTGTCTCTCTGATTTTCGTGTAATTGTTATTAGTAGTATTTCATTATGATGCTCATTATGATGCTCATTGTGATTATCAATAGAATGTATTTATAAGTGTTGATCATTATGTTTCCATATGTTGTTTACATGGGGGTGTTTGTGCATGTGTGTGTGTGGTGTGTGTGTGTGTGTGTGTGTGTGTGTGTGTGTGTGTGTGTGTGTGTGTGTGTGTGTGTGTGTGTGTGTGTGGAACTGAAGTCCTTTGACATCGATCATTTTGCGAAACAATCCTCTAATATTTCAGTTTTAGAATCTTCCATTGAACCAAATTTCTGGGACATTAACGATCTTAGACAAAAATAAAGACTTTATTCTTCCTAAAAAAAATGCAAGTCTGTAGTTTTCTTTACTTTGTAGAAGAATCTTTCAATAATTGCAGTTTTCCCTAAACACGTCTGACGGTTGTAAAGCGAACGAGAAGAAGAAGAAGAGAAGAAGAAGAAGAGAAGAAGAAAGAAGAAGAAGAAGAAGAAGAAGAAGAAGAAGATGAAGAAGAGAGAAGAAGAAGAAGATGAAGAAGAAGAAGAAGAGCGAAGAAAGTGCGAAGAAGAAGAAGAATGGAAGAAGAAGAAGAAGAAGAGAGGAGAAAGAGAAGAAGAAGAATGAAGAGAGAAAGAAGAAGAAGAGAAGAAGAAGAGAAAAGAAGAAGAAGAAAGAAGAAAAGAAGAGAAGAAGATGATGATGAGAGGAGAAGAGAAAAAAGCGAAGAAGAATGAAGGAGAAGAAGAAGCAAGAAGATGCAGAAGAAGAAGAAGAAGAAGAAGAAGAGAAGAAGAAGAGAAGAAGAAGAGGAAGAAGAAGAAAGAGAATGAAGAAGAAGAAGAAGAAGAAGAAGAAGAAGAAGAAGAAAAGAATGCAAGAAGAAGAAGAAGAAGAAGCAAGAAGAGAAGAAGAAGAAGAAGAAGAAGAAAGAAGGAAGAAGAAGAAGAAGAAGAGAAGAAAGAAGAAGAAGATGAAGAGATGATGAGAAGAAGAAAAAAGAAGAAGAAGAAGAATGGAAAGAAGAGAATGAGATGAGATGAAAGAAGAAGAAGAATGCGGAAGAAGAAGAATTGGAAGAAGAAGAATTGCGAAGAAAGAAGAATTGCGAAGAAGGAGAAATTGACGAAGGAAGAAGAAGAAGAAGAAGAAGAAGAGAGAAGAAGAAGAAGAAAGAAGAAAGAAGAAGAAGAAGAAGAAAGAGAAGCGGCATGTTAAAATGATAGGTCCTAAAAGACTAGTTTGTGAAAATAACGTTCTTCTGCCTTCTTTTTAAGAGTAATCTTTTAACTTGAACATGCGCTTTTTTTTCCCTGACCCTCCACAATTATGAAAAAAAGATCTGCTTATATCTACCTAAAAAGGTGGAGATTGAAACAGTTTCACCCTCCTCCCCACTCTCCCAACCACCCCCCCCCCCAAAAAAGGAACCAAAACCAAACAAAACAATAGCAACATCAAACCACAAACCCTTTCTCAACCCTTCCCCAACCGCCCCCCCCACAAAAAAAAACAACAACAACAACACACCAACCCCCCAAATACCCCAACAACACCAATTACCCAAAACAAAAAAAGTCAACCACCACCCCACCCCGGACAACCCCCCCCCCTCGACAACTCCCACCCCCCAAAAAAAAAACAACAACACAAACAACAAAACAAAAAAACATAAAACGAAACGACATAATTTTCAAGAAAAATACCGTACCTTTAAAAAGAAAGCTTTAAAAAAAAATCCCATGGAGAAAAAAAGGTCTAGAAGTTCTTCATTCTTGGATTGATAGCAAAATCTGCCACTTTGGATTGGCTGCGTAGAAAACATTCCTGACAATCCCTGTGTCCTTAACTTAGACTCGTGTCATTTATTTGAAAACAAAATGTAAAGAATGCAGGAAGGCGAGAAAAAAGAATACAAATGGTGATCGCCAAAGAGAGAGAGAGAGAGAGAGAGAGAGAGAGAGAGAGAGAGAGAGAGAGAGAGGAGAGAGAGAGAGAGAGAGAGAGGGAGAGAGAGAGGAGAGAGAGAGAGAGAGAGAGAGAGAGGAGAGAGAGAGAGAGAGGAGAGAGAGAGAGAGAGAGAGAGGGAGAGAGAGAGAGGGAGGGAAGGGAGAGAGGGAGAGAGAGAGAGAAGAGAGAGAGAGAGAGAGAGAGGAGAGAGAGACGAGAGAGAGGGAGGGAGAGGAGGGAGAGAGAGAGAGAGAAGAGACGAGACAGACAGACAGAGAGAGAGAGAGGGAGAGAGACAGAGAGAGAGGGAGAGAGAGAGATGGAGGAGAGAGAGAACAGACAGACCAGACAGCAGAGAGAACGAAGAGAGAGAGAGAGAGAGAAACAGACAGAAGACAGACAGACAGAAAAGGAGAGATGTGAAGACGAGTAGAGAGAGAGAGAGAGAGAGAGAGAAGAGAGAGAGAGAGAAGACAGAGAGAGAGACAGAAGAGAGAGAGACAGAGAGAGAGAGAGACAGAAAAGAGAGAGGAGGCAGAGAGAAGAATGAATGAAAATTGTATTGAAGATGAATGAATAAGCATGTAGGATGAATGAGATGAATGATCTTTATTTTGAGAGAGATAATAGAGAGGAGAATGAATGAATGAATGAATGAATGAATGAA
>CM060335.1:32715199-32717699 GCA_030674155.1 Stramonita haemastoma | reverse complement strand
TGTATACATGCGGTTGGGATTGAGGTTTGAGGTGTAGCTTGGTATGATAGTTTGGCTGGTGCTGTTTGGATTTAGAGTCTAGAGCCTGACTTCACAGTCTTCTGAGACTTGACGGATGCCTAGTACTGCTGTCTGGATATCACTACAGTGTTTCTTGGGGTACTCTACAAACTGAGCTACATGCTAGCTGACCGTTAAGCTGAACGATAAGGGTTCGCGTAAGAAGGAAAGGGGATGCATTGTTTGGCTACATATTTCAAATAGGATTTCTGAGGTGGTTTTCTATTCCACATTTTTTCGTTCCTCGGCTAGAAGTCCGAGGTTCACCAAGTAAGATTTTGCGCATGTGACTGTTTTTTTGCCCCAATAAAGGTAGCCACACTCCGATTTCGGGATGCATGCATGGTATGTTCGTGTTTCCGTAACCCATTGAACGTAAAAATGAAGTTCAGGATCTTTAATGAGCGTATTTAATCTTCTGCGTGTGTATATACTCGAAGGGAATTAAAGTAATGGCAAGTTTGCACTTGACGTTGACCTGAGAGATCGTTAATTAAAAACCCACCACCCTTAATTCATAAGACGCCGCCGAGATTCGAACTACGACTTCATGGACTCAGTAGATTGAAGTCAAAATGGTCTTAACCTCTCGGCCAAAGCATACATAGAAATTATTAAGATCATATCTATAGTTTTGACCCTATCACACAACCCCCACTTAGGCCAGGCATCATCAATGTTGGTGTTTCTTCCCCCCCCCCCCCCCCCCCCCAAGTAAAACAGAAAATGCTGTGCAATCTTTACAGGATCCCTGTCATGTCTCAGCTGCACTTCACATCCGCTGGCAATTTGACGACCGGTTCGAACGGTCGAGAATTTTTCTCCTGAGTTAACATCAGTGCTGACTCACTCTCCCAAAAGTCCTTCGGATGAGATTTTAACCGAGGCCGTGTGCGAACGCACCAGGACTCTTGTGCACACGTTAAATCCTGTTCCGCTTTTCGTAAGAGAAGGCCATCGTGTGCCGGTGGGAACAGAGACATTATAAAATGCATACACACGGGGACTGGCTGTAAAAAAGCACAAGAGTGCTTATCCCATGTATCTCGATATAAAAGAATAAATCAAATCGAATCAAATCCCAACACACAGACTTTCCAAGGGGATGCTGGAGCCCTGTCAGTATAAATAGCATCCTCAACATAGTACGAAAACTCCCTGGCAGGAATGCCCTCTTTTCAACGCTTTCTTCTCATTGTTTCTGCCTTGTTCCCTTTTTTTTCCTGTCACATTCTTGTCTGAGGTCTCTGACATCTCGCTCCCCTACGACCGCCTAGCTTATGGGACACCTTTTACCGTTACCTTTTATTCTTGTGTAATTAAAGAAACAGAAGTGCATGTGTTATGAGTCCTTTGAATGAGAGACTATAAACCAAAGCCCTTAGTAGGAAACACCGCAGAACATCTTGCACACACGTTAAAACCTGTTCCACTTTTTGGAAGAGTCTGTCGCTGTAAGTGTTGTTGTGAAGGGGTAAAAACATTTACAAAACTGCTCGCACAGTGGGACTGGGTGTAAATAAACAACACATGAGCGCTTATTCCATTATCCTGGAAATAAAAGAATGAATAATCAAATCAATTAATAGATGAGTAAATAACTATCTGACTAACTGACTGACTAACTAACTGACTAGCTGACTAACTAACTAGCTAACTAACTGACTAGCTAACTAACTAAATACATGAATAACCCCGTACATCTGCTATGACTGGGAGCATGAAAGATACGTACATACCCAGCATGCACACTATGGCATGGAGAAAAATGGGCTCTCCAGTGTTAACTTTCGTATGACATATTGTCTGATAGAATCAGTGCAAGATACAAACTACAGCCTTTCTTGTCCACTGATAAATATACACATGTCAGCATAAGATATAAGACGCAACCTTTGTTGTTCACTTACAAATAAATATAAACATGTCAGCACAAGATATAAAAAGGCTTTATTGTTTACTTATAAATATAAACATGGCAGCACAAGATATAAAAAGGCCTTTATTGTTTACTTATAAATATAAACATGGCAGCACAAGATATAAAAAAGGCCTTTATTGTTTACTTATAAATATAAAATGGCAGCACAAGATACAAAATACAGCCTTTATTGTCACTGATAATATAAACATGTAAGCACAAGATATAAGACATATCCTTTATTGTTCACTTATAATATAAACATGGCAGCGCAAGATATAAGATACTTATATCCTTTATTGTTCACTTATAATATAAGCATGGCATCACAAGATACAAGATACGCCTGAGAGACGGGATAACCTAGTGGTCAGAACATTGCGCTCGCAATTTGACCACCGGGGTTCGATTCCCATTCATGGGGATTTTCCCCCTGGAGTTAACATCAGTGCTGACTCCACTCTCCCCAAAAGTCCTTCAGATGAGACTATAAGCCGAGGCCCCGTGTGCGAACGCACG
>CM060335.1:32710199-32712699 GCA_030674155.1 Stramonita haemastoma | reverse complement strand
GTAGTTTAATTTCGAGAATAACTGCGAACTCATACCTTTATTGCTCCTGATTTCAGGACTTTTTGGTAACATTTCTGTCTTCCGTGTCTCAGTTTGTGTCTGTCCGTTTATTTGTTTGTTTCCTTATTTTGTGTGTGACTTTCTCAATCTTCCAGTACACACAACACACACCACACACACACACACACACACACACACACACACACACACATAACACACACACACACACACATACACACACACACAAACATACACACACACAAATATATACACACACACGCACACAAATACATACACATGCAGACACACATTCTTCCACACACATGCATACATACACTCACACAAACGCATGCATGCACACACAGTGTGTGTGTGTGTGTGTGTGTGTGGTGTGTGTGGTGTGTGTGTGGTGTGTGTGTTGTGTGTTGTGTGTTCTGCATGTGTATGTATTTGTGTGTGTGTATGTTTGGTGTGTGTGGGGTATATGGTGTGTGTGGTGTGGTGGTGTGTGTGTGTGTGTGTGTGTGTGTGTGTGTGTGTGTGTGTGTGTGTGTATGAGGTACGGGGCAGCCTGGTAGTCAGAGTGATGCGCTCATTATCTGCTGACCCGGGTTCGATTCTCGTTTATGAGGATTTTTCCTCTGGAAATAACATCAGTTCTGGCTCCTTCACCTGTCCCGTAATTCAGCAGACCGTGGGGGCACAACTACTGAAGATTCTGCAACCAGCTTCCTCCACTCCCCTCGGTCCTCCGCCCTCTGTAGCAGGTCGTTCCACCGAAGGCCTGTCCAGTCTCTGATGTTGTCTTCCCATCGTTTTCCCTGTCTGCCTCTTCGTTCCCTCCGCTTACTGTTCCCTGTAAGATTGTCTTGGCCAGTCCAGATGATCGTGTGACGTGCTCGTAACCACTTTAGCTTGCGTTTTTTCACTGTAGTTAGGACCTTTTCATATGGACCGATGGTATTCTTTATTCTAGTTTTCACTTCTTCATTAGTGATGTGATCTCTGTATGAAATGCAAGGAGTTTGCGAAAGCATCTCATTTCCATTGCCTGTATCCTTCTTTCAATGTCTGCTGTTATAGTCCATGTTTCACGTCCGTACAAAGAATATGGACGTGATCAGGGAACGCATCAGTCTGATCTTAAAGCTGATGGCTATGTTTTTATCATTCCAGCTGTGTTCAGGGCTATCCTGGAGAGAATTTCAGGTTATGATTCCTTCATCTGATACAATCGCTCTCAGATATTTGAAGCTATGGACGGTCCCGATTTTCTTACCATTTATAATTAATCATTGCTGATGCCATTGGCAGTATTTGTCATCAGCTGGGTTTTCTCTGCACTGATCTGCATGCCTTATGCTGAAGAGGCTTTATCAAGGTTGATCTACCAGGCTGGCTAACTCTTGTTCTTCCCAGCTATGCCGTCGATGTCATCGGCAAAACGTAAGCTTGTGATTATCCTGCCTCCAATGCTGACTGTTCCCTCATGATTTTCAAGTGAATCAGCCATTATTCTTTTGAATTTCTAAGAAGACGTTGAAGAGGGTGGGAGAGAGCAGGCATCCTTGGCGTACTCCAATTGTGTTTCGGAACCAATCTCCTATGTTGTTGTTACAGTAGACTGTGCTGGTTGCCTCGGTATACAGGCAATCTATGGCTCTGATCAGGTTGGCTTGATATTATACAACCTCATGGTTGCCCAGAGAGCTGCATGCCAGACTCTGTCGAACGCCTTCTTAAAGTTCACAAAGACGTGGTAAAGATCTTCTTGGTGTTGCGAGTATTTCTGAAATAGTATTCTAAATTGAAAATTTGTTGGTTGTGCTCCATCCTGCCCTGGACCCTGCTTGCTCTTCTTTGATGATCTCCTCAGCTTGAGGCTTTAGTCTGTTTAGGAGGATTCTTAGCATGGCTTTGCTTGGATGACTGATCAGGCTGATGGTATGGTAGTTTTGGCAGAGTTGAAAGTTGCCTTTCTTCGGGAGAGGGATAATCAGGGACTGTGTCCAAGGTGTTGGTTATTCCCCTGACTCCTAGATCTTATTGCAGATAGTACGTAACACCTCTATCATGGTCTTTCCTCGTGCCTGGACCAGTTCTGATGGAATGTTGTCCACTCCTGCTGACTTCCCTCTTTTTAGTGATTTTATTGCACTTCCAACCGCTTCCCGTAGGATGGGGTAGCTGCTGTTGTTGGTTGATGGAGGGACATCTAGCACCTTGGTTTCTCCTGTTGTTGTGTGAGTGTACAGCTCAGAGCAGTACTCAGTCCACCTCTTAAAAATATCTTGATCTTCAGTGAGACATTTCCCTGCTTTGTCTTGGATGGTTAGTGGTTCTTCCTTGTTTTGAGCTTGTCAGATCTTTCACAAGCTGGTAAGCTTTCTTGCTATTGTTTTTCTTGCAGGTTTTGTTCAATAGCTTTGCATTGTCCTTCGATCCATGCCTCCTTTGCTTTTCTCATGCCTTTTAATAAAAAAAAAACTTGTTGGTTGAT
>CM060335.1:32692699-32700199 GCA_030674155.1 Stramonita haemastoma | reverse complement strand
TTTACTCTCATGTCAAAAGAAAAGAGAAAGAAAAAAGTGTGTTAGTCCCCATAGATGCACAGGAACACAGAGAGAGAGAGAGAGAAAGAGAGAGAGAGAGACAGAGACAGAGACAGAGAGACAGAGACAGAGAGAGACAGACAGAGTCACACTTGAAAAAGCTTTTGCACTCTTGCAAAAAAAACCCATCCAAACTAACCCAGTAACATCCTTTCCGTCCTATCCTTTTTTTTGACAATCTCCCTGGCCAAGATTAAAGGAAAGAAGAAACCACCACCACAACAACAACAAGAAAAATAATGTTACTGTGCCATTACTGTAACATTCATCAGCTCTACCCAAGTCCTAGGCAAAGATTACGCTGCTGCTACTATTTCTGGATGGAGGCTGGAAGATCGGCTACGTAGTAGCAGCTGATAGAACTGAAGAAAATGTGTATTAACTGTACTGACCCCAAACCCCCAGGGGGCTGTCTCAGATTGTGGGCATGATTACAATGCTAGCGCAGATAGCTGTGTTACAGTCATTAATTTTATTGAAGCCTGTGTAAATGGTCAGGTTGTGTGCTAAGCCATGAGTTTTTACTTTCATTCCAACAACAACAAAAAAAGAGAAAGAAAAAAATGTGTGCCCACAGATATACAGGAACACAGAGAGATAGTGAGATTGAGAGAGAGAGAGAGAGAGAGAGAGAGAGAGAGAGAGAGAGAGAGAGAGAGAGAGAGAGAGAGAGAGAGGGGAGGGACAGAGAGACAGAGAGAGACAGAGAGACAGAGACACAGAGAGAGAGTCACATTTTAAAAAGCTTGTGCACTCTTAAAAAAACAAACACCCAAACTAACCCAGTAACATCCTTTCCGTCATATCTTTTTTTTACAACCTCCCTAGCCAAAATTACAGAAAGGAAAGAAGAAACCACCACCACCACAACAAAAAGAAAAATAATGTTACTGCCCCATTATTGTAACATTTATCAGCTCTGCCCAAGTCCTGGGCAAAGATTACGCTGCTACTATTTCTGGATGGAGGCTGGAAGTTCGGCTACGTAGGCCTAGCAGCAGCTGATGGAGCTGAAGACAATGTGTAATAACTGCACTGACCCCAAACACTGGACCGATGGCCAGCCAGGCTGTCTCAGATTGTGGGCATGATAACAATGCTAGCGCAGCTAGCTGTGTTACAGTCATTGTTTATTAAAACCTGTGTAAATGGTCAGGTTGTGTGCCAAGCCATGAGTTTTTACTCTCATGTCAAAAGAAAAGAGAAAGAAAAAAGTGTGTTAGTCCCCATAGATGCACAGGAACACAGAGAGAGAGAGAGAGAGAGAGAGAGAGAGAGAGAGAGAGAGAGAGAGAGAGAGAGAGAGACAGAGACAGAGACAGAGACAGAGAGACAGAAAAAGAGAGAGAGACAGAGTCACACTTTAAAAAGCTTTTGCACTCTTGCAAAAAAAACAACATCCAAACTAACCCAGTAACATCCTCTCTCTTTGACAATCTCCCTGGCCAAGATTAAAGAAAGGAAAGGAGAAACTACCACCACAACAACAACAAAAAGAAAAATAACGTTACTGTGCCATTATTGTCACATTCATCAGCTCTACCCAAGTCCTGGGCATAGATTGCACTGCTGCTACTATTTCTGTATGGAGGCTGGCAGATCGGCTACGCAGGCCTAGCAGCAGCTGATAGAGCTGAAGATAATGTGTAATAACTGCACTGACCCCAAACACTGGACCATGGCCAGCCTGTCTCAGATTGTGGGCATGAGTACAATGCTGGCGCAGCTAGCTGTGTTACAGGCATTAATTTTATTGAAGCCTGTGTAAATGGTCAGGTTGTGTGCCAAGCCATGAGTTTTTACTCTCATGCCAACAACAACAAAAAGGGAAAGAAAAAAGTGTGTGCCCACAGATATACAGGAACGCATAGAGAGTGAGAGAGAGAGAGAGAGAGAGAGAGAGAGAGAGAGAGAGAGAGAGAGAGAGAGGAGAGAGAGAGAGAGACAGTACACACACACACAGATACATGCCCATGTAGGCACGCAGGCATGCACACACACACACAAGCACACACACACATACACACATGCAAATCTACACATGTACACACACAAACATACAAACACACAAACATAAAGTGGTACAAAATACAAAAAAAAAATACATACACACAAACACACACACACACAAATACACACACACATAGGCACGCACGCATGCACGCACGCACACACACACTATAATAAACTTGTTCTATTTTTCTAAGAAGTAGGCCATCCAGTGATTAAATTTACAAAAACTGCATGCACACAGAAGCTGGCTGTTAAAAAAAACACGGATATACATAAGTGCTTGTTCTATCATCCTTGAAATAAAAAATGTTTGTAAGTAAATAAATAAATAGATAAGTAATAAATGAATATTTAAATAAATAGTAGTAGGCACTCATCAGTCTTGGAAGACTATGGAGTTGCGCTGTAGTCTTTAGAGCGCAAAGCCTGGGCAAGTATGTATGGAGGGCAAGCTGTTACCCATGCAGCAGACCCCCCCTCTCCACGGCACTGGAATGATCCATTGGAAGGGCATTGACCGATACGAATGGTTCCATACCGTCGCAGGAGCCACCAGAACGTTGCCATATACCTACAGCCCCTAGCCGCTCTTGGACTCCAACTCCCCGATTTTTCCTCAGGGATGGTGTCTAAACACGACACCTGTGTGCATGCTAGTTTGTTATAATTTTGACATCCGCTCCTACCGGCACACGATGGCCTACTCTTCCGAAAGGTGGACGGGGTTTTAACGTGTGCGCAAGATGTTCTGCGTGCATTCGCACACGGGGCCTCGGTTTCGAGTCTCATCCGAATGACTTTGACATTCAGTTCGATTTTTTCGTCAAACTAGGAAGAAAGGGCGAGGCTGGGTACGAACCCAGAAACTCACGATTTACATATTGGCAGGCGAACGTCTTAACCATCCTGCCACCGTCCTAAATAAATAAAACAGATAAATAATGGACTGAATTGTGCAGCAGTATTGAAGACTTTAGGAAAAGTGTATCAGAACTGTGTTTGTTGGCCAAGAACTGGTGGATATTGATCTTGCTATACTGATTTAGGGGGCGGGATAGCTAAGTGGTCAGAGCGCTCGCTTTCCTCAAGTCAAGTTAAGCAGCGTCGAATGTGGTTACCAGTTGGATGGGTGACCGTTTGCGCGCCTTGGCTTCGGTACAGTTCCCCCAGTTCACCCAGCTGTAAATGGGTACCTGCTCCCTTTAGGGTCAGGGAAGGTAAAGCAGCGAGTAAGAGGAGATGGGCGCCACCATCAATAATTATGCTAACCCCAAGAGAAGCTGAGGTCTCTGATGCCTCGCTCTCTACCACCGCCTAGGTTATGGGACACCTTTACCTTACCTTTTTATACTGATTTTAATGCCATCCCTTTCAGTGTCCTTCTACACTCTCCCTCTAATGACGCATAACTTTAAAAATTGCTTTTTATACCTATAACGTTTCCGCTTATGGGGATTGATAGGGGCCTATCAATATAAACAACATCACTGCCTTCTGGAAATTCTGTGCTAGCAATTCCCTCTTTTCTATCGAACTCTTTGTTTCTGCCTTGTTCCTAATTCTTCCTGTCGCCCCCTTCTTGCCTATTTTTCTGCCTTCTTGGTCCATTCTCTTGCCTTTGTTTTGAAGATAGACTTAGAATATAAGAATTTCATTCCTCGCTGAAGTTGGATGTGTCGGGTCTGACCTGTTAGGCGCTAAAGGGCAGCACAACGCATTTTTGCTCATATGATGGACATCAATGAGTTGTTGTCTGACCATTCGAAGAAGAAGAAGAAGAAGAAGAAGAAGAAGAAGAAGAACAACAACAACAACAACAACAACAACAACTACAACAACAACAACAACAACAACAACAACAAGATAGTGATAAAATAAAAACAGGGTAAATACCTCAGACTATGATTCTCTCTCTCTCTCTCTCTCTCTCTCTCTCTCTCTCTCTCTCTCTCTCTCTCTGCCTTCCTGCCTGCGTGTGTGCATGCGTGCGTGCGTGTGTGTGATGAGCATGCAATGTTTTGCATGCACGCGCGCGCGCGCTGTATGTGTGTGTGTGTGTGTGTGTGTGTGTGTGTGTGTGTGTGTGTGTGTGTGTGTGTGTGTGTGTGTGTGTGTGTGTGTGTGTGTGTGTGTGTGTGTGTGTGTGTGTGGGTTCAAAGAAGAAGAACAACAACAAAAGAAACTTTCCCCCACTCCAGTCATTCTAATTTTCTTTCAGCGCCCCCTTCTGTAAGTCACGTACAGTGGTAATGGGAGATAAGCTACTTGTCCACACTCCCTCCTCCACCCTCCCCATCCCCCCATCCTTCCTCTAAACCTCACACCCTGCACGTACCAAGGTCCACATTTTTTGTTATGCCATTTCTCAACACTGCGAACAACAACAAAAAAGAAAGAGAAAAACAGTTTTCCAGGAAGGCTCTTTCTTTAGGTCACGTGCAGTTGCAAAGAGAGACAAATTACCTCTCCCCCACTCCCACCCCCCCTACCCCCACCCCCCCTACACACACACATCCCCAACAACCACACCTCCCATGTACCAAGGCCCCGATTTTAATTCTGGCATTTCCTGACATATCAAAGAAAAAAAGAAAGCAGTAGATTCCCCACGTCTTTTATCTCTGCTGGCCATAAGCAAGACATTCAGTGTGCACGTGCCAACACCAACTGACGTCACTGCATCTTTCTGGCATTGTGCTGACTGATATGATTTTCTTAATGTGGAAGAAAAAAAAATGACGTTTGTTTTGGCTCTTCTGGAGAGAGAGATTCAATGATCCAATGATTCAGATGATTTAATTGTATAGATAGTGTACATCCACTGCAATGAGAAAACAGAAAATCATGGCATGCAATTATACGATCATCCAGACAAGGACTCCTTATCATGGAATTCATTACTATTTAGTAAAAAAGCATATCAGGAAGAAATAGTTTGAACACAATTTGCAGAACAATAATGTTGCTCCTTTACAGCAGTCACGATATACCAGAAGAAAGATGCTCTGTTTCTACAGTTCCAGTCACCACCATGGCTCTTCTTCACCTCTCGTTGTGTGTGTGTGTGTGTGTGTGTGTGTGTGTGTGTGTGTGTGTGTGTGTGTGTGTGTGTGTGCAGCGTGTGTGTGCAGCGTGTGTATATGTGTGTGTATGGGCGAGTGAACGCGCGCTTGTGTGTGTGTGTGTGTGTGTGTGTGTGTGTGTGCGCGCGCGCGCGCACGTATTAGTGTGTTTTTGTGTGTTTTACGTTTAGAGCGAATATATGTGTGCGTGCGTGTATACATGTATGTGTTGAGTGTGTGTGTGGGGGGGGGGGGTATGTCTGTAGGTGTGCATATAAACTACCTGTGGAAATTAACCTTTTTACCTTGATGAATACCTCTGTGGACCTGGTGCCGGCAAATGAAACATTAAGAATTGTCAGAAAACATTCAACACTATACCTACTGTGCTGAAAAACGCTGTGCTGAAATGACTTGTGTTATTAGTACTAAACGGTGCTTTTTCGGAACAATCTAGATTGTGAATGCATTCAGTGACAGTTTTGGATCGATTACGATTGTGAATGCATCTAGATTGTAAATGCATTTAGTGACACCTGTGCTATAACTCCTGTGCTGTTTAGTGTCAGTTTTGGAACGTCTAGATTTTGTGAATGCGTCTAGATTGTGAATGCCTTTAGTGACTCTTGTGCTGTGTTTTGCAAACCTACAAACTGAAGGTTATCCAAGTTAGGGGATGTGTTTTGTGATTCCCATGCTGTGTTTTGCAAACCTGCAAACTGAATTATTCTGAAGTTATTCACAACCGTGGATGTGTTTACTGACTTCTGTGCTGTGTTGTGCTAACCTTCAAATTGAAGAGTCTAATTTTGAAATGGACAAAGACAGATAGAAGGGACACAACAGTGGATTTAAAATTAAAAAAAAAAAATTATGGTACTATTTTTTTTCCCTTGGATATTGGAAAACAGCATAAACATTTCTCTGCGTGTTGTGTTTCCTGTAGAAAGTGTTCCAGAAGACTGATTTGATTTTAACAATATTCCTAGACCTGAGGATATTGTGTATACCTGATAACTGTTGTAGGATATAATATATCTCAACTGGTAACAGTTAAAGCAAGACTTTTATTAGTACTATATTTGCTCCTTTTAATTTGTGCAGCAAAAACTGATATAGTTTTTTTTTATTTTTTTTTTTTATTGCATATTCACTTATTATCCATTCCATTGTATTTACTTGATCAGTTTAAGTTGATAGATATTGTTTCCTCAAACCGTTTTAGAATCATTTGGGGTTTTAGTGATCATTATTATTACTTTTTATTATTTTTTCTTCTTCTCCTTCTTCTTCTCTACCTTTTCAGCAACATGGCTCCCTGTCTGAAAACCTGGCCACAAAAAGATGGACTACGTATTGGTCATTTAAACATTAACAGCATTTTAAACAAGCTAGCTGATGTACATAGTATCCTACACAACTCAAATAAACCATTTCATTTATTTGGATTTACAGAATCCAGACTTTCCAGTTTGGTATCTGATAAAGAAATCCAAATACCTGGGTTTAGAGCAATCCGTAAAGACCCCTCTTCCTCCAAAACAACAGGAATAGTTGTATATATAAATGAATCCATAAACTTTAAACGTATTCACCATCTTGAAACCCAACAAGTAGAGTCTCTATGGCTAGAAATACAACTCAAACGAAGTAAACCCATTATTGTCGGATTTATATACAGAAATCCCTCTGAGAGAATTGATTGGGTTGATAGATTTTCCATAATGATGGATGCAGCATCTTTGGATGCTAAAGAACTTTTACTATTGGGAGATTTTAACATGAATCTACTTAAACCCCACCCTTTGTGGATAAACAAATTAAATTCCTATAATCTCTCGCAAATTATTGACACACCAACGCGCTTAACCTCCTCCAGTGCAACTCTCATTGACCATGTATATGTAACTAATAAGCAAAATATCAAAGAAATATGTGTTCCTAACTGTGGCTGCAGTGACCACCTTCCTATCTGTTTCACATGGAACAAAAAAGGAATAAAAATTCCCATAGCTGGTCACAAGGAAGTCACTTATAGATCATTTGTTAAATTTGATGAAAATAAATTTCTTGCTGACTTGCTAAATTCCTCAATTAATCATGTTTACAACTTTACAGACCCAGAGAAAGCCGTATATTTTTGGCTAGAAACATTTAACTCAGTCTATGATAAACATGCTCCTTTCAAAACCCGAAGAGTGAAGCATGCAACACAAACCTAAATGGATGACAACTGAGATTCTAAAAGAAACATATTTAAGAGATGATCTATTAAAAGCAGGAAAAATAGGAGAATTTAAAGAACAAAGAAACAAAGTAAACTCATTAAAACGTAAAGCCAAACAAAAATATTTCCAAAATCTTG
>CM060335.1:32672699-32687699 GCA_030674155.1 Stramonita haemastoma | reverse complement strand
AAAAGTATGTAATGCTTACTTACTCTGTTACCCTTGAAAAATAAAGATTATTCATTCATTCATTCATTCAATGCACGTGCCAAACAGTCCATGCTTTCCTGGAGGGCTGCCCAAATTTCTTTGCCAAGATCCGGTGTTTGTGCCGTTAGCTGTCGTGATTCACGAAGTCCACTGTCCCCTGTCTCCACGTGCTGGGTGCTGTCTACACAGTGTGAGGCAGATGTTCTGCCACTCTTGTCAGCATGAAGCATGTCATTTTCACACAGGACAGTTTCAACACTTGTCACAGGCACACTGTTTGCCACGCTCTGTCACATCCAAGATACTCCTCTGAGGGGGGGGGGGGGGGGGGGGAGAGAGAGGGAGAGAGAGAGACGGAGGGGAGGGGAAGAGAGAAAGAGAGACAGGGACGGAACAGAGAGACAGACAGAGAGAGACAGACAAAGAGACAGAGACAGAGAGAAACGTCACCTTAATTGCTGGTTTTGTCAGAGAACTGTAAAAGAACAATACAGGCAGCGCAGATACCAAGACACTACCCTACAGGGAAGGAAGAAGAAGACTTTCATGATGAAAGCTAAACATAGCTGCAGTTCCATTTGGTCACCTAGTTTTGGCTGAGAACAAACACTTGCCTGAGGTGTTAGGGAGATGAAGAGTGACAGGACATTTTTTCCTGCCAACAAAAGCCAAAAAAAATTCTTTCATTATAAAACAAGGGGAGGGGGGATGGAGTGTTGCCAAGGGGGTGGGGTGGGGTGGGGTGTTGGGTGGGTGGGATACTGTAAGTGTGTGGGAGTGTAGTGGAGTTGATTGGTGATAATGGCGCTGGCTTTTCCCCAGTCATGTTTTTCTTCTAACAAAGGAAACGAACCAATCAGTTAGCACAATGCCAGAGAGACGTCAGTAGTGACGTCAGTGGGTGTTGGCACTGCTTATGGCCAACAGAAATGATGGACACGAGGAATATCACACTTTCATTTCCTTAAAGCAATAGGAAATGATCGAGTTACTTAAGCCAGCCTCAGTAAGTTTGAGGTATGGATGTTGAAAAGGTGCGGGGGGTGGGTAGAAGCAGTGTATCTCTCTTTGCAGTGGTATATAACCGACAAGAGAACGTGTTTGGCAAGAAAATTGGTCTGATCAAATTAATCACGGTAAATATTACCGTACTCTATCCAGCATGCATTATTATTGAGCACCCATGTGTACACACACACACACACACGCACGCACACACGCACACGCATACACACAAGCGCGTGCACACACACACACACACAAGCGCATGCACACACACACACACACACACACACACTAAGACAATCAGCCAGCATATTGAGGGCGGTGCCCATCTCTTCTCCCTCACTGCTTTACCTGCCCTGACCCTTAAAAGGGCAGGTACCCATTTACAGCTGGGTGAACTGAGGGGGGACTGTACTGAAACCAAGGCACGCAAACCGTCACCCATCCAACTGGCAACCACGGTCAATGCTGCTTAACTTGACTGGGTGAAACCAGCGCTCTGACCAACGAGTTATCCCGCCCCCTACATCATAGTTACAAGTTAGAATTAAATGACAGCAAAATCACATTTACAGATAAAAGACAGCGGAAATTGCAGGCCTCGGTCAAGCCAATGCTTTGCCTGCCAATAGCTGAAGAAACACACAGACAAGCATCTTTGCTGCTCAGGTTGTGCGATGAAAATGTCCGCCAATGGCATTGGCTGAAAATAGGGGCGACTATCGTGGTTGGGAAATCAGCCAAGCTCCAGTTCTGGAAAACTTGGGATTGAGTTACCTCCCTTGCAATCTACCCTCCTGTTTTATTGAGCTTCCGATTAACTCCCCCCCCCCCCCCTCCTCTCTCTCTCTCTCTCTCCTCTCTTCGGATGAGACTTTAAACCGAGGCCCCGTTGGCGAACGCACGCAGAACACCTTGCGCACACGTTAAATCCTGTTCCGCTTTTCGTAAGAGTAGGCCATCGTGTGCCGGTGGGAACAGATGACATTTCCAAAACTGCATACACGCGGGGACTGGATAAAAAAAAGCACAAGAGTGCTTATTCCATTATCCTCGATATAAAAGAAATCAAATCAAATCAAATCAAAAATCTCTCCCTTCCTCCCTCCCTCCTCCTTCCTCTCTTCCCTCTCTCTTTCTCTCTCCTTTGGTCAGTTTTTGTCATTATCATCATTGAAGTCAGTGTCATTGTCTTCCTCATAATTAAGTGTGTGTGCGCGCGCGTGTGCATGTGTGCGTGCGTGCGTGTGTTGTGTGTGTGTGATAATCTTTAATTCCCAAGATAAGTACTGACATATTTTTTTCATCCAGCCCTTGCCCTAGGTAGGGACTATTATAGATATTAATGACTAATCATTTTAAGATAAACAATTGAAGAGAGAGAGAGAGAGAGAGAGAGAGAGAGAGAGAGAGAGAGAGAGAGAGAGAGAGAGAGAGAGAAGAGAGAGAGAGAAGACAGACAGACAGAAGACAGACAGACAGACAGACAACAGCAAGACGACAAGGGAATGGTACTTAATAGGCATGGAATTTTTTATTGACATAAAAGACATTAAGTTAGTACCTTAGTTATGACATAACACAAAGGAATTACCAGGCCTTTTCAACACAGGGCTACTTCCCAAGGATTCTTATTTTCAATGAAGACTGCCGTTCCAACAACAGCAAGCTTTATCCACTCCTAATTTTCAATGTGCTAAATTACCCATCAATACTGCATGCTCATTCACCTAGTTGAGGCAAGAAACTTAAGATATAAAGTGAAGAGTTTAGCCTATAGTAATCCCAAAGCACATGCGCGTTCCATACACATGGTTACATCACTTAGCACTAGACTATCATACATAAAAGAAACGACTCTGATTGATGTTCGTTATGTGGCCATTGCCTCAGTTTAGTTTTCTTACACTCGTTCTAGATTGTTCAAACCTTAGGGCTGAAATCCTAGAAGCGTTGAAGATTTTCGTGTCACACACACCAAGCTATACATGCTCGTGACTAACTAATCATGTCGTCAGCAGAGTTTGTAGGTGTCCGTATGTTATTCAAACAACACACGGTAACACAACCCATCAAACCACGCAAAACATCTGCACAACATAAACCTTCCGTTCTTAAAAAGTCATGCGTCCGTGGAACAATACAAATTACAAAACGCATACACATGGGGACTGAATAAAGAGCACATGATGCTTATTCATTATCCTGATAAAAAGAAAAATAAATAAATGATAATACTGACCCAGCAGCAGTGCAGGCCTCTGGACTGTGATCCCATACACTACATTGAGGTTTCTTCTGACTCTGACCCATAAAAGCAACATGGCAAATCTGGGTATGCTGATAGAGTCCGAAATGATGTAATATCAGAAGAACTGCAAAAGATAAGTGTGAAAACAAAATACAACACCCCACCCCAACAGGTAAGAAATAAGACACAGAGAGAGAGAGAGAGAGAGAGAGAGAGAGAGAGAGAGAGAGAGAGAGAGAGAGAAGAGAGAGAGAGAGAGAGAGAGAGAGAAGAGAGAGGGAGAGACAGACAGACAGACAGACAGACAGACAGACAGAGAGGAATGGTACTTAATGTATGGCTTTGGAATATTTTTATTAATACATAAAAGACATTTTATGTTAGTAGCTTAGGTCATGGACATAATCACAAAGGAATTACGGGGGCTTTTCAGACACAGGATGGGCTACTTCCCAAGGTGAGTTTCTTATGTGTTCATTTGGAAGACTTGGCCTGTGTCCCACACAGCAAGCTTTATCCACTTCCTAGATGTTTCAGAGTGTTGCTAAAATTACCCCATCAATACTGCATGTGTCTGCATCTCTCATGCCTAGTTGAGGCAAGGATAACTTAAGATATAAAGTGAAGAGTTTAGCCCTATCAGGTAATCCCAAAGCACATGCGCTTCCATAGCAGCATGGTTACATCAACTTTAGCACTATTGACCATCATACAATAAAAGAAACACCGTCTCTGATTGGATGTTGCCAGTTATTGTGGTCTCATGTTGACCTCAGTTTAGGTTTTTCTTACACTTCTGTGTCTGAGGTGAGTTTGTGTCAAACCCTTTCAGGGCTTGGAAGTTCCTAGGAGAGGGTCGTTGGAGGGATGTTTCTGTGGTCACCACCCCGGTAAGGTCTTATACAGTTTGGCTTCGTGACTAAGCTATATTCATTGTCGTCAGCAGGGAGGTTTGTAGGTGGTGTCCTGTGTATGTTAGTTCAGAACAGACATCACTGGGTAACACTTAACCCCATGTGCATACGCACGCAAAACATCTTGCACACACATTTAAATCCTGTTCCGCTTTTCGTTAAAAGTAGGTCATTGCGTGCCGGTGGGAACAGATGACAAGATTTACAAAACTGCATACACATGGGGACTGGATATTAAAGAGCACATGAGTGCTTATTCCATTATCCTTGATATAAAAGAATAAATAAATAAATGAATAAATAACTGACCCAGCAGCAGTGCAGGGCCTCTTTGGCTGGTGATCCCATGACAGCCTGACATTGATGGGTTTCTTCTGACTTCTGACCCATAAGAAGCAACATGGCAAATCTGGGTATGGCTGGGATAGAGAGGTCGAAATGATGTGGTAATATCAAGACAGGAACATGCAAAAGATAAGTCCTGAAAACAAAAATACAACACCCCCCCCCCCCTCACAAAACCCTGAAACAAAACAAAGAAAAAAGCCACCTTCCCAAGCCTCCACATTTTTAAGCATACTCTCTAAAAAGGTTGCAGCAGTGAAGGAAAAAATCAAAACAAAAGTTATCGTGTTCATTATTATAACTTTTCTTTCTCTGCAAGTTATTGGCAGATCGTGCGTGCTATTTCTGGAGGCTGGAAGATCGGCTATGCAGCCGATAGAGCTGAAGATAATGTGTAATAACTGCACTGACCCCAAACACTGGACCCGCCAGTCAGCCTGTTTCAGATTGTGGGCATGATTACAATGCCAGCTAGCTGTGTTACAGGCATTGTTTATTGAAACCTCCCCAACCAAGAGTCTTGTGCCAGGAAACGAATTTTTTGCCAGTGTCGTGAGAGTGTGGCGCGGCGTGTGGTGTGTGGTGTGTGTGTGTTGTGTGTGTTTGGTGTGGTGGTGTGTGTGTGTGTGTGTGTTTGTGTGGTGTGTGTGGGTGTGTGTAGGTGTGGTGTGTGTGTGGGTGTGTGTGTGTGTGTGTTGTGTGTGTGTGTGTGTGTGTGTGTGTGTGTGTGTGTGTGTGTGTGTGTGGGTGGTGTGTGTGTGGGGGGGGGGTGAAAGAGTGTGTGTGTGTGTGTATTTGAATGATGAGTGAGTGAGTGAGTGATGGTGAGTGAGTGAGTGAGTGAGTGAGTGAGTGATGTGTGTACGTGCGTGCGTGCGTGCGAGCGTGCGTGCGTGCGTGCGTGTGTGTGTGCGATCGTGTGTGCATATGGGTGTATATGAGTATAAGTGTGCATGTGTTTCATTCATCTGCTGACTGACTGACTGACCAACTGGCCGACTGACCAGCTTGTTTGGTTAGCAAATATATGACTATGTTTGGGTGCGTGGGTAGATAAGGATGTAGTGTTGAGAGGTGTAAAACCAAGAAAGATTTGTCTGTAAAAATGCGTGTGTATCTACTCTACTGCAATTCTCACAACACTAAAATCAATCCTCATTTTCTCTCGTGACATAAGTCTTTAGGTCATGTGTGGTGGTGAAGGGAGATAAACCGTTTCCCCCCCCCCATCCCACCCCTACTCCCACTTCCACCCACCAACACCCACACTCTGCATGTAACAAGGTCCATTTTTTCTTTATTTCTGGCATAATCCAGAAACTCAACAAAAATATAAAGAGAAAGCCAATGTTGATTATCTCTGCTGGCCATAAGCAAGACATTCAGTGTGCACGTGCCAACACCAACTGACGTCACTGCATCTTTCTGGCATTGTACTGACCGATTGATTCGTTTCCATTTTGAGAAAGAGAGATATAGAATGAGAGAGAGAGAGAGAGAGAGAGAGAGAGAGAGAGAGAGAGAGAGAGAGAGAGAGAGAGAGAGAGAGAAAAGAGCGAGAGAGAGAGAGAGAGAGAGAGAAGAGAGAGCTGTACTTTAGTCTTTTCTGGATATATATTATATATATATATATATTATATATACATATAAAGAGAGAGAGAAAAAATAGAGAGAAAGAGAGATAGGGAGGGGGAAGAGAGAGAGGGAGACAGAGGAAAAAGACAGAGTGAGAGAGAGAGCGATAGGAGGGGAGAGAGAGAGAGAGAGAGAGAGAGAGAGAGAGAGAGAGAGAGAGAGAGAGAGAGAGAGAGAGAGAGAGAGAGAGACAGACAGACAGACAGACAGACAGAGAGAGAGAAGAGAGAGAGAGAGAGAGAGAGAGAGAGGAGAGAGAGAGAGTAGAAACAGACAGACAGACATATAGACAGATAGACAGATACAGACAGAGTTGACTAAAAATAAAAGTGCATCTGACAATTTTTTCTCACACTTTCATTACACGGAAAAAAGGGGTTGTTATCTAAGAAACTTTGTCAGGGACTGTAAAACCGCAATACACACAGGCATGAAAACATAATAATCCACTGAGAGATAGAGAGAGAGAGGGGGGAGGAAGGAGAGAGAGAAAGAGAGAGAGAGAAGAGAGAGAGGGGGGGAGGAAGGGAGAGAGAAAGAGAGAAGAGAAGAGAGAGAGAGAGAGAAGAGAGAGAGAGAGAAGAGAGAGAGGAAGAAGAGAGAGCAGAGAAGAAGAGAGAGAGAACAGAGAGAGAAACAAGAGACAGACAGACAGAGAGGCAGACAGACATACAGAGCGAAAGAGAAAAAGAGAGAGAGAGGCAGACAGACAGACCGACAAAGAAAGAGAGAGAGAGAGAGAAACAGACAGAGACACAGAGAGAAAGAGAGAGTTGGATGGATAGAAACTGGTCTTAGAAGTTCATCGTGGGTCACCTAGATCTTGGAAAGAAACAAATATAGACAGCTTAAAGGTGGTAGGAAGGTGGGAGAAGGGGGGGGATGAGAGGAAGGGTAGGGTGGAAGATGGGTGAGGGGGTGGGTGATGTCATGGGGAGTGAAAGTACAGGCTTTTTTTCTTTTCAGGGAAGAAAGAAGTTTTCTGGAAAGTTGAGTGGGGGAGGGGGAGGGGGCAGGGGGAAGGAAGGTGGAGGAGAAGTCATTGAAGGAAGGAGAGTGGGAGTAGAGTGGAGTGGATTATTGTCAGTATGGACAGGTTTGGTATCATCTATGTCGTGATCGTTGTCATGGTCGTCGTCGTCATCATCATCACACCACCACCACACCACCACCACGACACCTCACCATCGTCATCATCGTCATCGTTATCAGTTGTCCCCGTCTCGTCGTCGTCGTCATCGTCATCATCATCATCACACCACCACCACCACCACCACCACCACCACCACCACCACACACCACCACCATTATCATCATCATCCTACTCCCCCTCACAGCCAACGGACACACCAACCAACACATCAACCAACGCATCAACCAACATATCAACCAACACATCAACCAACACACCAACCAACATATAACTAACACAATCAACCAACACACAACCAACACATCAACCACACATCAACCAACACATCAACCAACACACCAACCAACATATTAACTAACACATCAACCAACACACCAACCAACATATTAACCAACACATCAACCAACACACCAACCAACACATCAACCAACACGTACACATCAACCAACACACCAACACCAACACATCAACCAACACACCAACAACCAACTTATCAACCACACATCCAACACACAACCAACCAACAATCAACCAACACATCATCAACACATCAACCAACCAACACATCAAACCACAACCAACACAATCACATCAACTAACACATCAACCAACCAACACATAAACCAACACATCAACCAACCAACACATCAACCAGCCAACACATCAACAACCAAAAATCAACCAGCACACACCCAACAAGACCAAACAACACATGTAGTTAACCTCATACTCATGACTGATGGAGGGCAAAAGAGGTTTTTTCTCTTTCGTTATATCAATTGACATGTAAATTTAGCAAACACCCTTTTAGTTTCCCATCAACTGAATATTTTTTGCTGATTTTCTCTCCCCCCCCCCCCCCCCCCCCAATCTGATATTACACGTGTGGTCCTATAAAAGAAGAGGCCGAGGCCCAAATCTGAATGAACCTTTCTCTGTCTCTCTGCCTCTGTTTCTGTCCCTGTTTCCGTCTGTCTGTCTGTCTTCTCTGTCTGTGTCTGTTCTCTCTTCTGTGTCTGTCTCTTCTCTTCTGTGTCTCTGTCTCTCATCTCTCTCTGTCTTCCTCTGTCTCTCTCCTTCTTCTCTCTCTCTGTCCTCTCTCCTGATCATTATGTCTTGCTGCTTCTGTGTCAGTTGTCATTCGTGTTTTCGTTGTAATTTCTCATTCCTTTCCATTTTTTTGAACATTAGCTTTGTGCTACCATTACTCTCTAACTTCTTCAGTTCGATCCCTCCCTCCTCTCTCTCTCTCTCTCTCTCTCCTCTCCTCTCTCTCTCCTCTCTCTCTCTCTCTTCTCTCAATTTCTCCCCCCCCCCCTCTCTCTCTCTCTTTCTCAAAATGGAAACGAATCAATCGGTCAGTACAATGCCAGAAAGATGCAGTGACGTCAGTTGGTGTTGGCACGTGCACCCTGAATGTCTTGCTTATGGCCAGCAGAGATAAAGGACGTGAGGAATCTACTGCTTTCTTTTTTCTTTGATGTGTCAGGAAATGCCAGAATTAAAATCATTGGTACATGGGAGGTGTGGGTGTTTGGGGATTGGGGGTTGGGGGTGGGTGCTGAGGTAGGGTGGTGGTGGTGGAGGTGGGGTGGGGTGGGGGAGTCAGGCGAATTACCTCTCTTTTGCAGTGGCTTATGATCTTGTGAAAGTGACTTACAGAAAACTGGAATGATTGAATTGATCTGTTCTGAAATAACTTTTTCCAGCATGTGTTCCTGCGTGCATGTATGTGTGTGTGTGGGGGGGGGGGGGGGGGGGGGGGACACGCGCGCATGCACACACACATGCAAGCAGCGTGTATGCATATACATAATATATGTACGTGCATGCGTACACACACGTATACACGGGCGCGCACGCACGCAATCACACACACTTACACACAAACACACGCACACACATACACACAGAGAGAGTTGTTTAATGTAAAGTAAGGCATGCTTTTTAATATATTTCTTCCCTATGTTCAAAACTGGTTGTCAAGTCTTCAGGGTGCCCCCACGGTCGCCAGACTGAGGGATGGATAGATAGATAGAGAGATAGATAGATAGAAGAAGAGAAGAGAAGAGAGAAATGAGATAGATATAGATAGATAGATAGATAGATAGTATAGATAGATAGTATAGATAGATAGATAGAAGATAGATAGATAGATAGATAGATGAGAATGATTTCAAAACCCTCACATACATTTAAAATAACACTTTAGTTTATGAGCTTAACATGAAAAAAAATAATATCACACCCACACACAAAAAATAATGTAAAAAAAAAAGAAAAAAAAGCACAAGATGCTTATTCTATTATCTTCGAAATAAAAGAAATATAAAAAAGAAAAGAAAAATTCAGGAATCACATGAAACGATTAATTCATTGTCGTCTATTTTCCCCCCATCTGACACAAAACACACAGCATCTGTCAACAGAAAAGCTTTGCAATTATGTCACAGCAATCTTCTACGGATCATTGGGTCAAATCTACAGATTTTCTCCTCTCGCAAATCTTTCTGCAATTACTTTCTGCATTCTGTTATCCTATCTAACTCCCAAATGAATCCCTGAGAAAGGAGCCGGGAAGAAACTAATTTCCTATCTGACAACCTTCTGTGTCACCTCAGATCAGTTTCGCTATGTCGTTAGACAGGCTATTTATCACTGAATGCCCCATTAACACAAAACAAAGGACGGGGACACAACTTGTTTTTTGCGGCTTAAATGTTGCCCTCCTTTTGACGGGATGTATCCATTATCATCATCTCGCTGAAATCCTTAGGGTTTTTGTTGTTATTGTTAATGTTAACATCGTGTCATACATATTCGCAATCAAAGCAACGATGAGCAAAACTGGTCATAGAAATGAATAACTGAATTATATCAGTTTGGTGCAGATGGATAAAATGTATAAAAAGAAACAAAATCTGTCTTTGTTTGAATCGGTGGCATTAAAGTTGTTCCTTCCCCCCCCCCCCCCCCCCCCCCCCTTCGTTTCTCGGGCCAGAGCTCCGTGGTTCACCAATGATGAAATTTTTGTGTATGCGATCCATTTTGTTTGTCCACTTTGAAGGTAGCCGTATTCCATCGTCGGAGATGATGTCTCCTCATGACGCCAGTTGTGCATGCCTTTTAAAAATTGAAATGGTTGTCATTCCTTCTTCTTCTTCTTCTTCTTTGTCTTCGTCCTCGAGCTTCGTCTTCTTCTTATCTTTCTTCTTCTTCCTCCTTCTTCTTCTTCTACTTCTTCTTCCTTCTTCGTCTTCTTCTTCTTCGTCGTCTTTTCTTCTTTGCAATTCTTCTTCTTTTTCTTCTTCTTGGCAGTTCTTCTTCTTCTTCTCTCTTCTTCTCAATTCTTCTTCCCTCCCTCCCTCCCTCTTTTGTTGTCTTCTCCAGGAAAAATAACCCAACCCCAACAAACAACAAAATTAGCAAAATAAGCTTGTAAGCTACTCTACCAGAGGCAAAAGAAAAGATGAAGAGATATCGGTTGACACCCTGCCACACACCACGGGTTTACAGATTTAGGCCGTCTGTCACGGCACTTAATCTGTCAGTCTGCGAAATCATTAAGTGGAAGTGGTCTGCCAACTAATCAATATCTAATTGACTTGCTCGGAAAGCTCCCTCACCCACCCACACCCCCCAACCCCTCCAAAAAAATAAGGGAGGAGAAAAACGCCACAAAAATGGATACTAGCATATCAAATGTCTGGAAATAGATGGAAAGCAAAGTTGTGTCCCTTTGAAGCCCACGTGACCCAGTGACACACCTCCTCCACCCCCACCCCACCCCCCCCACTCCCTTTGGCATTATGCAGGACCTGTGTGAGTGATGTCAGCACTCTCTTTTCTTTCTTTTGATATATACACTCTTGGCTGTTACTAAAGATGAAAGTGGCACGATTTGTATAGTGTGTGTGTGTGTGTGTGTGTGTGTGTGTGTGTGTGTGTGTGTGTGTGTGTGTGTGTGTGTGTGTGTGCGTGTGCGCGCGCGGGCGTGTGTGTGCGTTTGTGTGTGTGTTTTTATTTCATATTTCACCTTTTACGCTTTCATTTCTGAGTATGATAGTCTGGCAAGCGCAGAAAAGAATATTCATGATTAATTTTGGATTACGTGTTTTTTCCACTAAGAAAACAAGAGTTCTAGCGTGTTCGTAGTTATTGCTGATACTTGTTATATACTTCGTCCTTCCCAGATTATTCTTGTGCTCTAAAGGCGTTTTTCTCCCTAATATTATCCATACACTTTTTTTGTTTTGGCTTTATCAATATTGTGGATACAAATACCGTTAACGTCTCAAAAATGGATAAATTCATGTGGCACCACAGGGCATAAGAAGAAAATACACAGAAGAAGAATAATCTTATTACAGGCAATCGTACAACACAATCTTCGAAAATTAGAGAACTGTTTCATGTATTCTTTATTCACTGTAAGATAAAAACCCATCAGCGGTATTTCAGATAGATAAGAACACATAAATACAAACTCACAAGCACACTTGTGCGCGCTCGCACACTGTCCATTTCCCCCCTAACCTCACCCAGACACACATAACACGCGCACATGCTTTTACACACACACAGACATTCAATACATCACTACAATATAATTCAATAGAATAATGGAATACAAACAGCGCAATAGATGACTTGATCCTTATGCAGCAGCCACGCCATATTTCATTATTAATTTTATTTTAGTCATTAAGTTTTATTTATTTATTTATTCTTTTATATCAAGGATAGAGAAATAAGCACTCATGTGGGTTTTTTTCACATCCAGTCTTAGTGTGTATGCGGTTTTGTAAATTTTGTCATCTGTTGCAATGCATGCTATGTCAAGGTCGGTCCATCCATTCTTCGATGTTCCATATCGAACTCTTTTCGAACAGAATGCTCTGTGCTCCTGTCTCTCAAGTGCTCCCTGTAGGATATCCCGTTTACAGAGAGAGAAGATAAAAGGCAGGAATACTGGCGATACATCCTCATGTACTTTTCTCATTCTGTGACAAGCCGAGGATCCCTTTGGAGATTTTGCCGAACACACGAAGTGAGTGACGATTGCTGTCGTTGCTACCTCAGTGATGGATCTGAGTGTCAAGGCCAACTGACAGGGAATCAGGCACGCGATGTGTTATATAATTATATATATATATAATATATATATATATATTATGTATGTATGTTTTATATATATATTATATATATATATATATATATATATATATATATATAATATATACATGTGTGTGTGTGTTTGTGTCTGTGTCTGTGTGTGTATAATGTATAATTATATTATTTGTATACACATATCTAAAAAACATCCATATCTATCTATCTATCTATCTATCTGTATATCTGATCTATATATCTATCTCTCCGTCTATCTATATCTCTTTTCTATCTCTCTCTTCACTCTCTCTCTCTATCTGTCTATATGTCTATCGTTTCTATCTATCTCTTTCTATCTATCTGTCTATTTATTTGTCTTTCTATCTATATCTGTCTATATCTCTGTCTATCTTCTGTCTATATCTCTCTGTCTATATCTATCTATCTATCTATCTATCTATCTATCTATCTATCTATCTATCTATCTATCTATCTAGTATTTATCTGTGTGTGTGTGTGTGTGTGTGTGTGTGTGTGTGTGTGTGTGTGTGTGTGTGTGTTGTGTGTGTGTTGCCTGACTGAGGAACGCAATCCCCTCCCCCCCCCCCCCCAACCCACCAATAAATAATTTGAATGTAGATTGTATAAGTACTGAACATCGATAATCCACTGCAAGTATGAATCAACCCATTTAATACTAAACTACTGCGGTGTGTCTACTTGATCTACTTGATGCTTTGAAATAGAGACGTAATTCAGATGGTGTTTTCTCCCTTGGTCTCTCTGTAATCATTTTGTTTGTTTTTTTTTATCTTTTATTCCTTTGTACGTTTTCGTTCTTTCCTTCTTCTTACTGTTCATTTTCATGTATTTCTCATGTTTCTCTACATTTCGTTCTCACCTATCCATTACAAAATATATGTGCAGTGACTTTTGAAGGGATGATGTAAACTTATGTTATCAACGGTGTTTTTTAAAAAAAATCCACATTTACAGTTTGAAAAAAAAAAAAGTCTACCAGTTTCCAAATGTAAAAACTGAACTTGTCATTGTTGTTGAGCCCTTTATAAGCCTTTAAGATTGGTGCTGTTCTATTCTAAGTGAGTCTATGTATGATTTTCTTTGAAAACCTGTTTGATTTAAACCATAGAAAAACCCAACAAAAAAAAACCCCATACCATATATTATGTAGGATCTGCTTCAGTAAGTGACAGCAAGATGAGCCACTAGGGGGCACTGACTATGGACAATGAGGGATAACTCCTGCCACTTTTGCCATAAAGAGAGATAAGTGTGAAAAGGCCAACTGACAACAATCATGCACGCACACATAATAATTTTTTTTAAGAAAAAAAAAGATCATACGTGGGTGCAAGTGTGAGCGAGCAATGCACACAATCATGCAAACATGCACGCATGTGATAGGGAGAAGAGAAATTAACAGATAAATATAGGACTAAAAAGAGTTCTGGAAATAAATAACGCAGACACCGAGACTAAAGAGGATGAAAAAATAACACCCAGAAAGAAGAGGATGAGGATGGATTTTCTTGTTCTTCGTAGTCAAACGCTGAGACAGCAACTAGAATTTGTCTCTCATATGAGCGAAAATGCATTGCACTGCCGTTAAGCGCCTGACAAGTCAGGTCCAGCGCATCCAACTTCGGCGTGCAAGAGAATTGTTACAGCTTAAGTCTTTCTGGAAAAAAGGCAGGAGAAGGGACTCACTCACTCACTCACTCAGTCCCATGTCCCAAAGGACGTAGGGGGGACATGAGAGAAGACGCAACAGAGATGTTTTTCCATGCTTCACGATCCTGTGTGTGTGTGTAGAAGGGACTACAAAAGCAAAAAAGACAAGAAATGGGTGACAGGAAGAAAAGTAACAAGGCAGAAACAAAAAGAGTGGTAGAAAAGAGGGAATTCCTGCCACAGAATTTCCAGAAGGTGACGGGGCTATTCAGAATGAGGTGACATGAAAAAAAAAAAAGAACAAGACAGAAACAAAAGGAAAGATAGAAAAGAGGGAATTTCTAGCAAAAGTTAATTCGTTTCCAGAAGTTGAAGACGCTATTAACAATTCACAAGGGGGTGACATGAAGAAAAAGAACAAAGAAGAAACAAAAAAGATTGGTAGAAAAGAAGGGATTCCTAGCACAGAAATTCCAAAACGAGATGACGCTATCTTATATTTTACTACTCTTTTTTAATATGTTATACCATTTTATGTCAAAGCAGATTTCGCTAAGTGAAATTCGGGCAGCGCACCCCGGTGAGAGCACGTCGCCACAAGCGCAGCACCACCCATTTTTTTGTCCTTTTTCCTCTCTGCAACTGCATTTATTTCCCAATCATAGCGGCTTTTTTCTACAGAATTTTGCCAGGGACACCCCTCTCGTTGCCGTGGGTGCTTTAACGTGCGCTAAATAATGACATGTAATACACGGGACTTCGGTTTATCGTCTCATTCGAAAGATTAGCACCCAGACATCACTTATGATCTGATTGATGGGGGTAAATTTTGGGCCCAAACACACACACACGCGCACGCATGCACGCACGCA
>CM060335.1:32642699-32660199 GCA_030674155.1 Stramonita haemastoma | reverse complement strand
TAACGGGCAAACCCTGCAATAAATAATTCATTTCCCAAGACACCATTCATCTTCATGCAGTCTGTGACAGACAGAATCATAATCGATGAGCTTATGTAAATCACAAGACTTGCAATGTATTCTGTGTTTGGAGGTATCCTGTGAAAATGACAGAAGTTCGCACATCGCTTTTTAGAATGTGTGTGTGTGTGTGTGTGTGTGTGTGTTGTGTGTGTGTGTGTGTGTGTGTGTGTGTGTTTTGTGTGTGTGTGTGTGTGTGTGTGTGTTTAGCAAGGGAAGTGATTTAGCAGACATGTTGTTCTGGAAAAGCAAGAACTTTTGTAAAACTTTTATCTACAATGGATAGTAATGATTATATATATATATATATATATATATATTATATATATATATATATATATATATATATACATATATATACATACATATATATATATATATATATATATATATATATATATATATATATATATATATACGCACGCGCAAAGGTTTGACAGATCTGCAGACAAACTGACCCAGCGCAACAAAACAATTGTTCACGATTAAGCGACCAGGCAATATGCGCCAGCGACTTGAAGATTGCTCATCTAGAAGATGGCATAGCCACGTCAGCAATGTCCTGATATTCTCTAATGCATTTCTTGCAGTGGACTATTGTGGAGAGAAATGGATATGGGAGAGGTTGTAGACAGAAAAAAAAAAACACAACAAGCAACACTCCAAAATGGACAGGAAACCATTTACAGATACCCAGGCCTTGACACAGAACCGACATAAAAGAGAGATTTGGGAGACCGCACTTCCGTGTAATGCGCTGATAGCTCCTCGGGGAGTTTTTAAATAAAAAAAAAACTGAAGAAAGAGGAGAAGGGAAGGAAGGAAGAAAAGAATGAAGGAAAGAAGAAAGGAAGGAAAAAAAGGAAGGAAGGAAGGAAGGAAGGAAGGAAGGAAGGAAGGAAGGAAGGAAGGAAGGAAGGAAGGAAGGAAGAAAGGAAGGAAGGAAGCAAGCAATTCAGAACTCACAACAGAAGGGAGCTGCAAGCAGATGTGGCATGCAACTCCCTTCTTGTGAAGATGGCTGGTAATTGTTGAGAAGGGAACACCCCTATTTCCTATCCAAATTAATCCTAATGTGGATAGAAAATGGAGTAGAGACATTTCTTTAAAAGGTTCGTCTTTTTCTTTTCTTTCTCGACCTCCATCTCACCTTTTATCTTCTTCTTCTTCTATCCTGTCTTTGTCTTTTCTCTTTTTCCACAAAAAAAAAGAATCTTCTACCCCACGTCTTTTCCATTTCATCATCATCATCATTTTCTTTAAAGCCTATGTGTGAGTGCTTATCCCATTATCCTCGATATAAAAGAATATAAGTAAATAAATGCAATAAATAAAATACATAAAATAATAAAAACTCACTCACTCACTCACTCACTCACAAACTATATGAATGAATGAATGAATGAATGTACATGTATGTATGTATGTATGTATGTATGTATGTATGTATGTATGTATGTATGTATGTATGTATGTATGTATGTACGTACGTATGTATTTTTCTTTAATATGTATCTGTCAACATGTGTTTCAGACTCACCAGTCTTGAACTGTGATCAGAGTCGTCCTGTGACGTCAGCTTTTTGGGCCAGTTTTTTTTCCCGGTGACATCATCAAGCCTTCATCTTCCGCTTTCCTTTGTTAGACGTAATAGTTGGGAGTTCACGTCAGAATGTCTCCGATGTTTACCAAATCTGTCTGCGCATTTCTTCTGATCTGCTTGACAGGTATGTATACTGTGTTGTGTTGTGTTGTGTTGTGTTGTGTTGTGTTGTGTTGTGTTGTTGTCGTGTTGTGTTGTATTGTGCCGTGTTGTAATTGATTGGGTTGTATTATGCTGACTGGGTTGAGATGAGTTGAGTCGTGTGATGCTGTTGTGTTGTTGCATACTAATCATTTATATAGCAAAACAAGAATACAAAAAAAAACATATGTAGTCACAAATTTCATTAAAGTTCTTTTTTATGAATATATTTGCAATTATTGTTACTAAAAATAGACCGGTCACTCCCATCAGCACAAACCACCTTATTTTACAGTGGATGCAGTGCCTTCGGTTCTCCAGATTTACAAATGATATTAAACAGGAATCCAGTATGTGTTGCACACTTTTCTCTGTTTTGGGGGCATGTTCTATTAAAGATAACTAAATCAATAAAAGACAAACCACTGGGCATCCAAGGGCAGGAAGTAGCAAAACTACTACATGTGAAAAATATCAAACCTTTTCATTGTTTTTTATTTTTTATCTGAAGTCATCACCCTGCCACCCTGTTTCCCTCACTGTTGTAATGAACAGAACTGAATTGTTTCAGATTTTTTATTAGTGAATATATATGAACAAAAAGGTGACCCCCCCCCCCCCCCCCGCCCCGCCCTCACATACCCACTTTCACTCACCTGACCTTCATGAAAACTCAAAAGACAATTTCTGCCATCCACAAAGCATAGGTAAGAGCCGGCCACAAGTGGCACACATCACATTAGTTTTTTGTGCTTTCTTTTTTCTGCACAGCATTTTTTACAGTTGTTCCTTTCTTTTGTTTTTACTGGGACAATACAATGTTTAGTAAATGAAAACATAGAAGGCTTATTAGGACCGACAACTTCTGCATAGCTATTTGTATATGAGCACAACTGACCTGCAATACAATGTGTGAAAAATGATTGAAAAAAAGTCTACTGGCCGTAAATAACGGTCCACATCAGCTCGGGTTTTCAAATCATCCAGGTAGACTCCAGGGGGGCGGGTAGGTACAAAGGAGGGTAGAGGGTTTCGTGATCCACGGTCCTCCGTATTGTAGCCTTCATTCCTGAAAACACAAAATAAAAAAAATGTTTTGTTTTTTTGTTTTGTTTGTTTTTGGTTTTCTTTTTTTTTGTGGTCAGCTGAAAAAAATATGTGTAATAAATAAAGCACAAGAATATCCGTTATATAGGAAGAACAAGCATGCTTATATGGACAGGAGTTCACACACACACACACACACACACACACACACACACACACACACACACACACACACAATTTGTCATAACTAATACTCACACACACACACACACACACACACACACACACACACACACACACACACACCACACACACCCTTTCTCCTTCCCCGCTCCCCCACACAGTGATTTACACACACACACACACACACACACACACACACACACACACACACACACACACAAAGCCTAGTAATTCTATGCAGGAAAGAGTGATACCAGAGAGAAAATGCTAAATTCATGACAAATAATCATTATCATAACGCTACTGATACAGTTTGTACAACTCCCCAGTTAGACTGAACACAGCAAAGTGGGCTTACTCATTCACTGACAGACTGAAAGTAGGTCGACCTGCCATTGTCACTCAACATGTGTATCGAAGCATATTCTTATGTAAAAGCCTTATTGACAGTTAACAATTCATTTCAACAAGTTGGAACAAAGCGGAAAATGACTTCCAATGACCAGTTTTACCATTTATCAATCACAACAGAGATTATTCTAGTTTTTCTCAGATCGACAATGTAAACAAACTAACTTACATGTGCTGTCGTTTGCCATGTACTGGAACTGCTGACGGTAAATCGTTATTTTCGTCCGAGTCACTATCAGACATGGCATCCTCCAGCTCCCAAGTTTCTTCATCGCTGCTGTCAAAGAATTCAGTGTCGTTGAAACAGGCTGTGGAACTCATAATTTCGTCAAAACTGGCGTGGTCTTTGGAGACGAACAGGATAAAATTCAAGATGGCGTCGGAAGAGAAAATACATGGTCGCGTCCTTTGTTATGTGGCGTTCGTTTTATAATTTCTAATACATTTCTAAATTTTTGTCATAAATTCATTTGTTTGTGTTTACTTTCATTAAAGATGCATTTTAATAACAAAAGATGTGCTTTTCTCTATAAAAATTTCCGAGTAAGTGCATCGATTACCGGTGATCGAAATTCAAGGGAAAGAACTGTAAGGAGTTTGTACATCTATCTCCTTTTTTTAAATTATAGGTTGAACTTTTATTGTTCGTGATGGTAATTTTGCTTTTCTTTTGTTTTCTTTCTGTTGTTGTGTATGTGGGGGGGGGGGGGGGGTTGTTTTATTTTTTTAATTGTTCTTGTTATGATATTTCCTAATCAGGTCAAGGGCCGGATGAATAAAAAAGTGAATAGCCTACTTACTCTGTTAACTTTGAAAAAAAAACGCTATCCATTCATTCATTTCATTCATTCATGTGGGAACAGATGACAAAATTTACAAAACTGCACACACGGGGACTAGGTGTAAAAAAAAAAAAAAGCACATGACTGAAGTGCACCTTATAGTTATAGAATTGTTTGTTTTCACCATTTTTAACACGTGAACACAGTTTTTGTTTTTTTTTAAACCCACTGATAAAAACACACTTCTCCCAGCCACTCTCTCACTAAATGTACATTTAAAACGCAGAAATGTGTGGGTTTTTTTTAAAAACACTGTTACTGTTTTGCTTTCAAGACTAGGAAGAGCAAAGGAGAAAGTCTTCACCCTCAGGTCGTAGCTCTCTTTTCATATTTTGTGTTTCATCCGTGGGGATGCCAAGGCCCCGTCAGAATGATAAACACCCCCATCCTTCTGGAAAATCTGTGCTAGGAATTATCTCTTTTCTACCCCTTTCTTGGTTTCTGCCTTGTTTCTGTCCATCCTGTCACTCCTTCTTTTTATTTTCTGCCTTCGTGGTCCATTCTCCTGCCTTTTTTCTCCCCTAGGAAAGACCTAACATATAACAATTCTCTTCAACATCGAAGTTGGATGTGCTGAGCCTGACTTATCAGGCGATCAATTAACAGCAACTAAGTGCATTTTCGCTTATATGACAGAAAACAATAGTTGCTGGCTGAGCGTTCAACAACGACGAAGAAGAATGTTTTTGTGTTAAAAAATAAATCCCTTTGGAAAAACTTTCTTTGACAAGCAATTTTTGGAAATGAAGTAATGAACATAACAGTTATCGAAATGGTCTCCCACTCTAAAGTTTTATTGCCACCTTGACATCTAACAGATTTCCAAGCTACTGTCATAAGAACACACGAAAAGATAATGTTCATGTCGATAATCTGATGATTTGCCAGCTTTGGCATTTGCCAAGACAGTTTATTTCCGAGATAGTTGCTGACTTTAAGTTTACCTCGGACCACCTACAACACACACACACACACACACAACACACCACACACACACACACACCCACACACACCACCCACACACACAACACACACACACACACACCACACACAACACATACACACACGCACAACAACACACAAACACACAAAGACACGAGCATGCACCACACACACACACACACACACACACAACACACACACAAATAGGAAACCACACACACACACACACACACACACACACACACACACACACAACCAAACACACACACACACACACACCACACACACACACACCACACACACAACACACACACAACACACAGAACCACCCACACACACATCCACAGCACAACACAACACGCACAACAACTATGACATTATCATTCACGAAAACATAAGCAACAGACCCAATTTTATGGTTTACGAGGCGTACCAACAAAGCACAACAAATTATGACACGAGTGAGAGAGAGAGAGAGAGAGAGAGAGAGAGAGAGAGAGAGAGAGAGAGAGAGAGAGAGAGAGGAGAGAGAGAGAGAGAGAGAGAGAGAGAGAGAGAGAGAGAGAAGGAATCAAATCAAATCAAATCAAATCAAATCAAATCAAATCAAATCAAATCAAATTCTTTTATTTCGAGGATAATGAATAAGCACTCGCGTGCTTTTTTACATCCAGTCCCGGTCCTTACTAGGGATTAAAGATAGAGAGAGGTAAAAGAGATAGATAGAGAGAGACAGAGACAAGACAGACAGACAGCCAGACTGACAGAGACAGACACAGATAGACAGACAGACAGACAGACAGACAGACAGACAAGACAGAAAAAGAAAGAAAGAAAGAAAGAAAGAAGAAAGAAAGAAAGAAAGAAAGAAAGAAAGAAAGAAAGAAAGTGTTATGTAAATTCCTTCATATCCCTAAAGGGATGACAGGAAATAAAGAATTTGAAATTTAAAATTTGGTAACAACGCATCTTGAACGCAAAAATTTCGGGTTTCAAATGTGTGGTAGTTTGATCCCGTATATCCTCGTTTGTGCCTGAACCTCCCCCCCCCCCCCCTCTCCATCTCCTCCACTTGACTGTGAGTGGTAATCTGGGTACTAGTCTTTCAGATGAAATGACAAACTAAGATATCGTGTGTAATATGCATTTAGTGCGCGTACAAGAACCCACGGCAAACAGAGAGTTGTCCCTGGCAAAATTTTGTGGAAAAAAGCCACTCTGATAGGAAACCAAAATACATAAGCAGACATGGAAAACAAATAATGGGTGGCTTTGCTTTTGTGGCGATGCGCTCTACCAGGGGAGAGCAGCACGAATTTCACGCAGATAAATCTGCCGTGACTTGGCTTTACAACGCAATACAATACAATACAATGCAATACAATATAGTACAATACAATGCAATACAATATAGTACAATACAATGCAACACAATACAACAAACACAATACAATAGTTTAATTCCATTCGAGTGTATACACATGCAGGAGATCAGCTAATTATGCACGTTAAAGATCCCATAATTCATGGTCAGCGTTCTGTGGGTTAAGAAACGTAAACACGAACATACCGGCATACATATCCAAAGTCAGAATGCAGCTACCTTCACCGTGGGGCAAAAATACTGTCGTTGAACCTCAGACAGCAACTCTTGCTGTCTGTTGTACACAAGAAAATGCATTGCTCTGCCGTTAAGCGCCTAACAAGTCAAGTCAAAGTCAAGTCAAAAACACTTTAATCATCGGCACGACCCACATCGGCATCGGAGAGAATTGTTATCTTTTTAAAGTTTGTGTTTTGGAAGAGAAAAAGGCAGAAGAATGGACCATAAAAGTACCACCCCCAAACAAACAGGAAACAGGCGATAGGAGAAAAAAAATAATAAAGGAGCAAGGCAGAAACAAAGAGAGGGATAGAAAAGAGGGAATTTTTAGCACAGAATTTCCAGAAGATGAGGATGCTAGTTTTTGTTAACAGACAGGCCCACCCGGCATTTTTACCGGGTAGGAGGGGGGGGGGGGGAAGAGGGGTGTGTAAATCAAGGTGGGAAAAGCGCTGATGCAGTGTGGTTACATTACACATACCTTAGGCACAAATACCCTTATGCTTGCACAGCACTGTTGCTGCTTTAAGGATTGTACTGGGGGGGGGGGGGGGGGGGGGGGTTCTTAGGTGGCCCACGCGTGGTAGGTGCCAAAGTCGGATGAATTGCGACCGCAGTCCCCTATTTTATACCACTTTATGTCACAGCAGATTTCTCTGCGTGAAATTTGGGCTGCTCTCCCCGGGGAGAGCGCGTCACCACAAGTGCATCTCCTACCTATTAATTAATTAATTAATTAAATATAACTCCCCGATTTTTCCTTAGGGATGGAGTCTAAACACACCTGTGTGCATGCTGGGTTTTTGTTTATATAATTTTGTCATCCACTCCTACCAGCACGCAATGGCCTGCTCTTCCGACAGGCGGAACGGGGTTTTAACGTGTGCGCAAGATGTTCTGCGTGCCTTCGCACTCGGGGCCTCGGTTTATAGTCTCACCCAAATGGCTTTGACATTCAAATCGATTTTTTTCGTCAAACTTGGAAGAAAGGGCGAGGCTGGGAATCGAACCCAGAACCTCACGGTTTACTTGTTGGCAGGCGAACGTCTTAACCGTCCTGCCACCTTTTTTCCTTCGGATATCTCCGCTGGGACTATATAATATAACTTTAACAACAACAGCAACAACAATAACAACAACGATGGTGCGGCGGTCAAGTGAAAGGCTTTGTGTTGCAGTGTGCCTGCAGGGTCAGCCCATTTCCGTGTGTCCAGTTGACGCAGGTGGTCAGTTGGATAAGTGTCTGACCACTCTGGAACGACAGTCTGTCATGCCTTTCCTGCCATCCCGTTGCCTGTATGTATGTGTGGGGGGGGGGGGGGGGGGAGGGGGGGAGGGATGAGGAGTGGGGGGGATGATGGTGTGTGTGTGTGTTTGTGGGGGGAGGGGGGCTGGCGGTGGCGGTGGGGGTGAGGGTGTGTAGTGTGTAGTGTGTAGTTGTGTGTGTGTGTGTGTGTGCGCGCGCGCGCGCGTGTGTGTGTGTGTGTGTGTGTGTGTGTGTGTGTGTGTGTGTGTGTGTGTGTGCGTGTGCGTGTGCGTGTTGTGTTTCTATGTGGGGGTGTGTGTTTATGTCTGTGTGTGATCATGATGACCAATAAAGGATGATGATCATGGGGATCATGATGACAACGACGATGACACAATGATGATCATGTTGACTAACTAAAGGATGAAAATCATGGAAATCATGACGACGATAATAACGATGACAAAACGATGATCATGTTGACCAAGTAAAGAATGAAGATCATGAGGATCATGATGACAATAACGACGATAACAATAATAATAATCATGTTGACCAAATAAAGAATGAAAATCATGAAGATCATTATGACAACAACAACGACGATAACAAAATAATAATCATGTTGACCAAAAAAAGAATGAAAATCATGAAGATCATTATGACAACAACAACGACGATGACACCTTAATGATCATGGTGACCAAATAAAAGATGATGATGACCATGAGGATGATGACCAGAGGATGATGATGACCATGAAGATGATGATGACCATGAAGATTATGATGATCATGATGATGATGACCATGAAGATGATGATGACCATGAAGGTGATGATGATCATGATGATGATGACCATGAGGATGATGATGACCATGAAGGTGATGATGACCATGAGGATGATGACCATGAGGATGATGACCATGAGGATGATGATGATCATGAGGATGAGGATGACCATGAAGAAGATGATGATGACGACCATGAAGATGATGATGACGATCATGAAGATGATGATGACGTTCATGAAGATGATGACGACGATCATGAGGATGGTGATGACCATGAAGATGATGATGACCATGAGTGATGATGATGACCATGAGGATGATGATGATGACCATGAAGATGATGATGACGATCATGAAGATGATGATGATCATGATGATGATGACGATCATGAAGATGATGATGACGATAATAATGATGATGATGACCAATGCAGGGAGTGCAGCAGGCGTGGCAGTGTGCCAAGGTGTTGGTCAGGGGCTGTATGTACACGGACATGACCATCCTCAAGGTCCTGGCTTCTCACACTGACCTGGTCTCTCTCATGTCCTCCCAGTCTCTGGCGCTATGTGAGTACCAGTTTGTATATATATCCTAAACAATAACGCTACGATTTCATACTATACTATCCCAGCGGAAATTTTATGATTTAGTAGTAATAGGCACCCATCAGTCTCGGAAGACTTGCGCTCTAGTCTTTAGAGACAAAGCCTGGGTAAGTAAGTATGGAGGGCAAGCTGTTACCCATGCAGCAGACCCCCCCCCCCTCTCCACGCCACTAGAATGATCCATTGGAAAGGCAATGACTGATACGAATGGTTCCAGTACCGTTGCAGGAGCCACCAGAACGTTGCTATATATAGCCACAAACTGCCCTGGGACTCCAACTCCCCGATTTTTCCTCAGGGATGGTGTCTAAACACGACACCTATGTGCACGCTGGGTTTTTTTTTTTAATTTTGTCATCCGCTCCTCCCAACACACGATGGCCTGCTCTTCCAAAAGGCGGAAAGGGGTTTTAACGTGTAGGCTACGCAAGATGTTCTGCGTGCGTTCGCACACGGGGCCTCGGTTTACAGTCTCATCCAAATGACTTTGACATTCAGTTGGATTTTTTCGTCGTTTGACCAGTTTGTATATCCTAAAGAATAATGTTACGATTTCATAATATACTATCCCAGCGGAAATTTTATGATTTAGGATAGGTTTAAATGCCAAGCCATGCTGGTTCGGTTTTGATTTTATAATAACTAATTAAAATATCAGCGAATCTATCTGATTTCAGGACTATGCCATCAATCAAATTATGGGGTGGGTTAGCTAAGTGGTCAGAGCGCTAGCTTTTCCCAAGTCAAGTTAAGCAGCATCGAGCGTGGTTACCAGTTGGATGGGTGACCGTTTGTGCGCCTTGGCTTCAGTACAGTCCCCCTCCAGTTCACCTAGCTGTCAACGGGTACCTGCGCTCTTTAGGGTCGGGGAAGGTAAAGCAGCGAGGGAGAGGAGATGGGTGCCACCCGCAATATGCTGGCCCCTAGAGAAGCTGAGGTTTCTGATGCCTCGCTCCCCTACGACTGCCTTGGTTATGAAACACCTTTACCTTTTACCTTTTACAACCAGTCAACAATCTCCCAACGTGTACCGAACTCTCATGTAGTCTTGTCTGCATATATATATAATTATATCTAGGGTTTAGCGTCATCCTGTGTCACGAATGTGGAACATTTGCTGTTGATAATTCTGCTGATAAGTCTGCATGATCTGCTTTCAGGTTTAAAACCCTGATCAGAACGAGGTAGCGACCTCTGGAACTTTCTTGCGTCACCAGTGTGAACTGTCACGTGACAAGCTGCCTTGACCTTGGCATGAGAAGAAAAAATAATATGGCGGACTCTTCCAAAACATTATATATCATTGGTTTAGGCCTAATTGGTATAGTTACGAATGTACATTTTTTTTGTTTTGTGATGCTGGTTCGAATTGTAAGTTTCTGGTTTTATTTCCAAGTGTTCAGATGAACTGTTCTAATTGATCTAAAAAGAATTATTTGCTTGTATGTTGTAGGCCTAGTATTATGTGAAATTAGATTGTAGTCTAGCAAAGGAAAATGGTAGGTCATTTGTTGATTTGAAAAAAAACACAACTTCCAACCTATTTTCTTACTCTGTTCCACGCGTGTAAGCGTGTTTGTGTGCGCGCGTATGTGTGTGTGTGTGTGTGTGTGTGTGTGTGTGTGTGTGTGTGTGTGTGTGTGTGTGTGTGTGTGTGTGTGTGTGTGTGAGGAGATAGAGTGAGGGAGAGAGAGAGAGAGAGAGAGAGAGTGGAGGGTGAGGTGTGTGTGTGTGTGTGTGTGTGTGTGTGTGTGTGTGTGTGTGTGTGTGTGTGTGTGTGTTTTATGTGAGTGTGTGTGTGTGTTCCAAAGAAGCCTTTTAAAAATGTATGAAAATCCAGTGGTTTTCTTTAGTAATGGGTACATTTAAGCAAATATACAACCTGTGTTAAAATATTTTTTGTCTGTTTATTCATCTATTCATTAATTTCTTGTTTGTTTGTTTGTTTCCAGTTTTAATTTCTTTTTTTTGTTATACCTTCTTGCTCTTGCTTTTTTCTTGTTTTTTGTTTTTTCTTCTTGTTCTTGTTCTTCTTGTTCTTCTTGTTCTTCTTGTTCTTGTTCTTGTTCTAGTTACTTTTTCTTCTTCTTCTTCTTCTTCTTCTTCTTCTCTTCTCCTTCTTCTTCTTCTTCCCCTCCTCCTCCTCCTTCTCCTCCTCCTCTTCCTCCTCCTCCTCCTCCTTCCCCTCCTCCTCCTCCTCCTCCTCCTCCCTTCTCTTTCTTCCCTGTTCTTCTTGTTCTTGTTCTTCTTCTTCTTCTTCTTCTTCTTCTTCTTCTTCTTCTTCTTCTTCTTTTTTTCCTCCTCCTCCTCCTCCTCCTTCCTCTTCTTCTTGTCTGTGTTGTTGGCCTTGTTATTGGCCTTGTTCTTACTAGCATTGTTGTATCATTGTTCTTGGTGTTACTGTCAGTGTTTTGTTTCCCCTTACTATCAAAACTCTAGTGCGTCCGAGTTTGTGTTTGCTAACATATCATCCCCATTATTCTCTGTGATCATGTTTATGTTACATAGATGATGATGGTATATTATTATATTATTATTATATTATTATTTTATTTTATTGTTTGTGTTGTGTTTGTTACTGATATTGTCACGTACTGATATCTACCAATTTTTCTTAACCTATTCACAAAAGAACTGTAGAGAGAGGATGATGTAGAGATTAAAAAATTGAAACAAAAACAAATAACCGTAAACAACACAAAAATAATGAACTAAAAACATTCCAAAACTAGACAGAAAACTGACTTGTACGAAAGACAGGCTGTGTGTGGCATGCGACCAAAAAATGAATGGAAGGATCTTGTGAACAGTTCTTCAGTGCAGAACCCCATTGTTTTTCCTTGAGTAAGGAAAAAAAAGAGGAAAGGAAGAGTTTCAATTGATCTCTGTTGTAGAGTAGTTCATGATTTATGTGCGTATGAAGTGCTTGTTTGTTTGTTGTTGTTGTTGTTGTTGTTGTTTTTAAGTTTTAGTGTTGTTTTTACTTAGATATTTTTCAAAGTCTGTGTTTTATCTTTCAGCTAGTGTTTTCAAAACCAACATTGCAGCGTGATCATCTAAGGATCGTTATTTCCTATTGGTCTTGCTTCAAGTATGTAAGAAACTTTTCATCTCGAATTTCAGGCATTGTTTTTATATTTTAAAAAAAATCATTTTTGATTGCAGATTCTTGAAGCAAAATCTGATTTGCTTTGTTTTGGAAGGAAAAGGATTGAAATAAAGTACCTTAAAATGACATACCTTGTGTGCGTGTGTGTGTGTGTGTGTGTGTGCCTTGAGCGATCAGTTGACGTCATGCATATTGACGGGACTTTGACATCACGCTGATAGAACAGATAGCTAAGAAGCCCTCGCACCTCTCTTCGTGCTACAATAGATACCCCTACCCTCTGTCCTACTCCTTTCCATGCTTTTTAAAAAGATTATATATATTATATATATATATATATAGAGAGAGGAGAGAGAGAGGAGAGAGAGAGAGACAGACAGAGACAGAGACAGAGAGACAGAGAGACAGAGATTATTTATATATATATATATATATATATATATATATATATATATATATATATATATATATATTTATATATTATATTATATATAAGAGGATTATCCTCAAGCAGCATCACAAGTGACAGATGCCAATGTTAGAATAGATGAAGAAGAAGAAGAAGAAGAAGAAGAAGAAGAAGAAGAAGAAGAAGAAGAAGAAGAAGAAGAAGAAGAAAGAAGAAGAAGATGAAGAAGAGTGATGATAAAAGTCATATGGAGACATATATGACGATGTCTGATGAACATAAGTTTATTTATATGTTTACAGGCTTCGATCATACTTAAGCTTTTCCATCATGCAAAAGGGAGCGATTTAATTCTGTTCAGATGATAGTACGAACAAATAAGGGAACGCACAGAGAGAGAGAGAGAAAGAGAGAGAGAGAGATCGAAGAGAGGAATATGGAAGCAGAGAGGCTTAGACGAGGTCAAGAGAGAGAGAGAGAGAGGGGGGGAGGCAGACAGACATACAAGCAGATAGACAAACATCACAGACAGGAGACAGACAGACAGACAGAAGAAGACAGACAGACAGAGCAGACAGACAGAGAGGTGCTTGATATGAGAAGTACAGCACAGAGGAGAGAGGAGGGGGGGGGGGGGGGGGGGGGGGGGGGGGGGTGCTTGATATGGGAAGTACAGCAGAAAGATTCAATTAAGAAAAAACCATTGATTTTAATGGAACACAGGCCCAAGGGGCTTAAACGTTAAAACAATCAACTCGGGAAAAAAAAAACCAAGGCACACAATCACAATGCATTCAGCCCAGCCCTCACAGCGGGAAAGCGAAAACAACGAGATATAAAAGCAACACAGGCCATATCGGTGTAATCATGTTAAAACATCACAATGAGCCAAAACAAGCATGAACAATTGAGCAAAATCGTACGCATGACTGACAGACACAAAACTACATAAATAAGTTAAAAACCGTAATCTACGAGTTTTGTTAGGTTTTTTTTGTTTTGCTTTGCTTTTACTGAAAACATCCATTACTTACACTTCAAAGCAAATTGTGGAACATGAAGCTTCAGCATTTAAAAGAGAATAACAAACAGAGCCATAATAATATGAAAGAAAAATAGATAAGTTTTAGTTCAAGCTGTGATAAGCGTTAACTTTTTTTGGAATTTATTCCCCACCCTCTAAAAAAAAAAAATAAATAAATATATATATCGTGTGTTTTAATTATATTATCGTTACTACAGAGTTTTAGATTCCCTGGCGCTGCCTCTAACGTACTTTCAGCCATTCAAATGGTGCAACAGAATCTCAAACAGGAAAGCACTTTTGCAAAGCCTAGATGCCAAGTAGGCATGAATGCACTGCTATCACGGTCTCAGCTAAGACAGTGTGGGCATCTGGTGCACACGCAAAGAACAGGCCACTACCAAAGCAGCTTTTCCACGGTGAGCTGACAGAGGGCAATTGACCAAGAGAACGGCAAAAAACTTCGTTACAAAGACACCCTGGAAAGAATGCTTCCAGAAATATGGCGTTGGTTTAAAGAAAAAAAGAAAAGGGAAATCATGGCCACACAATAATAGACCTGAATAGAGAGGCAAGCTATTTCCCTGGAACTACCGGATAGCTCAGTGGTCAGAGCACTCACTTTCCTCAAGATAAGGTTAAGCAGCATTGAGCGTGGTTTACCGGTTGGAAGATTGAATGATCATTTGTACGCCTTGGCTTTAGTACAGTCCCCCCAGTTCATCCAGCTGTAAATCGGTACCTGCACTGCTTAGAGTCAGGGGAGGTAAAGCAGCGAGGGAGAGGAGATGGGCGCTGGCCTCAAAATGCTGGCCCCTGGAGAAACTGAGGTCTCTGACACTCGTTTTACGAGGACCATTTAGGCTATGGAACACCTTTACAATCAAAAATTTTACCTTACTAGCGTACGACAATGAAAATAAAATAAAATAAACAACACCACAGGAGCCATGGGGAAACGCACTAAATCCCAGAACCTGCACTGCAGAGCGTTCCTGTGACTGTTCCTGTCGCGTGTTTGCATCAGACTTTGGCCCGAGGTTTACATGAGGGTACCAACCCATCTGCACACATCACCCCCTACCCCCTCTTCTAAAGCGCTAAGTTAGACTTTACTGACCACAATAACGGACAATACTGCGGAACTAAAAATATTTCGGCAATATAGATTTTACAGTTATATATGTTATCATAGAATGTGAACATCTTAACAAAAAAGTAGGGTTCACAGACAAATTTTTCAGTTGTTTGCACACTGCATCAGCAACCAGAGTCATGGCTCATGGAATGCCAGACAGTGAGAATCCAGTCATCAGTAGCAGTCTCCAACACAAGTTCACACACAAAAAAAGACCGTACTGAATATAAACAAACGGCAAACAAACAAATCCATAAAGAACCAAACCAAAAGGGTGCACTTGGCAGTTATGTAGACAGGAAGTGACGAATGTTTTTTCTTTCCCAGCCTGCTTTGCTTACTTGTCAGTATCTGCTGGTCCAGCCATGACTTTCTTGATAAAATCTGTAATGCAAAAGAAACCACAAAAAATAATGCCGAACAAAACAAAAATCATAAAACAACGCAGTTAAGCAAGCAAGCTGCTCAATTTGTCCGTCAGCGATAGTTAGTCAGTCAATCAGTCAAAGCCAGCCATAGTCAAGCAGTCAGTCATTCAGTTGTAAATATAATCAGTCAGTCAGTCAATCTGTCAGTCAGTCTGCCAGTCATGTAGTCAGTGAGTCAGTAAATGAGTTGAAAATAAGAAAACAAAGAAACAAACAAAGAAACAAACAGCTCAATCAATAAACCGATCTGTCAATCACTCAATCAACTCACCAGCTCAATGTGACAACTACTATCATAATAAGTGCCGTTCAGTACAAAACAAATAAAACCAGTTCCCACTTTGGAAATCAATGTCTAAACACAACACCAGTGTGATTGTGTTTTTACTTGTTTGGTTGGTTGGTTGGTTTTTGTTTTATTTTGTCATCTGTTCCTACCGGCTTGCAATGGTCTACTCTTCCAAAAAGCTGTAGGCCTGCACGTGTTTAACCTGTGTGCAACATATTCTGCGCGCATTATTTATTTATTTATTTATTTATTTATTTATTTGTTATTTGTTCTTTTATATCGAGGATAATGGAATAAGCATTAATGTGACTTTTTACATCCAGTCCCCGTGTGTATGCAGTTTTTTTTTATTCTTATCATCTGTTCCCACCGGCAATGTACACGGGGCCTCGGTTTATAGTCTCATCCAAAAGACGTTTGGGGGAAAGTGGAGTCAGCACTGATGTTAACTCCAGGGGAGAAATCCCCTCGAACGGGAATCGTATCGAACCCGGGTCGTCAAATTGCGAGCGCAATGTTCTGACCACTGGGCTATCCCGTCCCCAGTCAGATCGTCAGATCACGAACACAACGCCCTAATCACTGAGCTACCACCCCCCCCCCCCCCCCCCCCCCCCCTTCTCTCCATCTGAATGGATATGTTACCCCAAGACCACTGATTCACCCTGTATCATCAAGGCTTTACCTAATGCTTACCTGTGTACTTGATGTTTCCCTCCAGATCAATTTCAAGGTTAGTATGCTTCATGATTTCATCTACTTCATGGTCATTCAGCCGTTCACCTGTAGAGAACAAAATGGAATACGCATTAATTTGTTACCAAATATGAGAGAAAATGTTGGTAACACGAATAATGGATATCGTGTTGTGTCAATCATGTTTATCATCATATTGTATTAATATACTGTACTGCACGACAGTGTATTGTAATTGTATTGCATTGTACTGTATTGTATTGCATTTCACGGTAATGCATTGTACTGTACTGTATCATATTGCATTGTACTGTATTGTATTGCATTATACTGTATTGTAGGCCTATTGTATTGTACTGTATTGTATTGCAAGGTACTGTACTGTACTGTATTGTACTGTATTACATTGCACTATACTGTATTGTAGTGTACTGCATTGCATTGTACTGCATTGTTTTGCATTGTATTGTATTGTATTTGTATTGTATTATACTGTATTGTATTGTATGTTCTTGTACTTTACTGGGATTTTTTTTTTTTTTTAATTCTTTTATATCGAGGATAACAGAATAAGCAATCATGTGCTTTCTTTTCATCCGGTCCCCGTGTGCATGCAGTTTTGTAAATATTGTCATCTGTTCCCACCGGCACACGATGGCCTACTCTGACGAAAAGCGGAACAGGATTTAACATGTGCGCAAGATGTTCTGCGTGCGTTCGCACACGGGGCCTCGGTTTAAAGTCTCAACCGAAGGGATGCATTGCTTTGCAATTGTAGTCACACTTGGTGCGCGCGCTGTGTGTGTGTGTGTGTTGTGTGTGTTGTGTGTGTGTGTGTGGTGTGTGTGTGTGTGTGTGTGTGTGTGCGGCGCGCGCGCGTACGTCTCTATGTGCGCGCGCCATCCCAGTGAATCCTTTGAAGATTCAAA
>CM060335.1:32617699-32635199 GCA_030674155.1 Stramonita haemastoma | reverse complement strand
ATTTACTATTGTTATTGTTAATAATGATAATAATAGTATTCATATTTATATTCATATTATCATTGCTATTAAATTATTAGTAGTAGTACTATTAGACCACTTCAACTATCATCATGATCATGATGGTCATCATCATTATCATCATCATCATCATGATCAAGTTGGTGGGGCTATAAACAAGAAGACTTGATTGGATTGGATCATCATCATCATTATCATCATCATCATGGTGATTTGTAAATATTATCATTACTACCATTAATATGAACATCATAGATATTCATCATACCTTTTGTTCTTCTCTCTTTTTTTTTGGTGGTGGTAGTAGTGGGGGGTCAGTTTATTTATTCATATACAATATTTCTCAGAACAAAAAAACAAAGAAACAAAAAGTATTACTGCCCTCACTTTTTCATGTTGCTGATGTTGAATTTGACTTAGCATAGAAGCTGGTGTTAGAGCAATGACAATGCTGATCAATATTGATGGTGAAAACGAAAATGTTGATGATGGGATTGATTAAAGACATTCCTGATTCCTGCTGGCAGGTTCAAAGGAAGCAGCAGCTGATCACCCACGAGAAAAATGAGCTGGGTGAAATTGAGGACCGTGTCTTTGCCATGACAGAGCACCTGAAAAATGTCCGTCAGGAGCTGCTGCATACTCAGGTCAGTTACTTTGTGTGTGTGTGTGTGTGTGTGTTGTGTGTGTGTGTGTGTGTGTGTGTGTGTGTATGTGTGTGTGTGTGTGTGTGTGTGTGTGTGTGTGTGTGTGTGTGTGTGTGTGAGAGAGAGAGAGAGAGAGAGAGAAGAGAGAGAGAGAGAGAGAGAGTGTGTGTGTGTGTGTGTGTGTGTGTGTGTGTGTGTGTGTGTGTGTGTGTGTGTGTGTGTGAGAGAGAGAGAGAGAGAGAGAGAGAGAGAGAGAGAGAGAGAGAGAGAGAGAGAGAGAGAGAAAGAATACTATGCTGAAGATCAGCTATACACAATAAAGATCCTGTAATTCATGGCAGCATCTGGTGGGTTATGGAAACACAAAGATACCAAGCATGCATCTGGTACCCAAAAAAAAAGAAAAAGAAAAGCTATACTGAAGTCAGAATGGGTTGGCTGAGGCCAGCAGGCAGACCTCCTGCATGTTTACAAACGCAGGAGAAGACCAGACATTATGCATTCCAGCCAAGAAGAGAATGCAGAGTAGAGAGAAGAGAACCTACTGGTCAATAAAATGTGAATCCTTTGGTAAATCCTTTTCAGGCTCTGGTAGAAGCCCGCAACAAGGAGATTGACACAGAGGACCACATGCTGAAGATTGCTGAGCGAGAAGAAGGACGCCTGGGACAGGAGATCCGACGACTCAAGAAGGAACTGGATGAGCTCAAAGAGCAGAAAAACATCTATGAAGTGAGTAGTCTTTACATTTGAGACTGTAGGTTTGGTGGGTTTGGGATTTTTTTGATACAAAGAGAAATACAAGCAAAGTATTTGCAACCATTTTCCTTCTTGCAGTTGAGTTCATTTTTAGATAGTGGCTCTGATTTCTTTCAGTCGTTATGTTTTGTTGATGTAGCGCTTTCTGCGATTTTTGGTCTCCCTTTCTCAGTTTCTGAACATCCTCTACAGTCCTTTTATTATTATATAACTCTTAGTGTCCTATAGTGAACTGACACAATCAACTTCCTGTGCATGGAAGGATTTGGCCAAAATGAGCTGATATGGGAGGGTATGTTTAAAATGTAATATCTCTCATACTATAAATCAGAACTGCATGAAATTTGATAACAGTGTTGGCAAATGATTCTTACATATGTTGCATTATTTTTCTTTCATGTTTGTATCCTGTGTTAAAAGGTGTTTGCTTGTTTTGTCCGCAGTTATTACGTAATCTCTAGTAAACAACATGATTAAACACAATTGTGTGAGTGGTGTTTCCATGTATTCTGTATTCTGTATGAAAACACTGCAATACTAGAAAAGAAACATTCTCCTAAGGTTTCTAGTCTGCATGGACAGAGAGAAAAGTTTTCCTTTGGCCATATTCAGCTTAAAAAGTATGGCATGATGATACTGCACTTTGGAGTGGTTCAGAACCATGATGTTACTGCACTTTGGAGTGGTTCAGGACACTAAGAGTTTTTTTTTTCTTCTTAAACAGTGTTCTGATATTGCCTTTTTCATTTGTTTTCATTCCGCTTTGTTTCCTGATTTGTTTTTTAACAACATATTCAGGTGGGATTTTTTTTTGCAACTTATTCTAGGATGTTGCATTCATGAATGGGTTTTTTTTTCTGTGTCTTTTCCTTTCAGAACAACAGCTTCAGGCAATGTTTTCCAAAGTTTTCAATTGTGCAATGTTATATATTAATATTAATGTTGTTTTTGTTATGTTTCCTTCCTTTCCAAACAACATCTTCTGGCAATGTTTTTCAACGTATCATGCAACGTCGTATTGATATTAATGTTGTTTTTGTTATGTTTCCTTTTCTTTCAGAACAACTTCTCCAGGCAACGTTTTCCAACGTATCGTGAGATGTCATATCAATATTTATGTTATTTTCGTCATGTTTCTTTTCCTTTCAGAACAACATCTTCAGGCAGACCCAGAAACTGGAGGAGATGAAGTCGCAGATGAACTGGGACCAGCAGGCGCTGGAAGCATGGCTGGAGGAATCTGCTCGCAAAGACGAGGACTCCATGACGCTCAACAAGTACACCCGCCAAGACGAGAGCAAAATCAAGGTGCTGTGTCAACAGTGTTTTTGGTGGTGGTGGTTGTTGCAAGATTTGTGGCTGGATTGATGCATTTTCATTCATTTTTGTTTTGTTTGGAGGGTTTGGTTTTTTGGGGTGTTTTTTTTACGCTTTCATGATTTATGTCAGGATTGATGTATTTTTTATTTTGGTTTTGAGGGGATTTTTTGTTTTTGTTTTCATGATTTATGTCAGGATTGATGTATTTTCATTTTGTTTGTTTAGTGAATTTTTTTTTTTATGTCTTTATGATTTATGACAGGATTGATGTATTTTCATTTTGTTTGTTTAGGATTTTTTTTTTATGTCTTCATGATTAGTGACAGGATTGATGTATTTTCATTGTGTTTATTTAGGAAATTTTTTTCCTATGTTTTCAGATTTATGTCAAGGTTGATATATTTTCATTTTGTTTGTTGAGGAATTTTTTTATGTTTTCATGATTTATGACAGGATTGATGTATTTTCTTTTGTTTATTTAGGATTTTTTTTTATAATCTTTTCATGATTTATGACAGGATTGATGTATTTTCTTTTTGTTTATTTAGGATTTTTTTTTATAATCTTTTCATGATTTATGACAGGATTGATGTATTTTCTTTTTGTTTATTAAGGATAAAAAAAAATAAATTTTTTCATGATTTATGACAGGATTGAGTATTTTCTTTTTGTTTATTTAGGAATTTTTTTTAATGTTTTCATGATTTATGACAGGATTAATGTATTTTCATTTTGTTTGTTTGGGATATTTTTTTTAATAAATGTTTTCATGGTTTCACAGGATTTATGTATTTTTATTTTATTTGTTTGGGAAATTTTTTATTTCTATCTTCTTTTTTTTAATGCGGTTCATATATTTTGGACATATTTTTCATACATGTGGTTGGGTTTTTTTCTTCAGGAATTGACGTTGAGAATGGAGAAGCTGACTGAAGATGTGCGACTGAAGCGAAAAACTCTGGACCATGAAATGACGGCCACTCTCACTGCCCAGGTCTCTTGTCTGTCTGTCTGTCTGTCTGTCCGTCTGTCCATCTGTCTGTCGGCATGTCTGTCCATCTGTTTTTTAGTCTGTCTGTGTGTTTGTCTCTTTTTTTCCTTGTCGTATGAACTTCACTATCCTGCTTTCTGCTTTCTTTTTCCCCAGTTTGATTCTCCACAGGTCACTGTGTGTGTGTGTGTGTGTGTGTGTGTGTGTGTTTTATTTATTTATTTATTCTTTTATATCGAGGATAACAGAATAAGCAATCATGTGCTTTTTTTCATCCGGTCCCTGTGTGTATGCAGTTTTGTAAATATTGTCATCTGTTCCCACCGGCACACGATGGCCTACTCTTACGAAAAGCGGAACAGGATTTAACGTGTGCGCAAGATGTTCTGCGTGCGTTCGCACACGGGACCTCGGTTTAAAGTCTCATCTGAAGGACTTTTGGGGAGAGTGGAGTCAGCACTGATGTTAACTCCAGGAAGAAAATTTCCTCGACCGGACTCGAACCCGGGTCTTCAAATTGCCAGCGCAATGTTCTGACCACTAGGCTATCCGCCCCTGTGTGTGTGTGTGTGTGTGTGTGTGTGTGTGTGTGTGTGTGTGTGTGTGTGTGTTGTGTGTGTGTGTGTGCGTGTGTGTGACGGTGTATTCTGTGTGTTTCTCTTTGTTTTTGTTTCTGTTTCCTTATTCTCTGTGTACATGTATAAGCATGTGTATTTGTGTTTGTGTGTGTGTGTGTGTTTGTGTTTGTGTGTGTAGTGTGTGTGCAGTGTGTATTGTTTTTGTGTGTGTAGTGTGTGTGTGTGTGTGTGTGTGTGTGTGTGTGTGGTGTGTGTGTGTGTGTGTGTGTGTGTGTGTGTGTGTGTGTGTGTGTTGCATGTGTGTGTGTGTGTATGGCATTTGCTTTTTCTTCTGCTTTTGTAAATATACCTACCCTCTTGTTCTCATCAGTCATAAACAATATCATATTGACAATGGTGATGATAATGTCAGTGGAAGTAGCAGTAGTAAAAACAATGATGACAAGTACAATCACAACCACAACAAGAAGGAGGATGATAATGCTAAAACTCTCAGCAGCGTTTTGGATTGAAAGCCAGAATAATTATCCATAGCTACAGAGATCTAATAATGATGATAATAATACAACAACAATAACAACAACAACAACAACAACAAAATAATAACAGCAACAATAATGATAATAAGACATGGAAATCAAATAGCGCTAAAACTTGCAAAGCAAACAAAATCGAAGCGCCTGCATTCAAATCAGTCACACACACACATGCAACCATTCAACAAATAAATTTCAACAAATGCGGTATACCTAAATTTCATCCCACAGCAGTTCTGACTTTCTGACTGGAAGCTGTTTATTGTATTTACAAGATATATGGCGCTATATAAATTCTATGTATTATTATTATTATTATTATTATTATTATTATTATTATTATTATTTATTATCATTATTATTATTATTAATTATTATTATTATTTATCATTATTATCGTTATTATTATTATTATTATTATTATTATGACAGATTGAGTTAGACAAGACGGCTGAGGATTTCCGCAAGGCTCACTCGGAGCGTCAAGAACTGATCAGCCAATGGGAGAACACCATTGAGCAGATGCAGCGTCGTGACAAGGAGATGGATCTTTTGGCCGCGGTGAGTGGATTTTTAGAAAAAAAAATCTTTTTGTGGGGGTTTTTTTTGTGGGGGGGGGGTTGTTTTGTATTTTTGTCATGTTGATGATTAGAATGCTTCTCTGTTTTTTTGTGACTTGTTTGTTTGTTTGTTTGTGTGTGTGTGTGTCTGTTTATTTTTATTTTTATTAAAAAATTTTTTTTTTGATATCAAGGATAATGCAATAAGCACTCATGTGCTTTTTTTCGTCCAGTCCCCATGTGTATGCAGTTTTGTAAATATTGTCATCTGTTCCCACCGGCACATGATGGCCTAATCTTACAAAAAGCATGTCACTGTGTGTGTGCATGTGTGTGAGTGTGTGTGTGAGGGGGGGGGGGGGCGTGTGTGTGGGCGTGTGTGTGTGTGTGTGTGTGTGTGTGTGCGTGCGTGCGTGCATGTGTGTGTGTGCGCATGTGTGTGTGTGTGTGTGTTTGTGTATGTGTGTGTCTGTGTCTGTGTGTTCATGCATGCATGCATGCATGCTTATTTATTTATTTGTTCCTTCATTTATTTGTATCTATTCTTTCAAATCAAGGATGTCAGAATAAGCACTCGTGTGTTTTTTTGCTTGTTTTTTTTTTTTTTTTTTTTACATCAAGTCCTCGTGTGTGTGTACACTTTTCTAAATCTCATCAACCATTCCCACCACTACACAGAATGACCTACTCTTACACTTGCGTACACGCATGCGTGCGTGCATATGTGTGTGCAGCAACTGGCTCGGGTGAAGGTGGAGGTGAGGAGGAGGGAGAGGGGATCCGGGAGAAGCAGCAGTTCCTGGAGAACGAGATGGAGAACAACCAGGAGCAGGAGAAAAAGATCTCCATCGCCGAACGCACCTCCTCCAAGATGAGGCGCGACCTGCAAGAGGCCGAGACCCAGCGCACCCAGTTCGGGGATGAGGTGAGTTGGTTGGGGTGGGTGGGGTGGGGGGGTTGTTGGGGATGGGGTGGGGTTGGGGGTAGGGATGTTTGGGGGGGGGGTTGGGGGGGGTTGTTGGGGGGGGGTTGGGGTTGTGGGGGGGGGTGGAGGGGTGTTGGTGGGGGGGGAGGGAGGTGTTGGGGGTGGTGGTTGGGGGGTGTTGAGGGGGGGGTTGGGGGTGATGGTGAAGGGGGGTTGGGGGGGGTGTCTTGGGGGGGTGGGGGGGTTGGTGGTTGGGTTGGGGGGGGCTGGGGGGGGGTGTTTGGGGCTTTGGGGTGGTTGTTGGGAGGTGGGGTGCTGGTGAGGTGGGGGTGTTGAGGAGTGGGGGTGGGGTGTTGGGGTTTGGGAGTGTGTTGGGGAGGGTTGTGGGGGAGGGGTGGTGGTGGGGTGTTGGGGAGGGGTGTCAGGGGGTGGGTGGGGTGGGGATGGGGGTGTTGGGAGTTGGGGTTGTGTGTGTGTGGGGGGGGGGGAATGGGGTTGGGGAGTGGGATGGGGGGATATAGATTATTCGTAGATTGTAGTGCTGGGAACGCATGACAAAATTGACAACACTGGCAAGGCTGGGAATCAAATCCACAGCCTCACGGTTTACTTGTTAGATAGGTAAACGTCTAAATCGTCCTGCCATCTTCCTTCTTTTCACTTACTGTAAAACTCTTCTTTTTTTTTCTCTGTCAGTTGGATGCACTGAAGAGGACAGTGGATCGTACAGCCATGGATCTAGAGTCTACACGTTCCACCGTCACCCAGATGAAGAAGGATGTCATCGATAAAACCAATAAGTAAATGACTGATTGCTCTTTTTGTGTGTGTGTGTGTGTGTGTGTGTTGGTGTTTGGTGTGTGTGTGTGTGTGTGTGTGTGTGTGTGTGTGTGTGTGTGTGTGTGGTGTGGTGTGGTGTGTGTGTGTGTGTGTGTGTGTGTGTGTGTGTGTGTGTGTGTGTGTGTGTGTGTTTGTGAGTGTGTGTGTTGTGTGTGTGTATTAAAAAAAAACCCCAGAAAATGCAGGTCTCCTACAGCCTGTCTTTGTCGGGGTCTGTTTTTAATGACTTTGTTTTTGTTTTTTTTAATTTTAGGCCATTTGCTGTAGTTCATTCCTTGACCATTCATTGCCTTTCTCTGCATCTGTGTCCTGTTATGTCTTGCTTTTTGTTTTGTTTGTGTTGTTTTTCTTTGTTTACAGGGCTTTGTAGTGAATTTCTGATTTTTTTGTTTGTTTTTGTTATTGGTCAGCGTTTGCATTATTTTTCTTTCCCCCCAAGGTTTCGAGCGTAAGTCAAAGTCAAAGTCACTTTAATCATCCCATGAAGGGCAATGACAATACTGACAGGCATATTGAAAACAAACCATAATCTCTAAATGACTGATCACTTGTTGTCTTTCTATCAATGCTTGTCCTGGGGGGGGTTGGGGTATTTTTTTCTTTCAGATGGTCTTGTGCTTACTGTGTTTATATAATATTTCTTGACTTCTCCTCTGACTCCTCAAGGAGTGATTGTGGCGCTGCACTGAATTGCACTGGCAGTGTGTGCTAGGGAAGTCGAAGCTGATGGAACTATGTCCCTCATGAGTAGCTGGGTAGATGCTGAGTATGTTTCTGTCATCCGTGTTGACAGGCCAGATCTGGCCTTCTCTTGTATGAAAGATATGTGGGGTTTTAACACGTGCATAGGGTGTTTTCTGGTCTGAAAGATGTGTGGGGTTTTAACACGTGCATAGTATGTTCTCTGGTATGAAAGATGTGTGAGGTTTTAGCATGTGCATAGGATGTTCTCTGGTATGAAAGATGTGTGGGGTTTTAACACGTGCATAGTATGTTCTCTGGTATGAAAGATTGTGTGAGGTTTTAGCATATGCATAGGATGTTCTCTGGTATGAAAGATGGGTGGGACTTTAACATGTGCATAGGATGTTCTCTGGTATGAAAGATGTGTGAGGTTTTAGCATATGCATAGGATGTTCTCTGGTATGAAAGATGGGTGGGACTTTAACATGTGCATAGGATGTTCTCTGGTATGAAAGATGTGTGAGGTTTTAGCATATGCATAGGATGTTCTCTGGTATGAAAGATGGGTGGGACTTTAACATGTGCATAGGGCGTTCTCTGGTATGAAAGATGTGTGGGGTTTTAACCTCTGCACAAGGTGTTCTCTGTATGTTCTTCACACAGGATCTTGGCAACACACAAAATGATTGCAACCTCAGTTGAAGGGAAGAAACTGGATTCAGAATAATATCTTTCTGTTGTTGCATACTTACCTCCCTTATATTCTCTCTCTCTCTCTCTCTCTCTCTCTTCTCTCTCTCTCTCTCTCTCTCTCTCTCTTCTCTCTCTCTCTCTCTCTCTCTCTCTCTCCTCTCTTGTCTGTGTGTGTGTGTGTGTGTGTGTGTGTGTGTGTGTGTGTGTGTGTGTGTGTGTGTGTGTGTGTGGTGATTTGTAGGTGCATTTGCCTGCGAGCGTGCATGCGAGAGTGAGTTGCGTATATGTATGTATGTATGTATGTATGTATGTATGTATGTATGTATGTATGTATGTATGTATGTATGTATGTATGTATGTATGTATGTATGTATTGTGTGTGTGTGTGTGTGTGTGTGTGTGTGTGTGTGTGTGTGTGTGTGTGTGTGTGTGTGTGTTTGTGTGTGTGTAACCTACGTGTAGGAGTGAGTTTTACGTGTATTATTATCATACTATTATCACTATTGTTGATATTATTCTTATTGTCATCATTATAATCATTGTATTATTTTTAGTTCCTTCTGAGTTCATTTTGTTGTTATGAGTTGTAACAATGTTGTAGCTAAGTATTTTTGGGTGGACTTTTTTTGGTTGCTAAGTTGTTTATTTCATTATGTTTCTTTGGTTGCTCTTTATCTATTAACGCTTCTCTTTTTCTTTTATAATCAAAATCATTTTATTGTGGCTTCTGATTTTCGTCTTCTGAAAGTGTGCATTTTTATTATCTTATTATGTATAATGTCCTTATTCCTTTATGTTGTTTGGTACTGCATATAGTTTTACTGTTTAGTATCTTTTTATCTTGATGTTTTCCCTGAAAAGGGCGGGGACTGGATGTAAAAAAGCACATGAGTGCTTATCTATTATCCTCGAATAAAAGAATTTTGCCTTGCCTTGCCTTGTCTCTCTCTCTCTCTCTCCCTCCCTCTCTCTCTCTCCCTCCCTCCCTCTCCCTCCCTCTCTCTCTCTCCCCCTCCCTCCCTCCCCTTCCCTCACACAGGTGGTCTCTGGTATGAAAGGTGTCTGGGATTTTAACACGCGCATAGGATGTTCTCTTGTATAAAAGATGTGTGGGGTTTTAACATGTGTACAAGATGTTCTCTGGTATGAAAGATCTCATTCTCTCTCATTCTCACTCTCTCCCTGTGTGATCCCCTCAGGCTGCAGCAAGCCAAGGACACGCGGGAGGCCCTGACGGAGAAGCTGAAGATGGCCACAGAGGCCACGCTGACGGCCGAGGAGAAGTCCAGCCGCATGGACGCCCTGCTGACGGACGAGGAGACGAGGCAGAAGCTTCTGGAGCAGGACCTGAAGAACATGCGCGACATCCTCTTCAAGAAGCAGGAGGACCTCCACAGCGCCCGCAGGCAGGAGCGCGATCTGGAGGCCGTCATTCAGGTAGGTGATATTGTTTTTTTTTACAAGATATATAGCGATAGCGCTGTATAAATTCCATGTAGTATTATTATTATCATTACTTTTTAGGGGCATTTTTAAGACTTGGGGGGGAGGACTTTTAAGGGATTTTGTGCGGTTCTTGAGGGCTTTTGTGAGCCTTTTTAGGGTGGTTTTTGGTGTGTGGGATTTTTTTTTTTCTAAATCTCTGGTTTGCTAGGTTTTTTGCTAAAAATAATCAGATATTACTTTATAATAAAAAAAAAACAGCAAGAAAAAAAGCAAAACAAGAAGATATATTTTTCTTTGGATTTGTGTACTGTTGATTCACTACAAGGTGATTAAAAGAAAAACCCAAACCAACCACAAGAAGATATTTTTTCTTTTAGGTAAATGTTGTAAATGGGTATCTGCCCAATTTTAGGGTCAGGGAAGGTAAAGCAGCGAGGGAGAGGAGATGGGTGCCACCTTCAATATGGTGGTCTCCTAGAGAAGCTGAGGTCTCTGATGCCTTGCTCCCCTACAACTACACGCACGCTTTGGAACAATGGCAAAGTTAACAGATGTTGCTATGTTTTTAAGGTTTTACAGTTGTCTTCCTCTCTAACATTTGCGGCATCTTTACCTTTACCTTGTATATATAAATGTTCACAAACGTTTAAACTCCTGGAAAACCAAGTATTCCCCAAACGTGGTATGTGCTTGTTCTCACCCTTTATCTTGTGAACACATTCTTTTCGATTGCCCTATCTTGGCATCATTATACAAAAAATCTGGTATCATAGATCTGAAAAGGGAATCTGTGGGTTTACTCACTCGTAGACCAGAAATTGTTGATATTGCTAAAGTTATTTCTCGGTCTGCTGTTAATGTTCTGTTACAGGTTTTCTTTTGAATTTATTTGTTTTATTTGTTGGGTTTGTTTTAGCGACTTTTAATGCTTGTTTAAGTCTAATATCATCTAGAGTGAACCGACTTCAAATGAAAAACAAACAAACAAACGATGATACTGATGGTTTCAGGGAAGCTACGCAGCCATCCGCAATCTGAACAGCAAGATCAACCGCCTGGACCATGACTCCTTGAAACAGCAGGAGATCCTCTACAGCCAGGTAAGTGTGTGTGTGTGTGTGTGTGTGTGTGCATGTGTGTGTGCGTGTGTGCGTGCATGTGTATGTGTGCCTTTTTGGAGAAGTTTGGAGATGCCAGTTTTGGCCAGTCAGAATGAAATTTTTTGTTGTGGATTTTTTTTTAATTTTTTTTTATTTTTGTTGTTCCTTAGCAAGCACTCAGAGGTTCACCAAAAGTGAGATTTTTTGTCGGCAACAAGTTTTATTCATCATTAATGAGGTAGCCACATTCTGACTTCGGGGATGTCAAGATGAATGACACACCAAGGTCTATGCACTTTACTGGGGCTCTGCCAAGGTTCAGCTTCCCCAACCAAGGAGCTACCTGAACCGCTGAGTGGCAGTGCTCCACTGACTCCTGAAGGAGTCAAAAGGAGAAGTCAGCTCCTGTGGGCTTGCCATCTTTAACTCACTCTCTACAATCCGCTATGATCGCAGTGGTCTTGTACGAGCACAACTCTTGCCCACAAACCACTGCCATTGCTAGGTTTTGACCCTCAGACTTTTTTTTTTTTTGCGCAATATCATCAAATTTTGTACAAAAGAAAAAACCCTCAAAACAGCCACTGGCTTTCCACTTTGACCTTCTATCTACACGTCAACCATAAACCCTGAAAATTCCATGTACCTGTGTTGAGTATGTTTTTTTAATTATGAATTAAAAAAAAATTTTTTTTTTTTTTGGTTACTGATCAACACAAAACAAGCCAGTGTACAGAGATAATACACATAGTAAAAAATCAGGCAGAGTTTGATTTGATTTTTTTAATATTTTTTTTATAGCGAGGATAATGGAATAAGCACACTTGTGCTTTTTTTTACATCCAGTCCCCGTGTGTATGCAGTTTTGTAAATGTTATCTGTTCCCACTGGCACATGATGGCCTCCTACTCTTATGAAAAGCGGAACAGGATTTAACATGTGCGCATTTTTTTTTTTTTTTTGCGCAAAATGACATCAACTTTTGTACAAAAGAAAAAAAAACCCAAAACAGAGTTTTGAAGTGAGTGAGTTTTACCAGTGTAGGTGACAACAGTGGTTTATATACATTTTTGTATTTTTTTGTTATTTTGTACCACTTTATGTCACGCAGATTTCTCTGCGTGAAATTCAGGCTGCTCTCCCCGGGGAGAGCGCGTCGCCACATGTGCAGCGCCTACCCATTTTTTCTTTCTTTTCCTGCATGCAAGTGTATTTGTTTCCCTATCAGAGTGGCTTCTTTCTACAGAATTTTGCCAGGGACAACCCCTTGTTGCCGTGGGTTCTTTTACGTGCGCTAAATAGTGATGTGTAACACACGGGACCTCGGTTTATCGTCTCATCCGAAAGACTAGCGCCCAGACCACCAGTCAGGGTCTAATGGATGGGGAAAAAGTTTTGGGTCCAAACGGGGTACGAACTCCGCACACTCCGACCCGGACTTTTTGCTTTCTAGGCAAGGCGCGTGACCACCTAGACCACCGATCCACCTGTATGTATGTGTGTGTGTGTGTGTGTTTGTTTGCCAGGACTTTGCCATCCAGCAGCTGGAGCGCAGGATTGGGCGGATGCAGGGGGAGCGGTCCAACGAGGAGAAGGTGCAGCTGGAGCACCGCCTCAACGAGCTGACCCACGACCTGGACGAGAAGAACAACACCCACAACCTCCTCACCCTGCAACTCAAACGACTCCAGGTCTGTCAGTCTGTCTGTGTGTACACTATGAGTGGGGTGGGAGGGTGTGTGTGTGTGTGGGGGGGGGGGGTGGGCAGGTGGGGGGGGGTTGGTGTGGGTGTGGGTGGGTGCGGATGTGTGTGTGTGGGGGGGGTGAGTGTGTGTGTGTGTGTGAGTGTGTGTGTTTATGTGAGTCTATGTGTGCTTTTTTTAGTTTTATTTATTTAATCTTTAAATATTTATTCTTTTATGTGTGTGTGTGTGTGTGTGTGTGTGTGTGTGTGTGTGTGTGTGTGTGTGTGTGTGTGTGTGTGTTTTATTTTTAATTTATTGATTTAATCTTTTATATATTTATTCTTTTATATATGAGGATAATGGAATAAGCACTCATATGTGTGTGTGTGTGTGTGTGTGTGTGTGTGTGTGTGTGTGTGTGTGTTGTGTATGTGTGTGTGTGTGTGTGTATGCTTGCGTGTGTGTGTGCATGCGTGCGTGCGTGCGTGCGTGCGTGTGTGTGTGTGTGCACACACATATGCAAGTGTATACATATGTGCTCAGGTTTCATCATTCAATTTTTGACACATTTCAGAGCTTTATTCATGTTAAGAATTAAAAGTTGAATACATATGCAGCGTTAACGAGTCTGATATCTTGAGGTAATGCAAAAGAAAAAATTAAGAGTTCCATAGGTAAAATCCCATCCACTTCTAATTATCTCTCCCATTTACAAGACTAAAAGTTGTAGATTGGCTCTAAAAAAAATTTTATGCCAGAGAATTATATCGAGTCCATGTGTGCTACATTTAGCATGTATGTCAAAGAACCTATGGCAATAATTTCAAAAAGATTTTTTTGTTTTTAAAAATCCCCTTTCTTACATGTAGATGATCATATAAATGGACAAAAATATATGATGAAAAAAAACAAAAAAAACCCTTATGATACCTTTACCATGGTGACATATTCTGTCCGGGAAGAGAGCCATACTTTTTTCAAAATTGTTCCTTTTAATAGAGTTGTAGAGTTTTAATCCGAGTTATAGATTTTAATCGAAACGACAGCCCTGATATGGCGTCTGTGGTCAGTGGGGGGGGGGGGGGGTGTACATCATTCTGATGATTGAATCGGACTGACCGAAGCTGTGCTATGTCTGCCATGTGTCAGGACGACATCCGACGTGTCACCAGGGAGCTTGAGAAGAGCAGAGCAGAGAAGACGGACCTGACCAGCAAGATTGAAGAAATCACCCTCTACAACGACAACTCGGAGCGCGAGTTGCGTACCATCATCAAGAACAAACAAGTGAGGAATCTGTGGGTTTTTTTTTTTTTTTTAGGGGTGTAGACATCTTTGTGTGTGTTTGTCTGTCTGTCTGTCTGTCTCTCATGCTCAGCTGTGTTTTCTCTTTTTTTTCTTGAAAAAAAAAATTTGTGTGAAGTATGTTGTATTGTGTTGTTTGTATCACATAATTATGTGTGGAAGAATATGTATATGGTCATGTGTACAGACAGATATGACACTATTTCTCTCTGTCTCTGTCTCTGTCTGTCTCTGTCTGTCTGTCGTCTGTCTGTCTGTCCTGTCTTCTGTCTGTCTCTTCTCTTCTCTCTCTCTCTCTCTCTCTCTCTCTCTCTCTCTCTCTCTCTCTCTCTCTCTCTCTCTCTCTCTCCCCCCCTCTCTCTCTCTCTCTCTCTCTCTCTCTCTCTCTCTCTCTCTCTCTCTCTCTCTCTCTCTCTCTCTCTCTCTCTCCTCCCCCCTCCCTCTCAGTCTTAGTCAAAGACATATATCAAACATACAGATCGTTTAAAGATAATTCGAATGTGAACAATATTTTGAATACATGGATATGAAATGTTTTAGGGACTGTTTAATAAAACTTCGCCTTGGCTTGCTGCCAATTAACGGCTCATCTTTCAAAAGAACCTTTAAAAAGTAATTGACCACATTGTCTAAGTTGTGTATTGTATTGGAAGACGACGAGTATTTTTTATAAAGCGTTGTATTCTCTATAGTGTTCTAAGACATAAATATTTGTAATCTATAAGTCAACTGCATGTGAATTTGTAGAGCACACAGTATATGGCACACACACTGTCACCCGTAGGAATATATCATAAAGAAAGGCAAGAAAAACGCAGAGCTAAAGCTGCCACACAGCAGTCAGCTTCCCCCACTTTCTCGGCCGCTCTCAGCTGCCATTTATTCCATCCCATCCCATCCCAGCCCAACTGGTGCTAGTTATAGCAGGAACTGACCACACTTGATAGAAGGAAGGGGCACGCAAATGTTAGCACCCTTGACTGAGTGATGGTGGATTTGCGCACTGTGTGTGGGCAGTGGTGTTGTATTGGTATGAATACCAATCCAGAGCACACAGTACATAGCACACACACACTATCACCAGTAGGAAGATATTATAAAGAAAGAAAAGAGAAAAAAACAAAAGCAGGGCTTAAAGTCTTCAGTGTTGCTGTGTTGGTGTGTGTGCTACTCCAAAGCACACAGTACATAGCACACATACACTATTGCCAGTAGCACAATAAGATAAAGAGAGACAGAAAGAAAGAAAGAAAAAGAAAGCAGTGCTAAAGCTGGCAGTGTTGGTGTGTGGGTGTGTACACTACTGCAGAACACACAAGCACACTGCACACACACTATCACCGGTAGGAAGATATTATAAAGAAAGAAAGAGAAAAAAACAAAAGCAGGCTTAAAGTCTTCAGTGTGTGTGTGTGTGTGTGTGTGTGTGTGTGTGTGTGTGTGTGTGTGTGTGTGTGGTGTGTGTGTTTATGTGTTTGTGTGTGTGTATGTGTCAAAGTCAAATTCAAAATTTTATTTCCATTTGTGTGTGTGTGTGCGTGCGTGCATGCGTGTGTGTGTGTGCCTGCATGCGTGCGTGCGTGCGTGTGTGCATGGGTACGTGTGTGGCTGTGTGTGCAGGACCTGATGGTGGACGAGAACATCATGAAGCTGGAGGTGAAGAGACTGAGGGACATGCTGAACGACCGCTCCGACCAGGTCCTCACCCAGGAGAAGAGGAAGCTGCAGCTCCAGACTGTGAGTGAGAATGAACAATGGGTGCTTTTAGTGTGTGTGTGTATGTGTGTGTGTGTGTGTGTGTGTGTGTGTGTGTGTGTGTACATATTTTATTTATTTATTTATTTATTTATTTATTTATTCTTTTATATCAAGGATTATGGAATAAACACTCATGTGTTTTTTTTTTAGTCCAGTCCCTGTGTGTATTCTGTTTTTGTAAATCTTGTTATCTGTCCCACCGGCACACATTGGCCTACTTTTACGAAAAGTGGAACAGGATTTAACATGTGCACAAAATGTTATGCATGTGTGTGTGTGTGTGTGTGTGTGTGTGTGTGTGTGTGTGTGTGTGTGTGTGTGTGTGTGGGGGGGGGGGGGGGTTGTGTGTGTGGTGTGTGTGTGTGTGAGTGTGTGTGTGTGGTGTTGTGTGTGTGTGTGTGTGTGTGTGTGTGTGTGTGTGTGTGTGTGTGTGGTTGGTGTGTGAGTTGCGTGTGTGATGATGTGCATTTGTGTGTGTTTGTGTATGTCACTGTTTATTTATATCCTTTTCAATCATTTTCAAGAAGCAAGTGCACACACACACACACGCACACACACAAACACACACACACACACACACACAACAAACAAAAACTCTAATGTATAATTTCTTTCAAACCATCTAAACAACCACACACACACACCACACACACACACACACACACAACACACCACACACACACACACACACACACACACATAACCCCTCCATCATTTATAAACTCCAACACACCACTACACACACACACACACACACATATCAAAAAGAAAAAAACATAAAACAACCCCCCAACCCCCCACCCCGCCCCTGCCCCCACAAAAACAGCAAAATGGATTAAAACGAAAAGTGAAACCTCATCATTTTCCCCACTGTTTTCTTTTTCTTTTTATAATTATTTATATATTTATTTTTAATTTTCCCTCCCTGTTTGTCTTATTCCAGGCAATGAAGGAACGCATGCAGGAAATCAGCATCCACAAGGAGATGCTACGATCCCAGTTCAAGGCAGCAGATGAGGAGAGGCAGCAGATCAGCGCCGAACTGCATGAACGCATCTCCAAGATCGACAAGCTCCGAAAGAGGTGTGTGGAAGCCAGCCCGTTGTTTTTGTGGAAAAGAGTTGTGTTTGGTGTGTGTGTGTTGGGGGGGGGGGGGGGGGGGTGTGAGGGGGTGGGAGCTGCATGAACGCATCTCCAAGATCGACAAGCTCTGAAGGAGGTGTGTGGAAGCCAGCCCGTTGTTGTGGAAAGAGTTGTGTGTTCAGTGTGTGTGTGGGAGGGGAGATGCATGAATGCATCTCCAAGATCGACAAGCTTCGAAAGAGGTTTGGAAGCCCATTGTGGAAAGAGTTGTGTTCAGTGTGTGTGTGTGTGTATGTGTGTGTGTGTGTGTGTGTGTGTGTGTTGTGTGTGTGTGTGTGTGTGTGTGTGTGTGGGGGAGGGGGGGGGGTTAGGGGGGTTGTGTGTGTGTTGGTCGGTGGGTGTTGAGTGTTGGTGTGAGGGGGTGTGTTTGTGTGTGGATGAATGGGTTTGGTGTGGGTGGGTGGGTGGGTATTGGTGTGTGGGTGTTGGTGTGTGTGTGTGTGTGTGTTGGTCGTTCTAGTTACAGCCAAAACAGTCTGGTTGTAGACAGGTAGTGATGGGAATAAAAA
>CM060335.1:32580199-32610199 GCA_030674155.1 Stramonita haemastoma | reverse complement strand
CAGAGGGGCCCTGCACTGCTGTTGGGTCACTTTGGTGGTGTTCAGGGCCGCCTGTTCTGAGCTAACATATGCAGAATACCACCACCTACTAAGCCCCCCTACTAACGACAATATCAGCTCAGTCACAGCCAGACTGAGTGAGTTGCCTACCTTAGTTGGCAACCACCACAATGTCCCTCCAACAGCCGTCCCCCCCCCCCCCCCCCCCCCACTGAACCTACAGCCCCAAAGGCTTTGACACAAAACTCACCACAAGCACAGATGTGTATAGGGAAACAAATCTGAGGTCACAATGTAATGAGACCATAACAACTGGGACCACCAAATCCATGAAAAAGACAATATTTTTATTAAAAAACCAAAAAACACCAACTAAGTAACCTAACCTAAAGACACACTTATTTTTCAGACCTAAGATTTTTCTCCTTCTGTTTCCATCTCTTATCTGTCCCTGCCTTCAACATCTACCTGCCAAAGTGTATGGCCTTTATATGTGCGCGTGTGCGTGCGTGGTGTGCGTGCGTGCATGTGCGTGTGTGTGTGTTACATTCGAATTTGCTAAAGCTATAAATCGCTATTGATTGATTGTGTGTTGTATAGGTCAAATGCAAGCGCTTTGATTTGTTTTTACAAGATATAGCGCTACATAAATAAATTCCATGTATATTATTATTATTATTATTATTATTAATGCTGCTGTGACTTGCATCATCTCCTCTCTTCTCTCTCCCAGGCCAACTTGCCCAGTCTGATTCCCTCGGGGTGCCGGGCAGCTCTCGTAGCAGCCTGTCCTCGTTCCCGCAGCAGTCCTGCCTCCAGCCTCAAGAGCTCTGGCTCCGCCCGCGGCCTGGCTACCCCTGTGCAGGTTGGAGCCGACAGTAAGTAGAAAGCATGGAGAAAAGCTTGCCTTCTAACTTCTGTATGTATGTGTGTGTGTTTGTGTGTGTGTGTGGCACACAGTAAGTAAAGAATGGTGCTTAACTTTGTATGTGTGTGTGTTGTGTGTGTGTGTGAACAGTATGTAAAAGCCTGGTGAAAGCTGCTTAACTTTGTATATGTGTGTGACACAGTAAGTAAAGCATGATGAAAAGCTGCCTTAAGGGTAGACATGGGTCCAAAAGTGCCCCAAAGCCATGTTGTTGTTTTTTAGAATAAAAAATTGCTGGATACACTTATGGAGATTTCCCTGTGTGAAATTAAAGAATTCAGACCATGAAATATGTCTGTAGAAACAGGTTACTTCCAGCTTGTTATAGATAAAAAGGTTCAGGAGTTTGAAATGTTTGAGTTTTGGTGGCCATATTGGATTGTTTCCATGTGGGATACTGGGGTCGAAACTGATGAAATTATGTTTACTGTTGTCATATTTCCAAAAGATTTTGGTTTAATGGGTCTCAAAGATGTGGAACTGTACACTAACATTGCTTGAATTTATACCCATACGTTGCATATGCTTAGAAAAGGCCTTATGAAAGTTAGCAATGGTATAAACAGATATTTGCTAATTTAAAGTTTGGCGAGGATTTTTCACTATAGCTCTGAAACATGCTGTGCAACTTATGCTTTTTTTTTCTCTGTGAACTGTCACATGGGAATTGAATCTTCCCATTTTTGTTTTGTTTTTGATAGGTTTTGTTAATATTTTATTCTTCTTTTGTTCAACACTTTCACACTTACACATATAATTATGTATGTATGTATGTATGTATGTATGTATGTATGTATGTATGTATGTATGTATGTATGTATGTATGTATGTATGTATGTATGTATGTATGTATTATGTATGTATGTATGTCTGTCTGTCTGTCTGTCTGTCTGTCTGTTCTGTCTGTCTGTCTCTTGTAGTTACAGTTTTATTTTTTTATCTTGATGTTATCCCTGAAAAGGGCAGGGATGGATGTAAAAAAGCACATGAGTGCCTATCTATTATCCTCAAATAAAAGAATTTGCCTTTGCCTTTTTGCCTTCCTCTCTCTCTCTCTCTCTCTCTCTCTCTCTCTCTCTCTCTCTCTCTCTCTCTCTCTCTCTCTCTCTCTCTCTCTCTCTCTTTCTGTATGTGCACTCATGTTGCGTGTGTTTGTTGTCCACAGTCCCAGCCTCCCCAGCCTCCTCGACAGGTAGTGTGCGGAGTCGAGGAAGCAAAGGAAGCTGACAGGCAGACGATAGTTCTTCCAGACATCTGTGCCGCGCGTGCTGTGCTGTGCTGTGCTGATATCCATCCGTCCTAAGATTGTTCCTGTTCTTGACCAGAATCAGAATCAGACCAGTGTGGTGTAGTATGTAGTATGGAATGTTTTCCCTTTTTTGTGACATTTACTTCGGGAGGGGAAAAAAAAAAAAAAAAACGCCTGAAATATCCTGGTCTACTGTAGGTTTATCTGTTGTGTTGTTGTTCAACTCTGGTTGACTGTCTTGTAAAATGACTAGTACCATATCAGCCTGATATTTTTGTGGATTTCTATTTTGGAGGTAGTGTGTATTGGTTTTTTTTTTGTTGTGTTGTTGTTTTTGGGGGGGGGGGTTGTTGTGAAGTAAATATAATATGCATTCAGGCACGTGAATGAAAAATGTGTTATCTTAGGTTTCTGTGGTTGTTTTTAGCCATTATTTATGGTTTCTTGGATTTTTTTTTTTTAAAGCTGTGTGTGTCTTTGTGACACAAAGCCCTCTTTTCTCTGGGGTTATTCTGATATATACAGAGTTCTGTGCTTGTGCACACGCGTGCGTACATGCGTATGTGTCCTCCGTGTTGTGATGTGTGTGTGTGTGTGTGGTGTGTGTGTGTGTGTGTGTGTGTGTGTGTGTGTGTGGTGCACGTGCGTGCGCATGTGTGTGATTCATACATATGATATACAAACTTACTGTGAAAAAAATACATAGTATTACTTTAAAAAGTACATAGTATATACTTTAACAGTTTCTTTGATAATATAAACAGTGTTTACATAGACATTCAGATATGGCTGATGTGGGTAGAACTATTGTTTTCATTTTCCCTTCCACCCCATCTTAATTCATACCTTCCTTCCCCCCCCCCCCCCTTTAAAAAAAAAGAAGCAAAAATAAAGAGAGATAAGACCAAGTGTATATATGACATTTTGTTACTGACAACAACTACAATATTGTTTCAAGAAATAAATAATTCATAAAGTATTTTGCAGAGAGGTGTATGTGACCATTCACCATGAAATGAGTTGCTTTGCACCTGACCCAGTTTTCCGCTAGATGCCATTTTAAGCAGGTGGGGGGGGGTCATGTTGCCAATTTTGAGACCTCGATTGATTATAAAACAGTAAGTTTTTTTCCTACCTTATACTGAAGTATTACGGCGCAATTTTGTTTCCTTTTGAAGTAAAAAACACATTTAAAAAACACCCAACCCCTCATTCTGACCATCTATCAGGATGCAAAATTTATCCATTCCTTTTGTCACTTTCCGGTGTCTAGTCTATTATTTCAGTTCGTCCACAGCTGTCAGTTTCCCCCACTTTCAGCTACTCTGAGCTGCTACCCATTCCATCCTGTCCCAGCCCAGCTGGGGCCAGCTGGTGCTTATTTATAGCAGGAACTGACCACTCTTGGTCTTGGTCAAAGAAATATGCGTACTACTTTTAGCACTGGGCCCTGGACCCTTGACTGAGTTATACTGGATCTGCTCACTATCCGATTTCCAATTTTTTGTTGTTGTTATTGTTGAATAGGTTCTTCTAAAATGTACATATCAGTAACACGCTAAAAATTAAAACTTGACCTCGGGAGCAATGTGACTTATTATGTGGTAGAGGGTCATACATGGTTAGTGTCTATTCATGTGGTGGACATAATAATAATACTGTATCTAAAACTCTTTGTATTGAATGTGGTGAAAATTGATTCCATTGTTTTCTTTGTGCTCTGTCTATGGGACTAACTTTTTATTTTTTATTTTTTTTTTAAGAAGAGGAGATATTGTACATTCTACTGTGATATGAGTGTTAACTTTATAGGATAAATCTATTCTTACGTTTTTATTTATTTTTTTAGATCTGGATATTTGTTTGTTTGTTGTTTGTCTTGACAAAATCCTGTAGTTTTGACTGTTCATTCTTTTATGTTCTTGCTTTATTTTGTTTTTGTACAAATAAAGACTGGTATTCCACAGAAAAAAATATTTTGAATAATTGTCTTAGAATCTATGCATAAGTTGATATGTGTGTGTGTGTGTGTGTGTGTGTGTGTGTGTGTGTGTGTGTGTGTGTTGTGTGTGTGTAAGTGGTCTGTTGTACTGTGTGTGTGTGTGTTTTGTGTGTGTGTGTGTTTTGTGTGTGTGTGTGTGTGTGTGTGTGTGTGTGTGCGCATGCGTGCACGTGCATGCATGTGTGTGTGTATTTTTATCATTCATGTAAATTCTTTATTTTGACAATAATGAATAAGTACTCCAGTGTTTTTTACCTCCAGTCGCCATATGCATGCAACTTTGTAAATTTTATTATCCATTCCCATTGTATACACAGTGGTTTACTCTTCTGAAAGGTTGAGCAGGTTTGAACTCTTTCTATACAAAGGTGCGTACCTCCTGCATACAAACTTTCACTATGAAGGTACTTGTATACGCTATAGCCCATCTGATATTTAAAAAATCCCCTTTGCAAAGGACCGTAGTTGTATGTGGGACTCACAGCGCACAAATCCAACATCACTCAGTCAAGAGTGCTAAATTTAGTGCGCCCTTCCCTTTCGTAGTCCAAGTGTGGTCAGTTCCTGCTATGAATAGCACCAGCTGGCTCAATCTGGGCTGGGAAGAGATGGATTAATTAGCAGCTGAGAGGAGCTGAAAGTGGGGGAAACTGACAGCTGTGGACTAACTAGTACAGCTGGGCTCTACAATCATTCTAGACTAAACCTTTGTCTACTCTAAGGCTATCTGCCCATGTCTTAGTTTTAAAGAGCTGATCCAGCGTGCTACTGAGACTGATAGCTCTCCTTGCGAATACGCATCGCAAAATGTGCAGCGCCTTCAACATGTGCCAGTGTAGAAAAACCAAAACTTAAAATTGAGGTGTTCCTACAATCAATACCCACTGTGATTTTATTTACCCATTCAGTTCTGGTACTTTAGAGGTGTTGTTAGATCTATACAAAGCCTCACAGACCTGTGCAATCTCCATATTCTTTTATATTAGTTCCCCAGGGAGAAAAACAGGAAAAATCCAGAATAATAATTATGATTGTGGTTGTCAATATCCAATTTTTGTCAACTACAAAAAATTCAAAATATGCTCTCTCTCTCTCTCTCCTCTCTCTCTCTCTCTCTCTCTCTCTGATGTAAAAAAGCAAAGGAGTGCTTATTCATAATCCCTGAAATTAAAGAATTTGATTTGATCTCTTTCAGGCACAATCAGACTCTCACCCTTATGACTTCACTCTTCATTTGTCTTCTCAAACCTCCCCCTCCCCCTTTCTCTCTTTTCCTTCCCACCTCTCTCTCATCCCTCACTTACACACACACACCACACACACACACACACACACACACACACATATGGTTGTGTCTGTGGTGGTTGATTTTGAAAGTATTGGTGATCTTGGGAGGTGCAGTTTGGTTAACAACTTTTTGCACAAACATGGCTTTATTGAAGGAAAGTCTGTTTCTTAAAGTCAGGACGTTTATTTTCTTATAATCCTCATCTGTCAGGGAACTTGATTTTAACAGGACAAGTTTTCCTGCCCTTTTATATAAACAATGAATGGATTTCAAGTTCTTTCACAGCAGATATCCCAAATAGTTGATGCAATCAATGATAGGTAGAATAAAATTATGGCAACAAAAAAACAGTTTTCCTGAGTGATGATTCAAAAAGTGTTTTTATTTTGGATAATTGACGTAACGGGTGAGCAATGCGCTTTTGAATTTTTGTTATTTTTTTCTTCTTCTTTGTGTGAAAACTCACAGACACCCAAAGTCCTAACACAGCATTACTACCTGCACTCATCCTTAGATGTCAGGCCTCTTACCTCAGACAAGTGGCCATTAAACCATATGTCATTAAATGCCCAAAACTAAGTGCATATATATATATATATGTTCAGCAAGACAGAAAAGACAAAAGATGAAAGAAAAGTTCCAGCCTCTGTTACTTGATAACAGAATAATTGAAGAAGATGACTCTCATAAACTTTAAGGTGTCACCATTGACAAAAATATGACTTGGACTGATCACATTGTGTGTGTGTGTGTGTGTGTGTGCTGTGCGTGCGTGCGTGCGTGCTGTGCGCGTGCGTGCGTGCGTGTGTGTGTGTGCGTGCCTGCGCGTGTGGGTGTAATCTCTTCTTGCTTTTTCTCCTACCAGAAGATTTTGTGTTCTGTCTACATTTGACAAAAGCTGGCAAGTTAGATGACAAAACAGTTTAAACTGGCATCTCAGTTTGTGGTAAAAAAAAAAAAAAAAAAAAAAAAGCAAGCAGTCTAAGCCATTATTAGGAAAAAGACAAAATTCCTTTCCTGGCTCTACCAGGCCCTACGCTGAAGTTTTAGATCCACACGGTCCTTGTTTATTTAAAATGAGAAAAAAACAAAACAAACCAGGATCGGATGCGAGCTGATGATAATGATAGGCCTGGGGCTAAGGCTGATTCGGGATAGAATTAGAGAGGAGAGGAATGAAGCACCGACATCTCAGATCTAAGGTTCTTATTTTTATCATGCACAACGTTGATGATTGCAAGCCTCTTGAATCTTTGTTTTGTTTTTGCTTTGTTTTACGTTCCTTTTTTGGTGGGATCTCAAGCACTCCTAGGAAATGATGATGATGATGATGATGGCGAGGATGATACTGATGATGAAAATACTAATAGTAACCCTGGTGGTAATAATATAATAATAATAATGACAATGATGATAATAATAATGTATAGAATTACATATACAGAATCTAGGCCTAGATCTATATCTTCGGAGGGGGTAGGAGAGGGGAAGGGATGGGAACAAATAAGATGACACAACCTCTTGTGTGTGTGTGTGTGTGTGTGCATAATTAGCCTTGTCCTTTGTGGCCAGAGAAATGCAAAACCCAAATCCCCAACAAAAAACCACCCAACTCATCAACAAGAAACCAAAAACAAAGCAAAAAAATAAAAGAAAAATAAACGAAAACGATAAACAAAACACACACACAACAACACACACACACACCCACCACAAATCACCTTCAAAAATAAAAGAGGGAAGGGAGAGGCAGACCTTAAGTGAGGTTAGCTATTTACTGCGATTCTTCTCCGTTTTCCATTTTTCTCTTTCTCACATAGGCCTATACAGATTTGTACTTGACCCTAAACAAAAAAACCTCTGCTAATAATTCTTCGAAAAGAGATAGGCCTAGCACATAGGTTATTCTGCACGAGTTTACAGATCTCTGTTTGAGTTTCTTCCCTTGAAAACTGAAACTGAACCCTATCAGAATAGGCCTACTTGAACTTGAACTTTTCGATGATTAAGACTTTTCATCTGTTCCTCGGTCGTCAATGCTAGGTGACTTAATACTTCTGTAATGCCATGTGTGACAGAAGCATCTACAAAAAAAAAAAAAAAAGTTTATTGCAATCAATCAGGGTCGTTCAGGATGGGTAGATCCTCCCAGTAGGCCTACCTGTCCAGTCAATTTTTGAATCTGATGATCGTCGATCTTAGCACCCCGTATATTATGCTACTCCTGTCCTTCACCCGCTGCCTCTATCCTACTAGGGGCCTAGGCCTACCCAGCCTGGCTCACTGCCTGTCACAGGGGAAGCAAAAGTAGCCTTATCTCGTTAGACTAGCCTAATATGTTAAGTAGGCTAAAGCCTATTGGATAAGCTAGCCTAAAGGCCTGTTTTCCGTGGTCAGCGCCATTTTGAAATCAAACCGATACCACTAGGGGCTTAGGACGAGGCCTATGCTAGACTGGCAACCCTCTACCCATTCTGTTAGCCAGAAGTGCGCCGAGTACGAAATACCGGGTAACTTCATCAGTTTTCTCGCAAGAATGCTGCCAGTTTTCAAGCAGAACAGTGTCTCCAGTTCAACAATGGACTTGAACGAATAGCAAGTACTGAAAGAAGGATAACTGTTAAGTTTTGATTAGGCTATTAGGCTGTTTTGTCACCAAGGCTAAGCTACATTTAGTTGTGTGCTCTTTAGAACGATTTTCTGTGGTCTGTATATTCGCAGGATTTGTTGGTTTTTGTTTGTTGGGTTGTGGGTTTGTTTTTGCTTTTTAGACAGGGCCAAGGCTTCTATCTTTTGGTCACAGATTTTGCTCAGAGTTTATCTTGGAGAATTATTGTTTTCTGATAAACCAAGAGTAAGCCTTCAATTTTAACGTCTTTCCACTTTAAGTGATACCAGACGACCCTAAGATAGGAGACAGGATAGGTTATTTATTTATTTATTTATTTAATCTTTTATATCGAGGATAACAGAATAAGCAATCATGTGCTTTTTTTCATCCGGTCCCCGTGTGTATGCAGTTTTGTAAATATTGTCATCTGTTCCCACCGGCACACGATGGCCTACTCTTACGAAAAGCGGAACAGGATTTAACGTGTGCGCAAGATGTTCTGCGTGCGTTCGCACACGGGGCCTCGGTTTAAAGTCTCATCCGAAGGACTTTTGGGGAGAGTAGTCAGCAACTCCAGGAGAAAAATCTCCTCGACGGTTAGAGAGAGAGAGAGAGAGAGAGAGAGAGGAGAGAGAGAGAGAGAGAGAGAGGAGAGAGATCTAATGTGTGTGTGTGTGTGTGTGTGTGTGTGAAAGTTTCATAAGAAAAAAGAGTATTTCATTATTAATGTGCAGGCTAAGTAGCTTTCTTTGCATGCTTAACTCAACTGACACACAAACAAAAATCTGAATCAAAATGCACATTCAATGACTTACATGTGCCACTTACGCTGGATCTATCTCCATGTCTTGGGCTTTGAACTTAAGAAATATGAAACGTCAGAAAACTTAAATCTACGAAACACAGGGCGAGTATTGAAATATTTGTTGCCTTCTTTCTTTCTTTCTTTCTAAATGCAGGATATATACCGGCACTAATTGGCTCTGTTAAACACAGCTGGCCAATCATCGCCGGTGTAGAAAAGGAGCGTCCTTGACTTTTTAGACAGTAGGCTAGGCTAGCAGTCGCCGCTCCCGCCGCTTTCTGTTGGCAGAAAGTGACGGACAGAAAGTATACATTCTCCACGTACAGACTTTATTATCACAAGATGAAATTGTCCAAAATAATGCTAATTTGTCCTCTGGTACTGTTACTTTCACCTGCTCACCGTCGACTCTTTCGATTCGAAGGAGCTTGTAATTTCTTTAGCATCGGCATCATCTTGTCGTCTTTGTACAATTATTCCACTGGATTGTCTTTGGAAGTTGTACACTTATCTGAATTCGTTTTGAAATTCATCAATGTGGTTTATTTTGCAGGCCTACAAGTGAAACATTGTTTTTAAGTACTACCAATGTGCAAAACTATGTATGGACACAGCTGGTAGCTTTCAGTGTAGTGTAGATTTTCTTTGGTTTTAATACACATAGATTTGTAACGAAGTAAATGAATAGGACAAGTAGCAAAGTGTGGCAATAGAGGGCCCTGTTCTCAGTTTGATAAAAATGTGACAGTGCCAAATACATATGAAAGGTGATAGTTCCAGCTTGATGTCAAAATCATTTTGTTAGACCAATTACTCTGTGATTATTGTGGATTATATTATAAATTTGTAATAGGACATTTTGAAGTTATTTCATTAATCTAAAAAGAGTTAAGTGTGTGTATGTATGTGTATGAAACAGTAAGATCCATGACGTAGTAATGGGAACATCCATATAGTTTTTTTCTTTCTTCTTTGTCAAAGCTCATAATACAGCAACTTGGCTACTGTTATAATCGCGTCATAGCGAAAATTCGTTGCACTGCAGCGCCTGACAAGTCAGGCCCAATGCATCCGATTTTAGCATGGAAGAGAACTGGTATCTTTTCAGTCTTTGTAGAACAAAAGGGGGCATGAAAATGGACCAAGAAGGCAGAAAATAGGCAAGAAGCAGGTGACAGCAAGAAAAAGAAATGTCTAATATCACATTTTGTGAAAAGACGTAAAATGAATCGAACACGCACACGCGCGCGCGCGCGCGCGCGCACACACACACACACACACACACACACACACACACACACACACACACACACACACACACACACACACACAGGGGTGGGTGGGGTGGGGTGTGTGTGGAAGGGGGGCGGGTGGGTGAAATGGGTTATTAAGCAGGCATTTGTGTGTATAGATCAGTGTAGCGTGACTTTACGTTCAAGCTGTTTCGGCCTAAAGTCGGTGTATCAGGTGTCAGTGTTTTGCTTCTTGTTCATTTTCAGCTCTTTGCCATTAGAAGGACCCAGCGCGAGAGAGAGACAGACAGAGACAGACAGACAGTCAAGTCATTTTCTCTTTTTTTGAGGATAATGAATAGGCAATCATGTTGGGTTTTTTTTTTTTATATATCCTGTCTAAGCCCTTATCAGGAATGATATCAAAATAAAAGCACTTGTAATTAGACAACAATAGTAAACCAGAAAAAAAACAACAACGAGAACAAAAATAGTAACAAACAAAAGACAAGATACAAGGACAGATAGACAATGATAAAATAACCAAAAAAACCACACACACACAGAATTAAGATCTAAGAAATAAACAACCAAAAATTAATGAAGATTATGATAAAAAGACGCTAATGAATAAGTAGCAAACCAAGAAAACAATTTATTTATTTATTTATTTATGTATTCTTTCATATCAAGGATAATGGAATAGCACTCATATGTGCTTTTTTCATCCAGTCCCCGTGTGTATGCAGTTTTGTAAATCTTGTCATCTGTTCCCACCGGCACACAATGGCCTACTCTTACGAAAAGTGGAACAGGATTTAACGTGTGCGCAAGATGTTCTGCGTGCGTTCACACACGGGGCCTTGGTTTACAGTCTCATCCGAAAGACTTTTGGGGAGAGTGGAGTCAGCACTGACGTTAACTCCAATGAGTCAAGCAGCTGAAAACATCATCCCACCAACGACTGCCAACAAAATAAGTCACCTAAATCATATGTCCCAGAGTCAAAGCAAAAAAATATATTCATAACATTAAAAAAAACCCAAAACAAAACAATTGCACAATGATTTACATACACACACGAACGCACGCACGCATGAACACACACACACACACACACACACACACACACACACACACACACACACACACACACACGTATGATATTGTAACTGATATTGTTTGACACTATGATTTTTTAAACTCTAAATGTGTGCACGCGCGTTAGTACATACGTACTCGTGTGGTTCGCGCGCGCCGCCGCGCGCGCGCGTGTATGTGTGTGTGTGTGTGTGTGTGTGTGTGGTGGTGTGTGTGTGACTTTTGAGTGCATTTTTTTTTTTTTTGCTTGTATTTATTGATAGGTACATTTTTAAGGCTGTTGAAATCATGTTAGTGAAATAGTATTGGTGAAAATTAATGGGGTGTTTTTCGTTGTTTTTTCCCCCCAGACATATTCTGGCTTGAAAAAAAAGCAAATCATTGCTTATTCAGGTATATGGAAATAAAATTTGACTTAATTGCCTTCACACACGCACGCACGCAGGCATATTAGCAGGTTAGCGCGTAGGTCTTCAATAGTCATCATCTAAGGGAGATAAATGCTTAGATTTTAATAAACACCATAATTATAATGGAAGCTAGAAGAGGAATCTATCTTATTTATTAATATTTTTTATATATTTATTTTTATTTTAATTTTTTATTATTTTTTAATTTATTTCATTTTATTCTTTTATACCGAGGATAATTGGATAAGCACTCGTGCTTTTTTACATTCAGTCCCCGTGCAGTTTTGTAAATTTCATCTGTTCCCACCGGCACACATTGGCCTACTCTTACGAAAAGCGGAACAGGATTTAACGTGTGCACAAGATGTTCTGCGTGTGTTCACACACGGGGCCTCGGTTTATAGTCTTATCCGAAGGACTTAAGGGGAGAGTGGAGTCAGCGCTGGTGTTAACGCCAGGAGTAAAATCTCCTCTAACGGGAATCGAACCCGGGTCGTCAAATTGCGAGCGCAATGTTCTGACCACTAGACTCTCCCGTCCCCTCCCGTCTGCTGAGAGAGGTTTGATTTGATTTGATTTATTCTTTTATATCGAGGATAATGGAATAAGCACTATTGTGCTTTTTACATCCAGTCCCCGTCTGTATGCAGTAGAGAGAGAGAGAGAGAGAGAGAGAGAGAGAGAGAGAGTATATTATCATAGTGTAAGGCAGAGAGAGAGAGAGAGAGAGAGAGAGAGTATATTATCATAGTGTAAGGCAGAGAGAGAGAGAGAGAGAGAGTATATTATCATAGTGTAAGGCACATATTTTTGGACATTATATATATATACTCAAGTACCGCAATCTATCTTATGATTATAGCCATAAAAACCGTATATAACTATATCATAATTATGATGGACATATATATATATATATATATATATATATATATATATATATATATATATATATATATATATATATATGTAAAATAGTTTTCAACAGGATAATATGTGGTTCGTTTTTTCTATGCATCAAGTGGATTATATTGTGTTTTTAAAGGTTGTTAATGATCGGTGCTTTTCAAATGAATCGGGAAGGGAGTTCCACAACATAGTACCCGATCACAGTAAACTAGATTTGAACAAGTCTATTTTTGGGGTTTGGACACTTGGCTTTTCAGTATTTTTGGAATGATTAATTTGGAACTTATCTTTTAAGGATCTGGGGACAGTTCCTACTAATGTCTTAAACATGGTGCCTTTGTTATGTTTCAGTTTTTGGTGTAGGGTAAGAATATTTAACTGAGTATAATTCTCAATGTTGTTTTCTTCAGAAAGACCAGTTTAAGAGCACATTAATACAGACTTAGTAACGGTTTCATTGTGTTTGCACTGGCAAAATCCCATGTGGTTGAAGCATAACCTATAAAGGACTGTATATGAGCTCGAAGGAATAATTTCCCTGAATGGAAGCCAAGAAAGTGTATATATATATATATATATATATATATATATATATATATATATATATATATGTATATATATATAATCCTGAACCACTTAATACGATCTAACACCCCCTAGGCGGCGGTTAGCTCTCTAAGCCACACACACGGCATTAGAGATAATGACAGAGCTGGATCGACAACCTCATACGTGTGACAGATTGTTGGGGTCCGCGGAATCGAATCGAAGCTCGGTGTAGCAAGACCCTGGGCCTACAAGTCATGCACCGGTAGACACACAGCAGCCGTCATTAGTTTGGGGGGCAGAGAGAGAAGATGGAGCGTGGACATTCTACGTTTTATAGCCATGGGCCTAGCAAGCCTGACTTACCTCCGGCTCCACTAGGCCTAAGCCAGCTGCGACTTCTCGTGTAGGAAAGGAGATACCAGGCGATCCGTGTTTCCTTTCGGCTCGATAGCACCCCCCCGCCCCTGCTCCCACAATCCATCCCCCTTTCCTCCCTTTGACTGTCAAGAAACTGTTTAGGCTATCAGACCGTGCCTTATATTAGCTGTACAGTTCAATAAGCCTAGAAGTTGTTGTCTAAGCACTCGACGCCGAAGAAGAAGAAGAAGAGTTTAAGAGAACGGAGAACCAGTTTCTGAATAATTTAAATATGTGTGTGTCGGGGGGGGGGGGGGGGGGGGGGGAGAGATAAGGGGAGGGACGTACTACCATAAATGTGTGTGTGTGGTGGGGGGTGATGTTTAAAAAAAATCGGTCGCGTACCAAAAAACTTATTATTGGGGAATCTGGGAGGTTCAGCTGAGGAAATGGGAGGGGGGGGGGGGGGGGGTACAAGGAAAATAGATCTAGTACCTGTACATTCCTACATATACAGATATACATTCATACCACCACACACACACACCCACCACACACACACACACAACACACACACACACACACACACACACACACACACAGAGTTATATATATTATTATATATATGTATATGTATATATATATATATTATATATATGTATACATATATATACATATATATATATATATATATATATACATATATACATATATATATATTATACATATATATATATATATATAATATACATATATATAATTATTATATTATATATATATATATATTATATATATATATTATATATATATATATAATTATAATATATATTTACAGTAGAGGTTTTGCTGGTGAAGAATATATAACCTCAACAACTGATGCTCGAAACTACTGAGAGTCGTATAAAACTTCTTGAAAGGTCGCATATTTTTATGAACATCTAGTCCTCTTTTTTATAAAGGTCCATAAGAATTGGGCAATCATACTATAGAGTCTACATGGTGGATTGGAAGGGTTTGAGAACACCAACATGTCACATTAATTTTTTTAATAGATCTTCTGGTATACATAAATCGTGTTCCCATAACACCCCTGCGTGGCCTCACATCATATTCCTTTGAGTTGTGGAGTGCCTAATGTCCTAAAATCTTTCCTTTTCCCTCAGGTCGTATAGTAATATTTCTAGTTTCTGTGAACAAAAAATATTTTCAAAGTTTTTTTTTTTCTTTTTGGAATGCATACTATTTATCAATTCGGCAGTAATTTCATACGACGACAGTACAAGATTGGAATCAAACGTTTCAATGCTGCAATGAGAGGTTTCTCGTTTTGCTAAAGAATCAACCAGCTCATTCCAATAAATTCCACAGCGAGAAGGGACCCAGCATAAAGTTATTTGGATGCCTCTCCTTGTCAATACAGTGTATCTAGAATTTTCTCTCAAATACAATAATTTTATGTCCTTATTTTCCCCTTCAAATTCTTTAGTGCCATCAATACTGCATTTGAGTCAACGCAAAAAGAATGTGGCAAATACCAAGAGCAATATTCAACAGAAAAGTCAGGGCCTCAAGGATTGTAAATAATTCAGACGCAAAATTAAAAAAAATAATAAAAATATAGCAATCATAATTGATTGCCCACTTCTGCCAGATTCCAATACATATCCATCAGTATACACTTTTAAGTGATTAGATAACTACGTTGAATTTGACTGTTTACGTCAACTGTGAACAAATTTTGATCTCCGTTCTTTTTTTCCCTTCTTTTCTTACATCCGTGTATTCAATGTCAAAGTTAGCTGAAATATGTTCCCACGGAGGCATTAGGGGAACCATCTGTAAAATTAGAATTGTTGCTATGTCAATGCCAATTTCTTTCATGAATGAATCTGTACAGATTTTAATTGGCGGCAGAAATGAAATATTGCATGCTCATTTTGGATAATCAGTGTCTTGATTCATAGACATTTGATCTTTCACTGAATTTGGAATAGATAAGACTTCGAATCACGAACTTTCATACCACCAATTTTTTGTGATGAGAAACTGACAGTACATGTGATTCTTTATAAGTAGTATCCGTGTCAGCATGGGCTAGAACACCAAGTGCTATCTTTATGGCTTAAAGTCTAAACTTACTTGTTGTTCTTTTTTTTTTTTTTAAGTAAATAATCTGCAGCATAAAATTAAACGTCTTGTCCAAAGATTAATTTCGAGCGTACTAAAGTCTCGACTCCACGCCTGAGTACTTATTATTTTAAAAACTTGTTTGTTTTTTTCTAGCCTCAGGTATCAACTGATTGATGTACATCTTCCATCTCAGCCTTCTAGCTAAAATTACACCTACGAATTTGACTTATGGTTTATACTTAAGCAATGTTCCTTCTAATTTTAAGATTGGTAATTGTGATGGGTTTTCACCGTTATTAAAAAAAAACACACACACACACAACAATAGAGGACATTTTTCTGTTCAGTATACCATTCTAACTTATTCACATTCATAAAGCTACATTATTTTTAATTTAGATTATTTTGATATCATTTTTCAACATGACTGATAACTCTCCTTTTTGGTGCTATTCCTAGCTGAAGTATGGATCCTCATAGCGATATCAGCATACTGAACAACTTGAGCATCAGTTGACAAAACTACTAGGGAGATCATGCAGAGAGAGAGAGAGAGAGAGAGAGAGAGAGAGAGAGAGAGAGAGAGAGAGAGAGAGAGAGAGAGAGTTATTCTTTTATACCGAGGATAATGGAATAAGCACTCGTGTGCTTTTTTTAATCCAGTCCCCGTGGGTATGCAGTATTGTGAATCTTGTCATCTTTTCCCACCGGCACACGATGGCCTACTCTTACGAAAAGCTGAACAGAATTTATCGTGTGCGCAAGATATTCTGCGTGCATTAATGTTAACTCCAGACGAAAAAACCCCTCGAACGGGAATCGAACAGAGAGAGAGAGAGAGAGAGAGAGAGAGAGAGAGAGAGAGATAGGCAGGCAGGCAGGCAGGCAGGAGGCAGGCAAACGAAGAGATTTATTTATTTTTATTTATTTATTCTTATATCGAGGATAACAGAATAAGCAATCATGTGCTTTTTCATCGTCCCCGTGTGTATGCAGTTTTGTATTTGTCATCTGTCCACCGGCACACGATGGCCTACTCTTACGAAAAGCGGACAGGATTTAACGTGTGCGCAGGATGTTCTGCGTGCGTTCGCACACGGGGCCTCGGTTAAAGTCTATCCGAGAGAGAGAGAGAGAGAGAGGGGGGGGGGGGGGTGTGGTGCGCGCGCGCGCGTGTTTGTGTTAAAATCAAAGTAAAAATCAAGTCAAATTTTTATTTACAGATGGTACACTGAATAAGCAAAACATTTGCTCTTATGCACAAAACCTTCTACAAAATCTGTCCAGCTTAATCCTGTCGAGTTCATTACAGCCCCTCCGACCACACAGGCCATATCGGGGCTGTCACCTCGTAAAATTTTAAATCTCAGAATAAAACTGTGCAACTATATACAGATAAAAACGGGGTACAAAACTAACTTTACTGTCCTTCCTTGTATCGACACCCTGGTCAACAAAAAGGGTAAACCCAGGACAGTCACCGCGTTGTGGGGAAAACCCCCCACACCAACCACACATAAAACGAGCGAGTGCTTACCCCATTATCCTGGAAATAAAAGATTAAAATAAAAGTAAAGAAATATATATTTAAAAACACACACACACACACACTTACACACACACTGTCTAATATCACTTTCTAGTGGAAAGACGTTAAAAATGAACACACACACACACACACACACGCACGCACGCACCACGCACGCCACGCACGCACCGCACACCACGCACCACGCACACACACACACACACACACGAGGACTGTGCCTGGCCCGTACGGACGTTGTCGGTCTGGATGACTATTACTAGTCCAGGAACATTTTGCCAAAAAAAAAAAAGACTCTGGCAAAAAGTAATTGCTTCAAATTTTTTTTCATTTGTTTTATGTTTTGGTGGGTATACTTGACCATCCCATTTGGTCTTAATATAAATCTAGCCGGGGGATAAGAGTTAATTCGTCTTTGAAAAGAGTAGGTGCAGTGCAGCTGAGCTGAAACGGTGTTTCCCATTTGCGCTGCTTTGCAAGCTGTTCTTGCTGTCCAGTCAGGAATTTGTACAATTAATTGAAGCAGGCTTGTATAATATTACATTTCTTAACTAAAACTTTTATACTGTGACGAACCATTCCTTTTTATTGGAGGAAAACTAATGTAATTGCACTTCCGGTTTGCAAATTTAAGAAATGTTTACAGATAACTTACTGTAGGCAGCAAAATTATTTTATTTTATATTTTATTAATTTTTTTTAAATCCAAGCACAAAAAGCAGCCCCTGATCAGACTTTGGATCATCCCATTTATAGCATTATAGGCTAATGGTCAGCAAAGAAAACTTAGGTCTAGGCCTATCTCTGATTAATTCGTGGAGGGGTCTGACTGAAACCGCGAGTGACGCAAAAACTCCGGCCAGCTGGCGGAATCGATAGAAAGTAGTTCGACATAAAAAGTAGTTTTTACGTAAAATCCCCTCCACAAAACTTTTATAAAACCAGTGGAATGTAATGGGGAAGGGTCAATTTACTAGTTTGTGTAGTCAGAAATTTTGAAGCAATTACTTTACACCACAAGTAAAATTTTCTTGGACTATAATTATGCGAGTAATCCACTGTGAAGTCACGTTGGTTGATGGCAAGTTTGGTAGGAGTAAGAAGAGTGGGGACAAGGTTGTGCAATGTTGTTAGAAGCTGTTTCTTATAGTATTCACTCGATCTGTTTTTGCTCAGAAGTATCAAGTTAAGATTATAGTACCTCTGCTTAAATGGTAATCCAAAATCGCACCCTTTTATATACTGTTATTTTAAAAAAATTTTGCCCTCCTATCTTCTGCTGTCTCACTTCACCTTGCATCTCATTCCTTTGTAATGTTGCAGGAATGTCGATTTCATCTGCTTTGGTAATAGATATGATTTAAGCAAAACTCTACATTGACGCTCGTGCACTCGTATTTGTGTGGTCCACACTGAATGGTCGAGTATCCCTTGAGTCCGTTAGTTGTTCTTCTGGTCTCTGGTCTTCTGCTCTGTCTCACGAGTCGTGTGTCCTCTGTCCTGGTTCCCTCTGCCCTTTTTTTTTTTTTCCTCCTGCTCTATCTCTGCTGCTGTCTTCACTCCCTTCCTCCTCCTCCTTTTTTCTAGATCTCTCTCTTTCATCGCTCTCTTACGCTCTTCTCTTTTCTCTCTTCCCTCTCTCTCTTCTTCTCTCTCGTCTGCTCTGTCTGTCTGTCTGTCGTCTGTTCTCTCTCTCTCCATCTCTCTCTCTCTCTCTACTCTATCTTCGCCCAAAAGCCACGTTTGGTATACTAAAGTCAGCGCCAAAACACTTATTTCCTACCACAGATAATTATTCCCTCCCTCATATTATCTGCCCATACTCGGCAGTAGCCACCTCCTCTCTTCATTACTCTGCCTAAGTGGGATGCGCGCGCGCGCACTCATCTATGTGTGCGTGTTTGTGTGTGTGTGTGTGTGTGTGTGTGTGTGTGTGTGTGTGTGTGTGTGTGTGTGTGGGGTGTTTTCATAATATGTAAATTTGATAGCTGTTAATTATGTGGACGGCTGCATATTGGAAATGGTTTGGATGTAATTGATTTGTAGCTGTACATGATTTGGCGCCATATAATTTCGATACATGATGATGATAATGGTAATGATGATGGTGATGATGGTGGTGGTGATGATGATTGATATTATAATTTAGTCTTTCATTTAGGCAGGAGGGGGGTGGGGTGGTTCTTCAATAAAATCTTGAATCTTGTAAAAAATAAAAAGCAATCGTCATAGTATCTAGAATCAGTCGATAGCGGACCCTAACATCAAACAATCACCATCTACAGACTGCTTGACCTCATTTCCTCTATTGGGTAAAATGTTTGGAAAAAATGGTGCTGAAACGTTAAGTGTGCGTGTGTGTGTGAATTATGTGTGTACGTCTTTATGTCTAAACAACCTCCCCCCCCCCCCCCCCCCCCGCCACATTCATCCATCCAAATGATATACAGGACAGTATGCTTAAACAGGTATAACAATCTGATTTCAGGACTCTGAGAGGGCTTCCAGGAACAGCAAGTGCAGGAACTTAAGACCAGCAAGTCTCGACAGCTTTTGGCCTCAGGATCTGACACCATCTTTCCAAATCTGTCCACAAGTCCAAACTCTGACACTGGTATCTATGTGTTGCTTCACCAATGCGCTTTTTGAAGCCAGAACACGTGATGGATTCTGCCGCAACCATTGGCTGGAAGTAGGCTTTTGTCATTGTGGGGGCAGATAAAAGTCATTGTTGCTTTGTGTTTGAATACTCTGCTCGCGTCTGGGCCTTTTGGCTAAGATCAAAGTGTAGCTTGAATACTTTCAATTCTGACTTCATGGCTTCTTCATGTTAGACTTTACAGTGCTGCTTAGCGGGAGAGATTCATCTCAAACTTTTTGTTTGTGGTTAGTTTTGATGAATGTGTCCATAACAAATGGATCACAAGAGTCTTAAAAAAAAGAAACTGTATGCTAGAATGTTTCCAAGATTTTCTATTGTGAAGTTTCTGAGTCTTGCGCAGTCATTGCTCTGATTCTTGTGCTTGATTTGTCTGGAGATTTGTATTCAGTTTGTTTTAAGTCCATTGGATGGAACAATACTGTTAAAGTCAGTCTAAGCAAAGACACAAAAGAACGGACAGAAAGATTTCATTTCTTCAAAGGAGAAGGGGAAAATAACTTAATGCCGAACTTAAAGTTTTCAGTTTGCATACACATGGTTTTGAGGTGATATTTTTGGGTGTTTGTTTTGCTCTCTACAAATGTGCATTTGTCTTTTAACTAACAAAGAATACAACCAATTTATTGCTATTTGAAACCCCAGGAATTTTAGACTGGAGAGAAGACCCCATCACAAAGGAGAAGTACAGGCGAAAACCACCTGGGTACTAGCATCCACACAGAAATAGAACACTAAAACATCAGTTAGATGAGTTGTCTTTGAAAATGACGGCACAATACTGGAAAACGCCAGACACGTGTTTTCTGGGGAGAAACAACTCATCTCTCTATGAGGAATGAAAGTGGACTTTGTTTTCAGGAATAAGGAGGGTCTTTGAAAAAAAAATTGTGGTAGTGGGGAGGAGGGGTGGGTGTGGTTGGAGGAGACAGAGACATGGCACATCCAATCCTGTCAAAGACAGGTTTTAGTAGTTTAGCATATTGGTGTTGTAGACTTCTACATCGGAAATTGAGATCTGCTCATGGTACAGTGCTTGTAGCGTTCATTGTTCTGGTGGTGTTTACAATCAGTCGTGTTTGGAGCGCGTACAGAGGGCAGAGGTTTGGAAAATTCACGCAATTCACATCGACCCGACCCAAAGACAAAGACCGCTGCATTTACCCAGAGCTTGACGCTTACCACCCAACCATGATGGAGTTGTATGAAAAAGTTGACCCTGTGAATTGCAGTTCTGCCATGACAAACTGGGTGTATGTTAGCAACGGGATCTTCCACATCTCAGCAGATGCCATACGACAGCATGGCAATATCACGTGTGAATATGCGCCACTGGTGCGCACTGGCGACTTTTCTGTTGCATTTGGCAACGTAATAAACTCCATGTTAAGTGGTACACCATTGACAGCGGATTTTTTCGGTGTGTTATGCGAGTCTACCGATGGTAAGGTGTACTCCAATGCCCATTCTGCTGTTGCCAGGGATGCTACTGTGATGAAACGCCTCCATGACTATCACACCAAAGCTGACAGGAAACGCACGGTTACACAGGCCGAGTCCCCATCTTCTGCCCATTCTCTTAGCAAGCACAACCTGAGCGTTTTGATTTTTGGCTTCGACTCTCTCTCACACATGGCCTGGTTACGTCTCTTGCCTAAGACACATTCCTATTTCGTTCAAACACTCCGAGGGATAGAGCTGGAAGGCTACAACGTTGTAGGGGAGGGAACACCTGCCGCCCTTTTGCCAATTCTGACTGGGTTCACAGAAGAGGAGCTGCCTGAAGCCAGGAAAGGGTTTGCAGGAGCTAAAGAGGTAGATGGCCACCCTTGGATTTGGAGAAACTTTTCCAAGCAAGGCTACGTCACCACCTTTGCTGAGGACATGGGAAATATGGGGGCATTCCAGCACAGTATGCTTGGCTTCAAAGATCAGCCCACTGATCATTACATGCGACCCTTCTCCCTCATGGAAGCCGCACAGTACACCAAAAATCGTCTCTGCATAGGATCCACACCCCGGCACGTCAACTTCATGAACTGGTTCAGGGATCTGTTTGCCATGTACAAAGGTTTCCCAAAGTTCTTCTTCGGGTTTCAGACCCAACCGAGCTTTAAGTCCAACAACCAGGTCCAAGCTGTGGATGATGACCTTGTCGCCTTCTTGCAAGCCCTGGAAGAGGAGGGTCATTTAAATTCGACGGTGTTGATTTTGATGAGCGACCATGGTGCCCGGTATACCTCTGTTCGGTCCACAGCTCAGGGAAGGCTGGAAGAACGAATGCCTTATTTCTCACTCCGCTTTCCGCCCTGGTTTCACAGGCTTTATCCCAAGATCACCGACAATCTCTTGACCAACATCGACAGGCTGACAACTCCGTTTGACATCCACGCCACATTGCAGGACCTTCTCAACTACTCTCCTTCCTCCAACGAGGTGGACAAGGGAAGCCGGTCCATCAGCCTGTTTCGGGAAATCCCCAAAGAGCGCACCTGCGCCGATTCTGGAGTGACCACTAACTGGTGCGCCTGCCTGGCGTGGAAGGACGTGGAGCCATCCGACCCGCTGGTCTTGCAGGCCGTGGAGGTCGCCGTTCGCGCCATCAACGCTTTCACCAAGAAAAGGCGGGAGCTGTGTGAAGAGCTGAGGGTACAAGGCATCACCAAAAGCGTACACTACGTGCCCACTTCCCGCGATCTTTCCGCCAAAGGGGTGCCGCCGAGCGACCCCGGCAACCCCTCTCGTCCCAAGGTGGAGCTGTACCAGGTGGCCTTCACCACCTTGCCCGGACAGGGGCACTTTGAAGCCACGCTGACACTGAAGCTGGACACGGACAGGTTTAAGTCCCTGATCCTTGGCCAGGATGTGACCAGAATCAACACGTACGGTACTGACCCTGCCTGTATCCTGAAACGGTTTCCTCATCTCCGTCCCTTCTGCTACTGCAAGCATTAAGAGAGACACAGATGCACGCACGCACGCGCGTGTGTGTGCCTCTGTGTGTGTGTGTGTGTGTGTGTGTGTGTGCATGCCCGTGCGTGCGCGCGCGTGCACACACACACACATACATACATACACACACACGCACGCACACACACACACACACACACACCACACACACACACAACCACACACACACACAACACACACACACACATCCGGATGAGACTATAAACTGAGGCCCCATGTGCCAACAGCATGCAGAACATCATGCGCACACGTTAAATCCTGTTCCCCTTTTCGTAAGAGTAGGCCATTGTGTGCCGTTGGGAACAGATGATAGGATTTACAAAACTGCATACATACGGGGACTGGATGTATAAAAGCACATGAGTGCTTATTCCATTATCCTCGATACAAAGGAATAAATAAAAATAAATACACACACGCACACACGGATCTGTCTCTCTCTCTCTCTCTCTCTCTCTCTCTCTCTCTCTCTCTCTCTCCTCTCTCTCTCTCTCTCTCTCTCTCTCTCTCTCTCTCTTATCTATGATAAGGGCGGGGACTGGATGTAAAAAAGCACACGAGCACTTATTCATTATCCTCGAAATAAAAGAATTTGCCTTGCTTTGTTTTGTCTTGCCTTGCCTTGCCTTGCCTTACCCCCCTCCCTTTCTCTCTTGTACGAAAATCTCGGGCATAAATACTTGGTCCCGAACGATCAGCCATACGTAAAGTTGCCGAAATTCGGTTCTGTCACTACTATTCGTAGTTTATATCTTTTCAATGCCTTAAGAATAAGGCAGGATTTTGTCGAAAACTTGGAAAATTGACAAGGAGAGTAACTATTTGAAACGGGTCAGCTGTTTAATTTAATAGGACACATGTTCACACTTGATATGTTTTGGCAGTTGCCACATATGTGATGAGGCTTTTTTGTATTTGTTGTTGCTTTATTCGCTTTGCTTTGTTTTTCTACGCTTTGTCGACCCCTCTTTTGGTGCTGGTGGCCTGAAGAATAAATCTTGTTTTTTGTTCACTGCCTTGCCTTGCCTTGCCTTGCCTTGCATCTCTCTCTCCTCTCTCTCTCTCTCTCTCCTCTCTCTCTCTCTCTCTCTCTCTCTCTCTCTCTCTCTCTCTCTCTCTCTCTCTCTCTCGTATGAATTTGAAACTTTAAGACATGTGTTTGTTGTTGTTGTTTTTATGAATACTTATTTCATTGTACTCAAATCGGCAACTCATATGACTGTGTGGCTGGTTTTTATCAATACTGATTTCATTGTACTCAAATCGGCAACTCATATCTGTGTGGCTGGTTTTTATCAATACTTATTTCATTGTGCTCAAACTGGCAACTTGCATATCTGTGTGTCTGTTCTTTTATGAATACTTATTTCATTGTACTCAAACTGGCAACACGCATATATCTGTGTGACTGGATTTTACGAATACTTATTTCATTGTCCTCAAACTTGCAACTGATATGTTTGTGTAGCTGGTTTTTATCAATACTTATTTCATTTACTCAAACTGGCAACTCATACGTTTGTGTGGCTGGTTTTTATCAATATTGATTTCATTGTACTCAAAACTGGCAACTCATATATCTGTGTGACTGGTTTCCCTGCTGTCTTCCTGCACATCTCTTTGTCTGTATGGTTATATGCTTATTTGTCTGTCTGTCTGCCTGTCTGTCATTCAGTCCTGGATTTGTTCCTTTCAAATGCATACTATTTAGGTGATTTTTATTGTTAATTTTCTTATTTCACATACGATTTAAAATGATTTTTTAAAATGCTTGTAAAAGAATCTTGATTTGCATGCATTTTGGGGGTAAGCTTGTTTGCATTGTTTATGTGTTATTTTTGTATTCAAATTTAGTAACGTGAAGCATCGAAAGAAAGGACTGTATAGCAGTATGGCTTTAAAAATTCTTTTGAACGTCTGATTGGTTTTACTGATTGTTATGTAAGGAATCAAAATGTGCTTTTATTATTGTTTGTGTTTCCCTCTGGCCTTAGAGAATAAAGTTGACCTGGAAATAGGCCCCCTGCTTTTTTTTTTAACCTGATTTAGATAGGATAACTTGCATGTTTGAAATCCGATAGGAGTCTTCTTCTACATTGTTGAACACTGAGACAACCCCCTCCAGAAGCCCTGACTAATGCTGTGGTACGCTGAAAATCCTCCAGGGGTCTGAAGAGTTTGTCCCTCATCAGCAGGTCAGTAGGCCAGATATCGGCCTTCCCCCAGGTTTTGGGTGTGTTGGACAGGTCTGGAGGAAGTGTTCCACTGTCATGGGAGAAGTGACACATGGGGCACGCCTCAAAATCACCAAACATTGATGAACTTGTGATGTGTGAGTCTGCATTGTCTAGTCCTGTGTTGGAAAGGTCTGGAGGAAGTGTTCCACTGTCATGGGAGAAGTGCCACATGGGGCACACCTCAGAATCACCAACGTGGAATTTGGTGAACTTGTCATGTGTGAGTCTGCATTGTCTAGTCCTCAAGAGAGTGAGGTAAGAGTGCAACTTTTGTCCAGTATATCTATCAGTCGTCAATACAGGTAGGACAGCGAAGTAAGTATCAAAACGTGTAAACTTGAGTTTCTTGCCATCAACTTTATCAAAGCCCAGACTTGAGTCTTCGTTTACTTGAAGTGAGTCAAAGCATTATGTTAGGTCAACAATTGATATCAAAAGTACTGTGTGTCTGTTTATCAGTGAAAATGCTGTGTTTGTTTGGTTTGTTTGGTTTGTTTTAATTCAAGAACAAAAGTTATATTTTCCCGATTGTTGGTTTTTTTGTATCATTATAACAAATAAAAAATCTTGATTATGATCAATAAAAAAAAAATGCCGGTCTTATTCAATCGTTAAGTGTTTTTTCTTACAAAATTTGAGTTTTGAAAATAAATAACTCACTCAGGTCAACAGTTTTCATCGCCGCTTATCTGTTTCACACCACTCATAGTAACAAGCAAGCAACACCTGATGACTTCCACGTCACCATACTTAATCTTGCTCGTTAAATACACTCTTATTTTTTCTTAATCCTCTTCCATCGCTCACCACTTCTAGTTTTATTTTCTTCTCTCTTTGCCTCTCTCTTTCTTCTTAAGGCGTGTGTGTGAGTGTGTGTGTGTGTGTGTGTGTGTGTGTGTGTGTGTGTGTGTGTGACTGTGTCTGTCTGTCTGTCTGTCTGTCTGTCTCTCTCTCTCTCTCTCTCTCTCTCTCTCTCTCTCTCTCTCTCTCTCTCTCTCTCTCTCTCTCTCACACACACACACACACACACACACACACACACACACAAACAAACAAGTGAACAAAACATTCATTTTCCTGCATCAGACAAACTGCTGACAGAAATACACAGACAAAGAAGAAATGAAAACAATAGGTCCAGGTACGAACAGAAGACAAGCATAAAATAAAAGCTATCGAGCGTTGTACTCCTATTTCCCTTGAAACGCAGTCTGTCGCTTGCTGTAATAGCCACCAATATGTTCACTGCACAAGAAAATAGATTGACGACCAGCCCTGTTGGCCTAGCGGTTAAATGCAAAGAGCTGTATGCTGGGAAGATTTGGGGGGGGGAGGGAGGGCAGGGAGGAGTGGAAGAGCCTAGTGGCTGGAGTTCGAGAATCGAACTCACAATCTGAAGACGCGATTCGAGACACCCATTCCATGTGATTTTTTTCCCCCTGGGATTAACATCAGTACCGGAAAGTCCTTCCGATGAGACAGTGTATTAAAGCACGTAGAACAACTTGCGCACACATCAAAACCTGTTCTGCCTTTCGCAAGAGTAGGTCATTGTGCGCCCGTAGGAGGTAGGAAGGATTTTTTTTCTTTTAAAACGCATGCACACTAGTGTCGTGTTTAACACTTTGTACCCCAAGGGTGCAGCTGCACTGCAGTCTCTGTGGACCAGCCCTGCAGCAGCTGAGTGCAGTGTGCACTGGGTCATCATAGTAAAATCCTCATATCTTTTTTGTTTGAAGCCCATTTCTTATGAAACTATTGCATTGTAAGTGACTGCCCATTATATGCGTGCATAAAAATCTTTATTGCATAAAAAAGAATATGTTAATTATGGTGTCAAATTACGTAATTGCTCTGATTTTAAGTGGTGATCCCACTGATGGGCTTATGATTTTTACGCAATGCATGCAACAAATACAACACAACAACAACAAAAAACTATACAAGAATCACAAATAAACAGGGACAAACATAGGAACTATACAAGTTTTCTTCCAGCATCGAATCAATGTAATATTATCAATGGGAACCACTGAACTGTACACACTACACTGTCACAATAACCATCATGGAATATACAGATAACATTTTTTCCCTAGTCCCAGTAAGTTCCTGAACTTTTCTACACTACTTTATACATATGTACAGAATGTTTTGCACTTCACCAGGTGGCTTGTAGTTCATTTTCATGTAAACAGTTGGTGTTTATCATAGGGGTACTCACAGTACCAAGGCCACGCCCCTCCCCAGTCACCCCCCACCCCCACCCCCCCATCCCTTTCAGCTGGTCTATCTGGCTCCTCAAGCGGCACACAGTTAGGTAATAACTCGTTTAAAACTTCTGTTACTTTGTCAGCAGTGAAAGTCTGATGTACCAAAGCCATACCACAAGCATATGACACGTAAAACAACAATAAACACAACAAAAACAGGCTCAATTTATATGCAAATTAGCTGTGAACAATGTGCACTAACGTGGCAGCTAAAGCCAACAAGCTAAAACGACCATGTGAGAATAGAACAGAATGGGAGGGCGAAAGTGAAAGTACCTGCTGTGGTACGGATAAATCCGTACCGGTCCAGGGGAGATGATCGCATGGTACGGATAAATCCGTACCTGGGGTACAAAATGTTAAACTTCATCCCTGAAGTCAGAGTCCGGCTACCTTAGTGGTGGCGGAACGGTCTTATAATATAGCCTACAAGGTCTGACCATCGGTGAAACTCGGGCCTCCAGCTGCAGAGTAAAAAAAACAACCCAACAACACCAAAACCCCCAACCCTCATCATACAAAATTAATGATCTTCTCTGTTGTCTCTTTGTTGCTACCTCCTGTCCAGTTAGTGGGGTTATCTGTTGGTAATTTGATTTGATTTGATTTGATTTATTCTTTTATATCGAGGATAATGGAATAAGCACTTTTGTGCTTTTTTTTCATCCAGTCCTCGTGTGTGTGCAGTTTTTTGGAAATGTCATCTGTTCCCACCGGCACGATGGCCTACTCTTAGGAAAAGCGGAACAGGACTTAACGTGTGCGCAAGATGTTCTGCGAGCGTTCGCACACGGGACCTCGGTTTTATAGTCTCATCCGAAGGACTTTTGGGGAGATTGAAGTCAGCACTGATGTTAACTCCTGGAGAAAAATCTCCTCGACCGACTCGAACCCCGGTTGTCAAATTGCCAGCACAATGTTCTGACCACTAGGCTATCCAGATTGTGCAACTCCTGCTGTGACTATGACTGACAAATTGGGGCTTGGGTTTGTTTGTTTTTTCTCTGTTCCTCCCCTACAGCTTTGAGATTACCAAAGGCGGAATTTGGTATACGCGACTGTTTTTAGCCACTATTTAAGTAGCTACATTCTGACTTCAAGGATAGTGTCTAAACATGACACCAATATGCATGCATTTGGTTTGTTTAGTGTGTGTGTGGGAGGGGGGGAGGAGGGGGAGAGAGTGTTGTGTTTGTTGCTGTGCTTTGTTGACCCCATTCTTGGTGATGGTGGCCTGAAGAATAAATCTTGTTCATTCTTCTCTCCTCTCTCTCTCTCTCTCTCTCTCTCTCTCTCTCTCTCTCCTCTCTCTCTCTCTCTCTCTCTCTCTCTCTGACCAACAAACCATAGAAAAAAGACATTAGTTTTCCTGCCATTCCCTTGTAGCAAGGTGATGATATCTTCAAAATTAAAGTGAGGCCATTGAACTGACATGAATACCCCTACGGTGATGTTCCTTTAGAAAAAAAGTTTTATTTATCCATTCATTCAATCTCCGTTTGTCTGTTTATCTTGATCTACTGTTGGTGTATTTGTTGCTGGTATTGTTTTATTTATTTATTTATTTATTCTATATATCAAGGATAATGGGATAAACACGTATGTGCCTTTTTACATCCAGTCCCCGTGTTATGCAGTTTGTTAATCTTGACCTCTGTTCTCACCGGCACACAATGGCCAACTCTTAGGAAAAATGGAACAGCATTTAACATGTGAGAAAGAGATGTTCTTGTGCGTTTGCACACCCGGGCCTGGATTTATAGTTTCATCCAAGGGACTTTTAGGGAGAGTGGAGTCAGCACTGATGTTAACTCCAGGGAAAAAATCCCCTCCAACGGGAATCGAACCCAGGTGGTCAAAATGCGAGCCCAATGTTCTGACCACTAGGCTATCCCTTGGCGGCCACACCAAGCACTAAGAATGGGGTCAACAAAGCATAGCAGCAAACACCCTCCCCCCCACACACACACTCTAAACAAACCAAATGCATGCACATTGGTGTCGTGTTTAGACATTCCTGAAGTCGGAATGTAGCTACCTTAACTACTAGTGGCTGAAAACGGTCGCGTATACCAATTGGTAATCTCAAAACTGTAGGGGAGGATCAGAGAACAAAAACAAACCCAAGCCCCACTTTCTCAGTCACAGTCACAGTCACAGCACGAGTTGCACAATCCTTCTTTTACCAACAGGTAACTCCACCAACTGGACTGGAGGTAGCAACAAAGAGACAACAGAGAAGATCATTTGTATGATGAGGGTTGGGGTTTTGTTGTTGGTTGGGTTTTTTTTGTTTTTTTTACTCAGCAGCTGGAGGTCGAGTTTCACCGATGGTCAGACCTTGAAGGCTATATAATAAGACCGTTCCGCCACCATTAAGGTAGCCGGACTCCGACTTCAGGGATGAAGTTTAAACACGACACTAGTGTGTATGCGTTTTAAAAGAAAATCCTCCTACAGGCGTACAATGACCTAATCTTCCTAAAGGCAGAACAGGTTTTAACGCGTGCACAAGATGTTCTACATGCGCTAACACTCAAGTGTCTCGGTTTATAGTCTCATCGGAAGGACTTTTGGGGGATTGAAATAGGTACTGATGTTAACCCCAAGGGGAAAAATCACATGGAATGTGTTTCGGTATTGGCTCGAACTCGCGTTTTCAGATTGTGAGTTCGATTCTCGATCTCCAGCCACTAGGCTCTCCCACTCTTCCCTGCCCCCCCCCCCCCCCTCCCTCATATACC
>CM060335.1:32575199-32577699 GCA_030674155.1 Stramonita haemastoma | reverse complement strand
CACCGTTTTGTGGGCAGCAGCTGTGCAGAGATTTTTTTTTAAAAATCCATCCCCCTCTTCACTCACCCCCCTTCCTTGCCCTGGGGTAGTAACCACTTTCTAGCTGCTGGCAAGGACATTAATGCAAATGCAGGCGCCCTAGAGGTAAGCAGATAGTTATCACTGAGTTATGACAGTTAACACTGAGTTATATTATGGAAAAATGCAGGTTTAATGAAAAACTAAGGGTTATTGCTCTGATCTCATCCTCAGTTCTGTATGTCATGGGTGTTTTTAATTTAAATAAATAGGTATTCATACTATTAAAAAAAAAACAAGACTTTAAAAAAAATATCAAGAGTATGTCGCTAATGATTGTAATCTAGAATATTTTTCCTTCCTCTTTTGCTGTTTTGTTTTTAAATCATTTTGACTTGTAGACTTTTGACAGAGGTGTCCCTGTAAGATTATTGCATCCGTTAGCATTAGAAGTGCCAAGGGCCACACCTTGCGATCTTACCTTAGCAGGTGTGCTAAACCATATGAGAGGGTGCTGTTAACAAGGTATTACTGAAGGAAGGAAGGTGTCAGGATGGCTAAAATGTTTGCCTGCAAACAAATGAACCATAAGGTTCTGGGTTCGTTTCCCAGCCTCACCTTTTCATTCGAGTTTGAGAAATTAATAGAACTGAATGACAAATTAATAGGACTGAATGTCAAAGTCATTCGGATGAGACTATAAATGGAGGTCGAGTGTGCGAAAGCAAGCAGAACATCTTGTGCACACCTTACATGCTTAACAGCTTCCCTCCATACTTAAACAGGATTTGTGCCCTAGAGCCTAGAGCACAATTCTATAGTCTTTTGAGACTGAGGGATGCCAGCCATGATGCAGGTTATCGGCCAAGGTAAGCTATAGAGATATATAACATTGGGTGTGGTCTAGCATGCAGAGACATGGGCTCCACCTTGCGACATTGCCCTTGACACATTAGAGTATTGATAGTGGGCCTCTGTCGATCAATTTTAATCATTGGTGTACATCCTGGTTGTCCTGTCGGCTCCATTGTGGCAGCATGTCTTGTGGCTGTAGAGACCAATGCAGGAAAAATCTCTGTCACAAAGGGGGAATTTGTGTGTGGTCTTCTGATCTGTTGGAGTTGTTACGCTTCTTTCTGCAGGCCTTGTTTTCTACCTCTGTGTTCATCAGTTTCTCTTCCCCTGATTTGAGGTGTTTGTTTGGAGTGCTTCTCTACCTTATGCGGTGTGCTGTAAGGTCCTCCTAGTGCTCAATGTTTATTCTGGGTACATTGATGTCTTTCTTGCAGACATCCTTAGTTATGCGTAGTTGTGGGTGGCCTTTGGTTCAGCTGCTAGATGTCTACTCCCCATACAGAATGTCTTTGTGGATGTGGTCATCCTCCATGCAGTAGACATGGTTCAGCCAATGCAACCTGCACTGTCTGAGCAGGATAAACATGCTTGAAAGGCTGTGCCAAGACATGACCACAGAGTTGGACACTGTCTTGCAAGGATATGCCCAGGATACAGCAAAGGCTTCTAGAATGGAAGGAATGGAGTTTTTTCCCCTGATTGGCATGATTATGTGGTCCACGTCTCACTGCTACCCTACGAGCAGTATGTGGTGATGACACAGGCATTGTAACTATGCTATCTTGGCCTTCACTTTCCATTTGGGGCTGATCTACACGGTGAAGTGAGGCCAGCAAGTGTTGTAGCAGCCTTCCTGGTCCTCTTGTTGATCCTAGTGTCCATGTGGAGGTTGCTGGTGATGGTGGAGCAAAAGTATGTTAACTCTTAACCCACTTCAAGCTGGTAGCCATGGATGGTGATGGCTGGAGGTTCCATTGTTTCCTCCCCCAGACCATTTGCCGCCGCTTTGAGACTGATGGTTAGTCTGGAGACCTTGCAGGCCTGAGAGAAATGGATCCGTCAGTGCCTGCAGCTCTCGTTGGGCGTGGGTTGTCAGTGCTGTAACATCGGCAAACAGCATATCTCTGATGAGAGATTCATGGACCTTTGCTGGCTCTGAAGCGTCCAAGATTGAAAAAGCCTGCTGTCTGATCTGGTCTGTAGGTAGATTCCCTCTGATGCTGTGACAAAGGTATGTCTCATTATCAGGGCAAAAGAAGATTCTGAAGAGCACAGGGCAAGGACGCAGCCTTGTTTGATGCTGCTGCGTGCATGTCTTGGAGCCTGGGGGAACTGCTGTAGAACTGCACTGTTCCTTTCATGTTTGTGTAGAAGTATTTCCCCATACCCAGCAATTTTGGTGGGCAACTAATCTTTTGAAGAATCTGGAAGAGAGGTTCTCTGTGACAAGATCAAATCCCTTAATGAGGTCAACAAAAGTGACATACGAGGGAGGGGGGGGGGAGGGGTCTGTTGTTCTCTACAGTTCTGGAGTTGGCCAAGGGAGAAAAACGTGTCTTTTGTTGACCTTTTAGCTTAGTCGCCACAGAATGATTCCGGAGAGACACAGTCTGCCAGCTTCTGTAGT
>CM060335.1:32562699-32570199 GCA_030674155.1 Stramonita haemastoma | reverse complement strand
AGGCCATTAATATCCAGACCTCCTCTCAAGCTGCTGAATGCCACTATCACAGACTCCTGACCACACCGACCCTTCTACACACTACAATGATGTTCTTAATCAACTGCTCGATGAGCATGCACCTCCTACTGAACTTTTTCAGCCTGATAGCCCTGTGCCCCATGGTACTCTCACGAAGTTCTAGTCGCAAAGCGCAGACAGCTAGAGCGGCAATGGTGTGAACAAAAAAACTGAAATAAACAGGAAGCTCTTACGAAAACAAACTAACAAAGTCAAAACCTTAATCCGTTCTGCAAAGACTAACTACTACTCTGTTCGAGTTCTTAATGCTACATCCATAATGCTACATCACCTCAACTCTTCTTGGTTCTGATAAGGCAAGTCCTCTGCCTACAGCCATTCTGAGCTTCCTGCTATATTTTCTTCATTCTTCTCTGACAAGGTCCGCAACATCCGCTCCAAACTGGATCAGACTTCTTTCCAATCTGGGCCTCCTGATCCCCAATTCACTGGCACTCCTCTCCTTTTCTTTCACCCAACTAAGTGAGAAAGAAATAGAGAACATTCTGAAAGAAATGACAATAAAATCATGCAATCTCGATCATGTACCTGCTTCTCTTTTCATTCAGTGCAATCCAAAGTTTATACCTACTATCACAAAAATAATAAACTCATCTCTTCTTTGAGCTTCCATCAGGTCTTAAAACTGCAATAGTCACTCTACTAAAAAGCACGACCTCGATCCTTACATCCTGAAGAACTATATACCTGTTTCTAATCTGCCTTTTATCTCTACAGTCCTTGAAAAAGTTGTTCTGAAACAACTCAATAGCCATCTTCTTTCCAATAACCTCTTTCCCCCCTTTTCAGTCTGCCTATCGCGTCAACCACAGCACTGAAACCACCCTGGTCCACACCTTAAACATGCTTCTCCATGCTTCTGACTTAGGGAAAATCTCCCTTCTCACTCTTCTTGACCTATCTGCTGCTTTTGACACTATAGATCATTCAATTCTTCTCTCCCATCTTCAAAACATGTTTGGTATTAAAGGCACAGCCCTCACCTGGTTTACTTCATACCTCACAGACCGAGGCCATACAATTGCAGTAAACAAGATTCAGTCAGCACCTGCCTAACTGGAATGTGGTGTCCCTCAGGGATCAGTTCTGGGCTATCTTCTTTTTTACTCTTTATACTGCTCCACTGTCACATATAATAGGCCATCATCATATTAATCATCACTTTTATTCTGATGACTCTCAGATTCAAAGCAGTGATACACCTGAAAACCTGCCTTCTCTCTTGACAAATATGACCAACTGCCTTTAAGATATCCAACACTGGATGATACAAAACAAGTTACAGCTAAATGCAGATGAAACTGAGGCCATGCTTGTAGGCACCAAACACAAACTTTTCTCCATTTCAACAACTTCAATAGCATTCGGTAATACGTCAGTGCCACTATCCACTTCTGTAAAGTATCTAGGGGTCGTTGTGGACAACACACTCTCATTGCAAAAATTCATCACCCAGACCTGTCAGTCATGCTACCATCAACTACGGTGTATTAGTGCAATTCGAAAGTACCTGTCCACTGATGCAACATCCAAACTTGTCACTTCTTTTATTCTGTCATGTCTGGACTATTGCAATTCTCATTTGGCTGGTCTGCCAGCATCATCTATCCACTCCCTTCAACGTGAAATCCTTGGCATCAACACCGGCCCCCTACCAAAAATGAGATAACTAAAGCCATAAGGTCACTCAAGTCAGGTAAAGCAGCAGGCCCCTACGGTATACCCCCTGAAGCACTGAAGGCAGACATTCAGACTTCAACTGACATGATGCATCCACTCTTACACAAGATCTGAGAGCAAGAGAGTATGCCAGAAGACTGGAAGAAAGGCCACCTCGTGAAGCTGCCAAAGATAGGGGACCTGCATCTTGTAAAAACTGGAGAGGAATTATGCTGCTGTCTATCCCAGGGAAAGTACTAACAAGAATAATTCTATAAAGACTGAAAACGGCACTAGACAAGACACTTCTATTTTTCATATCAAGGAAAATGGAATAAGCACTCATGTGCTTTTTTTTTAACATCTAGTGCCTGTGTGTTGCAGTTTTGTAAATCTTGTCATCTGTTCCCACGGGCACACAATGGCCTACTCTTACGAAATGCGGAACATGATTTAACGTGTGCGAAAGATGTTCTGCATGTGTTCGCACACAGGACCTCGGTTTATAGTCTCATCCGATGGGATGAACAGGCAAGCTTCCGGCAAGACAGATCCTGCACAGATCAGATCGCCACAATGCGCATCATCATCGAGCAGTCCCTGGAGTGGTAGACCCCCTCTGTATTCAGTATTTGTTGACTTTCAGAAAGCATTTGACAGCGTCGACAGAGATGTCATCTGGAGACTAATGCACCACTATGGCTTTCACCAATTCTCGTCACAATCACTCAACAGCTATATGAAAATGCCATATGACGGAAATTTGACAGAACTCTTCTCCGTACAAACCGGCGTTCATCAGGGCTGTATGCTGTTGCCAACCATCTTCCTGTTGGTGGTTGACTGGATAATGCAACAGGCCACAGCAGGCAGGAGAACTGGCATACAGTGGACCTTCACGAAGCAGCTGGAAGACCTGGACTTCGCAGACTTTATCAGCCTTCTCTCTCACAGGCAGTAAGACGTACAAGAGAAACTATGTCATGTTGCACAAGAAGCCGAAAATATAGTTTTTCAAATCAACATCAGGAAGATGGAGGTCATGAGGGTGAACGACTAGAAACAAGACCCAGTGTGACTTCACCAAGAAAACATAAAGGAAGTCAACAGATTTACCTACCTAGGCAGACTAGTTAGTAAAGATAGGGGGATCCGAATAGATGAAGACATCATGCACCCAATCAATAAAGCCCGTCATGCCTTCAACACTCTTCCACAAACACCCACAAACTGCAGACATTTACCAACATATGTCTAAGGAACATCCTTGGTATCAGGTGGCCAGAAGTGATCTCAAACGAACAACTGTTGGACAACTGAAGTAAACCATAAGCTTACTTTATTTATTTATTTATTTATTTATTTATTTATTTATTTATTTATTTATTTATTTTATTTATTTATTCATTTGTTTATTATTTATTCATTTATTTATATCGAGGCTAATGGAATAAGTATTCATATTTTTTTTACATCCAGTCCCTCTGTGTATGCAGTTTTGTAAATGTCATCTGTTCCCACTGGCACACGATGGCCTACTCTTACGAAAAGTGGTACAGGATTTAACGTGTGCCCATGACGTTCTGCTAGCGTTCGCACACAGGGCCTCAGTTTATAGTCTCATTCGGAAGACTTTTTGGGGGAGTGGAGTCAGCACTGATGTTAACCCCAGAGGAAAAATCCCCTGTCAAGGTAAGCTTGTATTATTGATGATGGTTCTCTTTGATTAATTCTGTTTAAACTAAACTGAAGTATTACATGCTGCTTGGTTGTGTCAAATTGTTCCAAGTTCTGTTCTATCTGGGATTTCAGGATGACCAAGAGGCGATGCTGGAGCCCTCATTCTGCATCAGCGTCAGTTAGCTGGAACCCTTCCAAGTGACCGGCCTGCTGCCATTCTGTCACCTGTGTTCTGCATGGCCTTCTTTTTTCTCCATGGAAAATGACGACGTTATTATTGACCCATGGCTCCGTGAATAGCTGATAGTACATTCATTTATGTACACAGTTTTTTCCCATGAGAACTGATTTAGCCATTTAGGAAAAAAAAACTTTTCAAGAAGCTTACAAGTATTTGAAACCATTCTGTTACAATCATTTTCATGGTTTCTTGTTGGTGTGAGTTGTTGAAGATTCTGGAAAACCTCCAAGTTTTTTTCAGGGTTTTTCTTTGCTATGTAGATGTTATGCTTGATCATTTTGCGTGAAAGTCTACAACTAAATATGGTCAACTGGTTCCCATGAATGATTTGTAGAACACATGTAGTACATCATCAACTGTGCAAATTAAATAAAGACTGTGCGTATTTGATCACAAGATAGGATTTATCTATTCCTTTCTTCTTAATATTTTCCCTTCAAGTCTAGTGCGGTCTCTGTGATTATCACCCAGTGTCATCTTTGTAGATTAATTGATATACTGAGTAAATATTTGACTTTAAAACGAGATCAGTTTGTAATGAGGACAGTAGAATGACATCTGAAACTCTAGTAAAGACGAGTTGAGAAATCAAGATTTAAAAAAAAAAAGAGAAAATAATTGAAGACATCACTCCAATATACAGGGAAAAAACGTTGACAGAAATTATCACAACTTTGACAGTTGGTCATTATTTGCTCTCAGGACCAAATCTCATCCAGTCCTAGTGTTAACAGCTGTGGTCATGATACAGGTTTGAACACAGAGTTCCAGAAGTTTTCAGCACCAAAATGGGCCCTCGAGTAAAATGTCTTTCCCCTAGATTTTTTGCCGGCTTAGTCTTTGTAACTTTTATTCTGCTTTTGATTGTTACACTACACTCGACATATGTATGGAAGAACCTAAAGGTTCAGTATTCAAAAGTGCGCTTGATGGAAATTTTGGGCTACAACAAAACCAAGATTAAGACAGAACATGTAATTAAAAAGAAAAAGTGTGTACACCCTCAACTGAACCCCTATGACCCCCTCATCATGCGGTATTTCTCCAAGATCACTCCCATCAGCTGTAAAGGCACCATGAAAGATTGGGTTTACACCTCCAACGGTGTCTTCCATATATCACGTAATGCCACACGCTTGCACGGCAACATCACCTGCGTCTTTGAAACAGTTCACCGCAATGGAGACTTCCGCACAAGATACGGGAAACAAGTCAGGAGCATAACGGACGGTACACCCCTCATAACGGACTTCTTCAGGGCTAACTGCACGTCCAGCAGTGGCAGAAATTACTCCAACGTTCATGCAGGAGTGGTCCGGAAACCCAAGATCATGGAGCGCCTCATTAACTTTCACTCTAAAGCCAACAAGATACGCAAGGCTGGCTCCTTACCTCAGTCCCTAAGCCATCTAAACCTCAGCATTTTTGTCTTTGGTTTTGACTCTTTATCCCACATGGGCTGGATACGCTTCCTGCCAGAGACGCGCAAACACTTTATCAACAATATGGGAGGGATAGAAATGGAGAGCTTCAATATTGTAGGAGACGGAACCATTGCTGCCATGCTGCCCATTCTGACTGGCCAAACAGAGGAAGAACTTCCTGAGTCAAGGAGAGGACACAAAACTGCCAAGCCATTAGACAATCACCCATGGATATGGAAAGATTTTGCCAAAAATGGCTACGTCACGGCCTACTCTGAAGACATGCCAAGAGGAGGAACCTTTCAATGGAGAATGCTGGGCTACAAGAACCAGCCCACGGATCACTACATGCGTCCATTCCATATTGCAGCAAGTGCCTCATATAGTAAATACAAGTATTACTGTTTGGGGTCTCATAAACGACATGTCCTTTTCATGAACTATTTCAAGGATCTTTTTACTGCATACAAAGATTTCCCCAAATTCCTGTTTGGTTTCCACGCAGAAATAAGTCACGAAACTCGAAACCTACTACTGAGTGTAGACGACGACTTGAAATTCTTCTTACAAGATTTGGAGGCCAAGGGCTACCTGAATTCCACACTTCTGGTCTTATTATCAGACCATGGAGCAAGATACAGTGCTGTCCGATCCACAGACATAGGAAAGCTAGAAGAACGCCTGCCCTATCTAGGTTTTCGTTTTCCTCCCTGGGTTCACAAACACTACCCGCACATCATCAAAAACGTGCGCACCAACGCCAAGAGACTGACCACGCCCTTTGATATCTATGCCACCTTCCGTGACATTCTCAATCACACAGACGTCACCTCAGGGGCTCTGCACAACAGATCCATCAGTCTGTTTCAGGAGGTACCCAAGGATCGGTCGTGTGCTGACGCCGACGTGGCTCCTCACTGGTGTGCCTGCATTGAATGGCAGCGTCTGAACAAGACGGACCCTCTCGTGGTACTAGCCGTCAACACGGCAGTGCAGGCACTGAACGAGTACACACTACCTCAGCGGAAACACTGCGCCCTCCTCAAGTTAAAAGAAATCACCAAAGGCGTTCGTCACATGTCGAAAAATAACTGGAAAATGTTCAAGTTCATAGACAAACCTTTACCGAAAAATGCGGAGCTGTACCAAGTGTCTTTCAGGACCTTGCCTGGAAATGGGCATTTCGAGGTCACTTGTGCAGTGGTTGCCAAGGAGAATAAAGTGATTATGGATGCTAAGGAAATCAGTAGAACCAACGCCTACGGGTCTCAGGCGAACTGTATTGCAAAGCAGTATCCGTACTTACGCCGCTACTGTTACTGTGTGTAAAGTGAAAACACACACACACACACACACACACACACACACACACACACACACACACACACACACACACACACACACACACACACACACACACACCTTCATTTACAGTCTGGTGGATGAGTCAGGAGGGGGCTGGGTAGATGTGAGGGTTTTGATGGGGATCAAAATAACAGTTTTTGACCCAGACTTTGCTTATGTATGTATGTATGTATGTATGTATGTATGTATGTATGTATGATGTATGTATGTATGTATGTATGTATGTATGTATGTATGTTATGTATGTATGCATCTATCTATCTATCTATCTATCTATCTATCTATCTATCTATCTATCTATCTATCTATCTATCTATCTATCTATCTATCTATCCCTTTGTCAGGCGACCGTGGGGGCACCCCTGAAGACTTGACAACCAGTTCCCTCCATTCCTCTCCCTGTTCTACCTTTCTCAACGTTTTGTTGCAGTGTGGTCCACAAATGCCCTCCCAGTCTTTGTGGGCATCTACTCCTATCTTGGCATTCCAGTCACCTTGTACAACATGGATGTCTTTCTTGGGAATTTGATTTAGAACCCCTTGTAGTTGGTCGTAGAATTCTTCTATTTCTTCATCAGTGCTGTCTGAGGTAGGGGCGTGAGCCTGTACTACTGTGATATTGAATGGGGTGCTCTCAAGTGGATGGTAATAAGTCTGCTGGATACTGGCTGACAGCTTATGACGGTGTTATCGATGTCCTTGTGAATGAGGAACCCAACTATTCATTCTTATCTTGTTTTTGCACTGAAGCATATTTTGTGGCCTTCCTGGGTTGTTGTTTCTCTCATGTGTTTCCACCTTACTTCACATAGCCCTAGGACGTGCCATTGGTATCTGGCCATCTCATGTATTAGGTCTTTCACTTTGCCTGTGGCTCTCAGTGTTCGTACATTCCAAGTGCCAATGGTGATGTAGTTTCTGGCAAGGATTTTTCTGTGTTGTACACCAGTAGCATACTTTCTACCTCTGCCCTGATGTGCAACAGAGAACATGGTCCTTGGTAACGGTGGCAACGACCGATCTGGTATGGAGATTCTGATAGTTGTCTTC
>CM060335.1:32555199-32557699 GCA_030674155.1 Stramonita haemastoma | reverse complement strand
ACATACATACATACATACATACATACATACATACATACATACACATACACACATACACACACACATACATACATACATACATACATACATACATACATACATACATACATACATACATACATACATACATACATACATACATACATACATACATACATTCTAAATCTAAATCTAAGTTGATTCTAAATCTGCATTACAGTGTCTTAATAACTCTACATCAATGGTTAGGCAGAATCTCATTACTGAAATTAATTTTTTGATACATTTTCTCATTCTGAGGGGTTCGAATATCACTTTCTGCTGGGTTCCATCTCACTGTGGTCTTTATTTCAATGAAAAGGTTGACAAAGCAGCCAAAAAGGCAGCAAAACATTCTAGCTGTTCAAATGTTTTAGACATTCCTCTTTCTCTTCATGAGGGTTATGCTTTGCTTCAAAGTGTTTGCTGGAAACATGTAAAAAAGAAACATGAAGAGGCTGGCTATTCCCAGCATACTTGTTCAGTTCTTGATATTGAGAACATCCTTTGTACTCAGTACGGCTTTCAAAAATCCAGTACTAGAAATATTGTTTCTCTAATCCACAGATTGAAATTAAATGCATTTCGAGCAAAATTTGCCAAAAATGTAAAATGTATATGCGGTGAAAAACTTTCCAATGTTCATGTTTTGTATCATTGTCAAGGTTTAAAAAAGTTCCTACCACCATTTCAAGATAAGTCACTGCAAGAAGTGTTAATCAATCCAAAGTTACTGTGTGAGATAGCATTGTCTCTGATGCGATCCCTAGTATTCTCTTTTTTATAAAGTATTACTGTGAAGATTGTGAAATTATAACACCCTACTGTGGCAATGTGCTTTTTGCTTTATTCATGGCAGCCTTTACATGTAGTTTGCAATTGTTCATCTTACAGTTTCAGATTTTAAAGTTCTCTATTGTTCGATTGTTTTTGTTATTATTTGCATTTCTTATGCCATCTTTTGCAACATTCTTGTTATATATTTTTGTAATCAGACTTCTTATGTACACAGTTACCAACGCACTTTTTTAAAAACCCTTATCTCTTTATTGCCCCCCCCCCCCCCCCAACCTCATCCCTCGTCTAATATCACTTTAAGTGTACAGACGTAAAATCAAAGACACACATACATACATACATACACACACACACACACACATACATACATACATACATACATACATACATACGTACATACATACATACATACTTACATACATACATACATACATACATACATACATACATACATACATACATACATACATACATACATACATACATACATACATACATACATACATACATACATACATACATACATACATACATACATACATACATACATACATACATACATACATACATACATACATACATACATACATACATACATACATACATACATACATATGTTTGTAAAAAAGATACACTAGAAACTGAACCACAGATAGGAATACAGACATGTAGAAAAGGCACGCAGATAGATAGACAGACAGACAGACAGACAGACAGACAGACAGACAGACAGATAAGTATGCAGACAGAGACAGGCAGACATACATACATACATACATACATACATACATACATACATACATACATACATACATACATACATACAGACAGACAGACAGACAGACAGACAGACAGACAGACAGACAGACAGACAGACAGACAGACAGACAGACATTTATACAGGTAGACAGGTAGACAGACAACCAAACAACCGATAAATGAGGAGAATCAACTCAAAGTGGAATAGTTCACCAATTAATAATACAGGCTTTATTGACCATCAATTCTCATCAGTATGCACTCGAAAATTATATATTGCAATCGACAAGTAACCTTTACCAATATGTTCCCACATAAGTTCATAACTATATACTGTGCATTTCATTGCAACTGTTTTAAGCCAATACAAAATTCATGATAGATAATCACAAGGCCACTTCGATACTATGAGGAAATACATGCAACGTTTGCGTTTTCTTAATGATACAAACACCAGGTACAACAAAAGCAACAACCAAAACAACAACAAACGCAAAAACAACAATAATAACCACAATTACAACAATAACAGCAGCAGGAGCAACGGTGGCATAAAAAGCAATAACATAATCAGATACACAACAATAGCAACAAAAACAACCGCAGTGGCAGCACCACCAACAACAATTGCAACAGACCCAAATAGGAAAACAGATGACAACGCTGGATAACAACACACAAACCATGAGGTAACAACACCACACTTCAGGATATTCCTCCAACCCTTAAAGGGATATCCCCTTATTCATCAAATATTTTTTTGTTCATTCAAATCATTCAAATCTAATGCTTGAATTTCAAGACTCAAGACTCAAGAATACTTTCATGTCTCAACTTTGAGAAAATAATTATGAGTGGCATTCTAAAACTACAATTTACACTGCATGCATTGTTAAACAAAAGCAAAAGTAAAAAGCAACACAGT
>CM060335.1:32537699-32552699 GCA_030674155.1 Stramonita haemastoma | reverse complement strand
ACTATTTAGCCAACACATCATTAACCCATCACACTATTTAGCCAACACATATTAACCCATCACACTATTTAGCCAACACATCATTAACCCATACACTATTTAGCCATCACATCATTAACCCATCACACTATTTAGCCAACACATCATTAACCCATCGCACTATTTAGCCAGCACATCATTACCCCATGAACCCATCGCACTATTTAGCCAACACATCATTAACCCATCACACTATTTAGCCAACACATCAGTAACCCATCACACTATTTAGCCATCACATCATTAACCCATCACACTATTTAGCCAACACATCATTAACCCATCACACTATTTAGCCAACACATATTAACCCATCACACTATTTAGCCAACACATCATTAACCCATCACACTATTTAGCCAACACATTATTAACCCATCACACTATTTAGCCAACACATTATTAACCCATCGCACTATTTAGCCAGCACATCATTAACCCATGAACCCATCGCACTATTTAGCCAACACATCATTAACCCATCACACTATTTAGCCAACACATCAGTAACCCATCACACTATTTAGCCAACACATTATTAACCCATCACACTATCTGGCCATCATACCATTAATCCATCAACCTATCTGGCAATCATAGCATTAATCCGTTACGCTATTTGGCCATCACATCATTAACCCATCACACTATTCGGCCATAAGATTAATGTCATATCGCACTGTTTGTTTGTTTGGCCATAACAACATTTACCAATCACACTGTTTGCCCATATCATTTTCAAACTATCATATCTTTAGCTCGTCCATTGACCCATAGACCATTAATGATTACATCATCAAACCCTCAGGTTATTTTTAGACTAATAATAAATAATAATAATAATACATGGAATTTATATAGCGCTATATCTTGTAAAAACAAATCAAAGCGCTTGCACTCGACCCTCACAACAAACAACCAATGACAATAAATAATTCTAGCAAAATCGAAAGCACACACACGCGCGCGCGCATGCGCGCACACACACACACACACTAAGATAACAGTCTTCTATTATATCAGTTTTCGAGGCATCTTGTCATCACTTATTCTTACATTGTCAGTCCCCAGACTATATAACTTCAAGTGTGTGTGTGTGTGTGTGTGTGTGTGTGTGTGTGTGTGTGTGTGTGTGTGTGTGTGTGTGTGTGTGTGTGGCGCGCGTGTGTGTTGTTGTGCGTGCGTGCGTACGTGCGTGTGTGTGTATGTGTGTGTGTGTGTGTGTGTGTGTGTGTGTTCAAATTCCTTTAACGTCTTTTCACAAATTGTCATTGTCACGAATCGACCCAAGTTCGAATCCTCACACCCCTTCACCACCCCACTTACACCTCTCCTGACGGCCAGGGTGAAGGACGAGCGCCTTAGACACGGAGGGAGAGGTGTGGTTTTAAGGGGACTGACGGGAGGTCCTTTACCTCCACACCATTTTTCTTTTCCACCCTCCCCACTTTAGTTTTTTTTTTTTGTGATTTGTACCCTGAGCGCAGGCTAGCTGTCGCATGGGGATTTTTATATAACAAGAGGCAGAGGAGAGAGAGAGAGAGAGAGAGAGAGAGAGAGAGAGAGAGCTCCTAGCCGACGCAGTAGTCGTGAGCGATCGGCACACGATGATAACCACACGAGCTGTCTGAGGTAGGTAGCGTGTGGCAGATTAATTGAATTTATTTTATTTGGTTTAGACACTCGGAAGTGTCCAACATTTTTTCGGATGCATGCAACTTATTTGTTTGGAGTGAGTGGGTGTTGCACCGGGGTTTCGAACCCATGACTCCACCACTTTATGTTTGGTTCCAATGGTTTCTTCTCTCGAACTCTGCCTTGGTAGGGGAAGAGAGAAGGTAGTTTTTTTCCGAACATGCAGATTCCTTTTGGTTCCAAGACTTTATTTTCAGCGCTTCATTCTTTTGTTTCTTTTTATGATTCTGGGTTTTTGGGCCGTCGCGGTGGATTGAAACTAGAGGGGACCGCAGGTTCACCGGCGTCGTCTGATTTCGAGTACTGTCCCCAGTAATCCGTCCTGTTCCTCTGACTGTGGGAAAATATGTTGCAGGCAGAGGTTATGTCGTGTTTATTTGTATGTCTGTGTGACAGCTGATTTGAAGTGATTGATAGTGGTAACCTCATAGAGGAGTTTATGATGGAAATTGTTGTGGATTGTTAAGGTGGGGGAGGCAAGGGATGGAGGGGGGGGTTGACACTCATATTGTGACCAAATATTAATTGCTTTGTGTGTTGGGCAGGCGGGACTGGATGTCGGGTGGGACAGGGTTCAGGCCTGGACATTCTGTCGGGCAGAACTCCGCACCCAGCGTTTAGCAGACCTCCCCGGGCCATCTCAGCGGAGGGGATGACGAGAGGAGCAAGGACCTTCCACAGCATGCTGCGAGCCTGAGCTGGACTCTGACATCCTGCGCCTGGACGACAGCGCTGTCGGCAATATTATTGGAAAAGCTGAGTGTTCCCCCCTATGTTTCCTCCCGTCCTGATGCCTTTTCCCCCATTGTGAACAGTCTGTGAGAGTGTGTGTGTGAGAGAGTATTTTCATTGATTTCTTTTCTTGTTTATATATTTGCGTAGGGAGTTAGGGGTGTTAAGAAGGGCGGAGGGGGGGGGGGAAGGGCATGTTAGCTTAGTTGTTAAATTTGTATGAAAGTGAAATAAAGCGTCTTGTTTGTAATGTTTTTTTTTGCCTTTTGAGTTGTGCTTTGGGAGATTGCTGTGACCGCCACCCCTTTTCCGGATGAATTTAAACGAGCTAGTTGCAGCAGAAAATCTAACCTCCTCCTTTTTAGACGGTGGGGATTTTGTGGTGTGACAGTCATTTTAGACAGGAATGAGAGAGAGAGAGAGAGACAGAGACAGGGACAGAGAAAGACAGAGGGGGAAGGGTGTGTGAATGTCAGGGGCAGACGGTGTAGTTGGTAATGTATGGAAGATGGAATTTCAGGGGATCAATAGGGCCTACATGTGGATTGAGAAAAAACCTTAACATTACTTACCTACTGAACTACAATGAACAAAAAAGAAAATACAGTTTTAACAATTCCTAACAAAAACAGTAATTCCAACGAAAAAATGTAAAGTAATTTGACATGAGAAAAAAAATCTGTAGCCACCCCCCCCCCCCCCCAAAAAAAAAAAAAGAAAAAAAAAAAAAGAAAGAACCAGCAACAACGACTAAAAAACCCAAATAATTCTTAAAAAAACAACAACAATAAAAACAGCTACCCCCCAAACAAACAAAAAAAGGAAGAAAAGAGCCGTGTGTGTGTGTGTGTGTGTGTGTGTGTGTGTGTGTGTGTGTGTGTGTGTGTGTGTGTGTGTGTGTGCGTGCGCGCGCGCTGCGTGCGTGCGTGCATGCGCACGCGTGTGAGTGCGAGTGCGTGTGCGTATGTTTGTGAGTGTGTGTGAGTGTGTCTGTGTCTGTACTGTGTCTGTATCTCTGTATCCGTGTTTTATCTGTGTTTGTATCTGTGTTTGTGTGTCGGAGCGTGTGCTTACATGTTTGAGCACACGTGTGTATGTATATATGTGTGTGTGTAAGTGAAAGTGGGCGTGCAATGTGCCCATGCACTATGCCATCATTCTGCTCTTACAAAAAAGCAAAAAAAGCAAGGGAGTGAAATTAGATACATAACTGAAGCAAAAAAAAAGCACAGCACGTGAGCCTGTGAACACAATTTCTATCATTTCAGCCCTGTTCCCCAACCATCTCTCTTCCTCAACAAACGTTCTTAGTTACAGAAGCCCATGATGGTTTCAGAAAAAAGGCCTGATATAATTATGGTAAGTATCAAATCAAATCTTTATATCTAAATGGTATATTGAGTAGTGTGTGTGTGTGTGTACATGTGTGTGTACGTGTGTGTGTATGTGTGTGTGTGTGTACGCGCACATATGTCGTGTGTGTGTGTGTGTGTGTTCACTTTACACACAGTAACAGTAAGATTTTAGGTATGGAAACTGCTCTGCAATACAGTCCGCCTGAGACCCGTAGGCGTTGATTCTACTGATTTCCTTAGCATCCACAATCACTTTATTCTCCTTGGCAACCACTGCACAAGTGACCTCGAAATGCCCATTCCCAGGCGAGTCCTGAAAGACACTTGGTACAGCTCCGCATTTTTCGGTAAAGGTTTGTCTATGAACTTGAACATTTTCCAGTTATTTTCCGACACATGACGAACGCTTTTGGTGATTTCTTTTAACTTGAGGAGGGCGCAGTGTTTCCGCTGAGGTAGTGTGTACTCGTTCAGTGCCTGCACTGCCGTGTTGACGGCTAGTACCACGAGAGGGTCCGTCTTGTTCAGGCGCTGCCATTCAATGCAGGCACACCAGTGAGGAGCCACGTCGGCGTCAGCACACGACCGATCCTTGGGTACCTCCTGAAACAGACTGATGGATCTGTTGTGCAGAGCCCCTGAGGTGACGTCTGTGTGATTGAGAATGTCACGGAAGGTGGCATAGATATCAAAGGGCGTGACCAGTCTCTTGGCGTTGGTGCGCACGTTTTTGATGATGTGCGGGTAGTGTTTGTGAACCCAAGGAGGAAAACGAAAACCTAGATAGGGCAGGCGTTCTTCTAGCTTTCCTATGTCTGTGGATCGGACTTTGCTATATCTTGCTCCATGGTCTGATAATAAGATCAGAAGTGTAGAATTCAGGTAGCCCTTGGCTTCCAGATCTTGTAAGAAGAGTTTCGTGTCTTCATCCACACTCATGATTAAGTTTTCTGTATTGTGACTTATTTCTGTGTGGAAGGCAAAGAGGAATTTGGGGAAATCTTTGTATGCAGCAAAAAGATCCTTGAAATAGTTCGTGAAAAGGATATGTCGTTTTTCAGACCCCAAACAGTAATCCTTATATTTTCTATATGTGGCACCTGCTCCCATATGGAATGGACGCATGTAATGATCCGTGGGCTGGTTCTCAAAGCCCAGCAGTTTCAATTGAAAGGTTCCTCCTCTCGTCACATCCTCAGAGTATGCCGTGACGTAGCCATTTCTGGCAAAATCTTTCCATATCCATGGGTGATTGTCTACTGGCTTGGCATCTTTATCTCCTTTCCTTGAGTGGGGAAGTTCTCCCTCCGTTTTGCCAGTCAGAATGGGCAGCATGGCCAGCAATGGTTCCGTCTCCTACAATGTTGAAGCTCTCCATTTCTATCCCTCCCATATTGTTGATAAAGTGCTTGCGCGTCTCTGGCAGGAAGCGTAACCACCCCATGCGGGATAAAGAGTCATAAACAAAGACAAAAATGCTGAGGTTGAGATGGCTTAGGGACTGAGGTAAGGAGCCAGCCTTGTGTATCGTTTTGGCTTTAGATTGAAAGTTAATGAGGCGCTCCATGATCTTGGGTTTCCGGACCACTCCTGCATGAATGTTGGAGTAATTTCTGCCACTGCTGGACGTGCAGTTAGCCCTGAAGAAGTCCGTTATGAGAGGTGTACCGTCAGTTATGTTCCTGACTTGTTTCCCATATTTTATGCTGAAGTCTCCATCGAGTTGAAGTGTTTCAAAGTCGCAGGTGATGTTGTCGTGCAAGCGTGTGGCATTACGTGATATATGGAAGACACCGTTGGAGGTGTAAACCCAATCCTTCATGGTGCCATTACAGCTGATGGGAGTGATGTTGGAAAAATACCGCATGATGAGGGGGTCATAGGGTTCAGCTGAGGGTGTACACACTTTTTCTTTGTAACTACATGTTCTGTCTTGGTCTTATTGTAGCCCAAAATTTCCATCAAGCGCACTTTTGAATGCTGAACGCCGAGGTTTTGCCATACATATGTCGAGTTCAGTATCACAATCAAGAGCAGAATACAATCTACAAAGATGAAGCTGGCAAAGCATGTGGGGGAAATACATTTTACTCGAGGGCCCATTTTTGTGCTGAAAACTTCTGGAACTCTGTGTTCAAACCTGTATCATAACCACAGCTGTTAACAGTAGGACTGGATGAGATTTGGTCTTGAGAGCAAATAATGACCAACTGTCATAGTTGCGATCATTCCTTTCAACGTGTTTGTTTTCCCTGTATATTGGAGTGATGCTTTCAAGGTAACTATCTTCTGGATGATTTTTAAAAACCTTGGTCTCTTAAAATTATCTTCGCTGGAGTTTCAGATGTCAGTCCACTGACCTCATTACAAACTGATCTCATTTCAAAGTGAAACATTTGCTCAGCATATCAGTTCTGCAATGAATACAACACTGAGTGATAATGATAGAGACCAAACTAGACTTGAAAGAAAATTATTGTCAAAAAAGCAAAAGACAAGTCCTATCTTGTGATCAAACACGCACAGTCAGTATGCAATTTACACAGTTTACGATGTGATATGTGTGTTCTCCAAATCACCCATGGGAACCAGTTGACCATAACTTTAGGCGTAGACTTTCACGCAAAATGACCAAGCATGACATTTGCGTGCCCAAAACCTCCTGTCAAATCGTAGAGGTTTTTCCAAATCTTCAACAACTACACAACAAGAAACCATGAAATGTTTGTAACAGAATGGTCCCAAATACTTTTAAGCTTCTTGAACAGTATTTTTTCTTGCTGGCTAAATCAGTTCTCATGGGGAAAAAAAAGCTGTGCTTATGAATGCATGTATTATCAACTATTCACGGAGCCAAGGGTCAATAATAACGTCGTCATTTTCCATGGAGAAAAAAGAAGGCCGTGCAGAACACAGGTGACAGGATGGCAGCAGGCCGGTCACTTGGAAGGGTCCCAGCTAACTGACGCTGATGCAGAATGAGGGCTCCAGCATCGCCTCTTGGTCATCCTGAAATCCCAGATAGAACAGAACTTGGAACAATTTGACACAACCAAGCAGCATGTAATACTTCAGTTTTAGTTTAAACTGAATTTATGCAAGAAAAGCGTCACCAAAAAAAAATGCAAACATACCTTGACAGGACCACTAGTAAGCTTATGTTTTACTTCAGTTTTGGCTTAAACAGAATCTTTTCAGCAAAAGCATCGTCAATATTACAAGCATGGCGCGACAGGACAACAGGCAAAGTTATGATCGTCCAATCATTATTTACCTCAATTGTAAGATGAACATATGGGCAGAATACTTGCATGAAAGTGTTTCTCCTTTCCAGAACATCCTGTATCGCAATACTCCCTGGTTCTTTTGTGTTCTACAATACCCATGACGTTGGGCGTTCCTCAGCTTAAGACCCCCGACCCGTGGGTTACGCATAATACTCACCGTCTCAATTATCACACTCGGGAATCACTGTGAGGTCCAATGTACACAATGGATAAGAAGTTAATGTGTATGGCTTATTACCTCGCCTTAGTAATAGTAATAGGCATCCTTCAGTTCTCAGATGACCGTGGAGTTGCTCTCCAGATGTTCATTCTGGTACAGCGTGGGGTGTGTGGCTGACCAGTTCAACAGGGGAATGGCAGTCAACATCCCTATGGCAAAGGGCACAGATGAAGTCTGACCCTGCTGGTCTCTCTGTCCGGGGCTGCAACCTTTTTTCTCATTCTCTTTGCCACGTGCTGCTGAGCAAGTGTCTCTTCGAACTTAGAGAGACCTTTCTGCACAGTCTGTCTCCAGGCTGACCATTAGAGGGCTGTTTGCTTCCCAGTTGTTCTGGTCAATGTTCATGGCTTTAAGTCCATCTTTCACACTTCTTTGAATCGCACTTGTGGGCTGCCTGTGGGATGGTTTCCCTGCACAAGTTCTATATCCAGGACGTCTTTAAGGATTCGTCTGTCGTCCATGCGCACGACATGGCCAAGCCAGTGCTTTAAAACTAGCCCTACTCTTATAGTCAGCAGAGGAAAACCCAGTCAAAATAAACCGTTTCCTTATGAATAAGGCATAGTCACAGTTATCTTCAACTGGAGGACGGGATAGCCTAGTGGTCAGAACATTGCGCTTGCAATTTGGCAACTCTGGTTCGATTCCCGGTTGAGGGGATTTTTCCTCTGGAGTTAACATCAGCGCTGACTCCACTCCCCCCCCCCCCCCAAAAAAAAAAAAAAAAAGTCCTTCGGATGAGACTAGAAACCGAGGCCCTGTGTGCGAACGCACGCAGAACATCTTGCGCACACGTTAAATCCTGTTCCGTTTTTCGCAAGAGTAGGCCATCGTGTGCAGGTGGGAACAGATGACACGATTTACAAAAACTGCATACACAAAGGGACTGGATGTAAAAAAGCACATGAGTGCTTATTCCATTATCCTCGAATAAAAAAAAAAAGAATTAAAAAAAAAAGATAAAAAACATATTTACTCCTGTGTGTGTGTGTGTGTGTGTGACTGAACTATGTGTATGTAGCCATGAGTATCAATGTATTGGTTGTAACCTATTGCAGCAAAATTTGTACTTAATCGTGCCTTGTGGTGTGCTTAAAATTATATGATAATACTTTGGGGGGATAAAACAGAACTTTACATAATCCAAACAGTAGTAGGGAGAGAGGGGATTTTTTTCGTTCCCTAACTATAATATCTCCGGAGGGTCACATAAAGATTTTGCGGTATGCAAACGTTTGCCCACCATTAAGGTAGCCGTAATACAACGTTAAAGATTATTAGGAAATTATGAGAGCGAGTAAACTTGGCAGTATATATTTTGAAGAAATGTACAAAAAAGAAAATGACGAGACTTAAAGCCTCTTTACAAATGATAATTATGGCATACCTTGTTAGAAGCAGGCTGGCCTAGCAGTTACAGCCTTGCACTCCTGATCTCCCCCGTGGGGATACCGGGGGCCTTTCAGTATAAATAGTATCCCCACCTTCTGGAAGTTCTGTGCTAGGAATCCCCTCTATTCTGTATACCTCGTTTTAAACTGTACATAGTCGCACACTTTTAATACGAGTTTTAAAATGTGACAAGGTGATAGCCCTGATATGGCCTATGTGGTCGGCGGGGCTATAAGCACCATGATTGGATTGGATTGGATTGGGCAGCTCCCCTCGCCTCGGGCACCCCGTAGACGCGGAGGTTGAATTGTCTGCCGTGTTGTTCCTGATCGTTCAGGTCCCTCCTTAGCTGACTGTCCTCTCTTCTGCACTGCTGCACCTGTCCCCGCAGCTCCCTGTTCTCCTCCTCAGCCTCCCCACCTCCGCACTCACCGCATCTCTGTCACCTTTCATGTCGAGCAGTTCGCTTTCTAACTTGTCCATTCGAGTGTTTAATGCCGTTGATATACTGTTCATCTCTTCTCTCATTTGCTTTATTTCGTCTTTTCATTTCATGGATGTCTTCCTTTGTTGACACATTGCACAGTTTTCGTCTTATTTCTTCTAAAAATATTTTCCGAGTCCATGGTGTCGTCTTCACTGTCCACACTGGTGTTTCTGGCCTTCTTTCTCTCCTGTCTCTCCTTGCCGCTACACTGTTCGGGGCTGGCACCGGAATCACTTGTGGAGGAAGCGGAAGGATTCTTCCTCTTACCTGAAGGTCCTCCCGTAAAATATTTTGATACTATGCTTGTCATGCTAGCAAGTTGATACTGCACACTGTGTCTAGATATTTTGATTTATGAACTTTCCGTTCTACTTTATAATGAATTGAGGTAGCTATACATAATCGCACTCAGAAAAAGTAACTATAGAAGAGTAGACTATTTTTAACTTCCACAGCAATTGACGATTCCGATCGTATAGTGTTTCTACTTTCGTTTATGCTCTGAAGCTACATGGAACACTTTGTATTGCACTTTATCTTATTTCATTTCTTTACCACATTACTTACTTGTTCTTATTATTCTTGAGTGGATTTCCCGCAGCATGTTAATGCACTGACGCCATTTCACAGTACTGATATTTTTCACAACATAACGATTGTAAACCCACTCCTGTTTCCAAAATTTGAATTATTTCAAACAATGTTTACATTCAACAGTGACTTTGTGAAAAAAATAGCCACTGCAGGTAACATTGGATGGAGAGAGCAAAACAAAACACGTCCGTCTTCGACGTGAGCGCTGGTCAGAGTCCATCTTTATTAATACAACGTTTTTATGGTTTAATTACTCCTTTATTTATAAATGTGAAATCTTAATATTCGGTGGAATTATGCACAAATATATAATAAACAAAGCCATAAAATTTGAGCTTGATAAAATTAAAACTGACAAAGTTATGATAATTTAAATGAGAGTCTGGGTAATTTTTCACCCACAGGGTCTGGCGAAGGTTTTTAAAGTTCTACTCGAGGAGCACAAAGCAGACAACACAGAAAAGCACTTTCGATACTGATCAGTGATATACATGCCTAGGGGGAACCATTTACCTACCATTTAAAGCTGGCCTCATTCCGACCTTGGAGATGATGTCTAAACGCAACACCGGTGTGCATGCGGGGTTTTGTTTGTTTTTATTTTTCTTTCAAATTTTCTGATCCGTCGTTCCTACTGGCACGATGCAATGGCCTAGTTGTCAAAGGTATGGTGGAATGGGTTTCGAAACATGTGTGCAAGATGCTCTGCATACGTCTGTACGAGGACTTTGGTGTATAGTCTTATCCAAAGGATCTCCTGGGAAGAGGATTTTTGTACTGATATCAACTCCAGGGTGGGGAGGGGGGGGGGGGGGGGGGGGCAGAGAGATCCTCTCCAACTCCCTGGGCTACAGATCTGATCCCCTGATTCCCGTTTTCAACAAGAGATGCTGTCTACCCATTGTGCTTTTCAGTCCCTCTACGCTATACTAGCCTTCTCTCTCACCCCCCTCTAGCCCTGTTCATCATTATGTCAGTTTTCTGTCTTCACTGTCCTTTCACTTACCCCCCCCCCACCACCACACACACACACACACACACACACACACACACACACACACACACACACACACACACAGCTCCTTTGATGTTTCACTGCCTGTGCTATGTATGTATGTATGTATGTATGTATGTATGTATGTATGTATGTATGTATGTATGTATGCCTGTATGCCTGTATGCCTGTATGCCTGTATGTCTGTCTGTCTGTCTGTCTGTCTGTCTGTCTGTCTGTCTGTCTGTCTCTCTCCTCTCTCCTCTCTCTCTCTTCTCTCTCTCTCTCTCTCTCTCTCTCTCTCTCTCTCTCCTCTCTCTCTCTCTCTCTCTTGTAGACAGGTTCGAAAATCCCTTTCCACAATAAGGGGTGAATGGGGGAGAGGGGAGATGGTAGGATGATCTCAGGCACTCCACATCTCAAACCGTATTGATGGAGGCCACGCAGGGGTGTTATGGTAACACGTTTATTGTTTCATTTACCATAACAAAACAACACACACACCTGAAACAAATACAAAATTCAGGTAACTATCCACATTTAAAATACATCTGAAACAAAACAGAGAATTCGGGTAAGTGCTACTCTATCCACACTTAACAAGGTATATCATTCATGAAAGGCACACATAGCAATTACTATTGCCTTATAGCCGAATATCAGAAAACCAAACTCCTTTCATCACTCACCCCAAGATACCAAGTTAATCCTAGGAAACCAATAGAGAGTATACAATTGAAATAAAAAATCCAATTACAATTAACCAGGAAAACCCTTTCCTCAGTACTCTCGACTGACATTATCCTAAATAATGTCCAACAAAACTTAGTTTATGCTAAGATCTTTTCACAACATTGGTTCCTATCAAACTCGTGGATATTGTAACACAAAAGAGAGAGAGAGAGAGAGAGAGAGAGAGAGAGAAGAGAGAGAGAGAGAGAGAGAGAGAGAGAGAGAGAGAGAGAGAGAGAGAGAGAGAGAGGGGGGGGGGGGAGAGGGAGAGAGGGAGAGAGGGAGAGAGGGAGAGGGAGAGAGAGAGAGAGAGAGAGAGAGAGAGAGAGAGAGAGACAGAGACAGAGACAGAGACAGAGACAGAGACAGAGAGAGAGGGTAAGGAAAGAGATTGAGCAGGCATAATCTAGCGTCACAAAAATCACATACAAAATTAGCAGCTTTACGTGCATATGACTGACCATAATCACACATGGTTGCTGAAGCCTCCTAGTACAATAATAAAACAAGTATCACAAGGACCAAGCTAGTCCTTACTTTCAGACAACCTCCACAGTTTCCAACTCAACGTTGTCTATTCCAATTAAACTATACCATAATAGTTTAACACAATAACTTTGTACTAGTCCGCATTAATTTATCTGCGATCACTGCGATTTATAAACTTCGTCTCGGAATAACACGAAACCAAATCGATAAGCATCCAATCAATCGTAAAATAGACCCAAACTCTCACAATTAAATAATAAAAGTCTTACGATTCTAGCCAACTTCTGTGTGTCAAACAATACACACTCTCAATGAACCAAATCCATCATTAAGTTCAGTTAGTATAGGCGATAGAATTTGTTTGCGAATCAACTAGTCTATCACCCTGATAAAACTAAACTACAATAAAAGAAAATGTTTCACTTACAGCTCAACCCGAAGAACAACTACTGCACTAGCTTGTCACATCGTTAGGGCTCCGACAGTTTGCGGAGGTCTTGCCGTCTTCAGGTTGTTGCAGGGAATGGCTGATAGACCATGATCTAGGAAAGGGAAACCTCCCCCCCCCCCTGGGGGGGATTTTTGACTTTGTTTTTCTGAAAGCTTATGATGTTGGTAGAAACATTGACATGTTACCCTCTGGGATACAGGTTATTTCAGGAGTGAGAGGTGTATCAACAGTGTATTTTCCCCTCTTTGCGCCCTATATTTAGGTTTTTGGGGTAGGGATGTTCACGCTGCGATTATTGCACAAAATCTGGCTTAACTTCTCATAATTTTATTGTGAATAGCATCTAGTACAATTTTCCCAATTATATAGGCACAGTTTTTTGCTGACCTATTTAAAACAAAACTACAGTGATGACTTTAATGCGCGGCCGTCCGAACCGCGCGCTGCTGAAATCTGTCTTACCACTCAACCACAGCCGAGCGCTGTTCCGTTCTCTCACCATCAGTTAAGCGGCACTTTCTCATCTCACGCCTTGTGTGTCCGGTGCCAGAAATGTATCCAACTATCAGTATGTTCCACAAAGTATGCACAAATAAGTCTAGATCAAGATGTTATTATTGATCAGAGAATGTAACACACAGTAAGTACTGCAACAGCCATAAGTATCATTAACGAAGAGGATGTGTTAACCACAGCCCTTTGAGTCTATGATTTTTTTTAGTTTCTTTTTTTTTTCCTCAAGAAATTACATATAATAGACGTCTATGCAGATCAGTCGCGCGCGTGTGCACGCGTGTAACACACACACACACACACACACACACACACACACACACACACACACACACACACACACACACACACACACACCACAGCACATTCAAGTGACACGCGATAACATACATCTAAAAATAGAACAAGGCGTGGTCATAATTCGTTGTTCTTTTCAGTTCCGCGTCCTCCACCACAAACGTTGGGGATAAGGCAAACTGTTGAGTAGTACTTTTAGTATCCATTTTAATCATCATGTTTCAGGTCATTTTATCTTATTTATTTTTATTTTTATTTTATTCTTTTATATCGAGGATAATGGAATAAGCACTCATGTGCTTTTTTCATCCAGTCCTCGTGTGTATGCAGTTGTGTAAATATTTTCATCTGTTCCCACCCGCACACAATGGCCTACTCTTACAAAAAGCGGAATATGATTTAACGTGTGCGTAAGACGTTCTGGGTACGTTCGCACTCGGTGCCTCGGTTTACAGTCTTATCCGAAAGACTTTTGAGGAGAGTGGAGTCATTGGCAAGTGTGCAGTCTCTCACTGAAAGTGTATTTCATCTTCCCATGTGACGTTTCCTGTATAAAATGAACATTTCAACATGGCAGATGAACATCCAGTGACCTTCAAAAGTACATTTAAGTGCAAAAGAAAAACTTCCAGGGTGGGAGAACTTGTATAACTCATTTCCAAAATAACAGAAAAGACTGTAACTCCACTAACTGAAGAAAGCACAAAAAAACTATTTGAAAGTCTCTTCAATTGAGACGTTCTTCAGATGTGCCATGTCATAGACTAGATGAGATTTGTAATTGTATTCCAGGAGACCTTGACTTTACACGCTATGGTTATCACAGAAGTTGTTATGCACAGTTTACAAGTGTGATATTTGCCAGGAAAAGAAAGCGTGAGACAGGTAGTGAAGAGGTTGCAGGACCATCAAAACCTAAAGGACTGTCGCTACTTCAGGCCCATTGCTTCCAAAAGACAGTTGCATTTTTTACAAGAAGAAATTCAAAAAGAAAGTTTCAAAAGGGGTTCCATGTTTTGGAAACCTTGTAAAATGTATCACCAAGACAGCAGAACAGTCTAGACAGGATGCAGCCAAAACTAAACAAGATGACATTTTCACTCATTATCAAGATACAGATCTTGTAGTGCGTGAAGCTCACTATCACGAAGGTTGTAGAAAAGACTATCTGAGATGTGAAGACAGGCATGCTGAAACATCAACAGACCAGAAAACTACTGAGCGGCTACAGGCACACGAGAGGGCATTTGAGTACATATGCGAGTATGATGAAAATGCAATAATCAGAGGTTCACAGGTGGAGAGAATGACCATGCTAGGTGAGAAGTACTGTGAATACATGCAACAACATTCTCCTGACTTCTACAACCCAGGATAGGAGACTTACAAACTGAAAGAAAAAAAAGAAAGAAACATTTTGGCTTCAGAATTCAATTCTGGGCTCCGAACCACCGCAGTGATCTTGTTTATTGTGATGAACTTGCCCAGGGTCAGGCAGTTGAGACAGCATTTGTGTCAGCAGCTTCAGAAGAAAGACGTCTTGAGGAATCTGCATATGTTCTTCGCCGATACATTATGGATGCTTTCAGGGCAACACCTGATATGCCATGGCCTTCTTTTGCAGAATTTCTTCAGTCTGATGCTGTTAAACCTCCAGATATTTTCACAGACTTTCTAAAAACACTGCTATCTGGAAAGAGTAGTTCTATGGAGCAACCCAAAA
>CM060335.1:32530199-32532699 GCA_030674155.1 Stramonita haemastoma | reverse complement strand
GTCATGTCGTTTCTCGTCTTGCCTTGCCTTGCCTTGCCTTGCCTCGCCTTGCCTCGCCTTGCCTTGCCTTGCCTTGCCTTGTCTAGTCTTGCCTCGCCTCTTTAGATCCGCCAGTGGCATAACAAAAAAAAAATGTGGAGCTCATGCTCAAGCCCTGGCGCTTCCTACAGACTTCGATCGTCTGTGCTAACGACGCTACGGATTGATGGAAATCAATGTTCATACAGAACTGTGACAAAATCGATGTCGAGAGAGAGAGAGAGAGAGAGAGAGAGAGAGAGAGAGAGAGAGAGAGAGAGAGAGAGAGAGAGAGAGAGAGAGAGAGAGAGAGAGAGAGAGAGAGAGAGAGAGAGAGAGAGAGAGAGAGAGAGAGTGTGTGTGTGTGTGTGCACCCGTGCGTGTAGATGAATGTATGCTTGCCCCCTCCCCTCCACTCCCCCCTCCCCACACACACACTCAACGGGAGGGGGGTGGGGGAAGGTAGCCTGGTGGCTAAAGCGATCTGACGGCCTGGGTTCGAGCCCAGGTTCGACCCATCACTGAGAAGCACATTCAAGGAGACTGTCACCCCAGAGTTAACATATTTATTATTAAGTGGCGCTCCACCACGAAATGAGTCGCTTAGCACATTACCCAATTTTGCGCTAGGAGCCTTTAAAGGCAGGTGGGGGTCAAGTTGTTAATTTTGAGATTTTGATTGATTATTAAACTAGATCTGTTTATTTACCTTATAATGAAATATCAAGGCATAATTTTTATTCCTTTTGCTTTTAAATGTGTTTTGAAAATACCAAAGCACTCATTCTGACAACCTGTTACTAAAATAACCTTGCCCGTTTCTCATTTTGTCCCATCCCGCAGTCTATCATTTCAATTTGTAATAATGTTGCACAGAATTGTCCGATTTTCAATCTGTTTTTTGTGTTTGATAGCCACTTTATTGCACATTAATAACATGTCAATAACTTAAAATTGACCTCAGGTGCACTCCGTCTCATTATGTGGTGGAGCGTCACAATATATTTTAAGTGCATTCCTCTCCCCTGACAGTCCTTCGGATGAAACTATTAACCAAGGTCCCATTTGCAAACGCATGCAGAACATCTTGCAAACATGTTAAAACCCGTTCGGCGTTTTAGAAGTATAGGGTTTTTGTCGGTGGGAACTGACGACAAGATTTACAAGACTCCATTGCAATTAAAGAGTGGATGTAAAAAGAAAAAAAACAGAAGAGTTCTTATTCCATTATTCTCAACATAAACGAATTTACTACTACTACTACTACTACTACTACTACTACTACTATACTACTACTACTACTACTACTACTACTACTACTACTACTACTACTACTACTACTACTACTACTACTAATGTGTAGAGTAGAGCAGGGCAATGTGTGTCAGCGGAAACGCATGATATAATTTACAAAAGTGAATGCACACGGGGACAGGATATAAAATAAATGCACACAGGATGCACAGAGAGACCTGTGTGCATCTGCATTATAATGTCGTTGCAAGCTAGCGAGTGCACCAGTTTTATTTATTTATTTATTTATTTTTATTCTATTATATCGAGGATAATGGAATAAGCACTCATGTGCTTTTTTCATCTAGTCCCGGTGTGTGTGCAGTTTTGTAAATCCTGTCATCTGTTGCCACCGGCACACATTGGCCTACTCTTACGAAAAGCGGAACAGGATTTAACGTGTGCGCAAGATGTTCTGCGTGCGTTCGCACACGGGGCCTCGGTTTCTAGTCTCATCCGAAGGACTTTTGGGGGAGAGTGGAGTCAGCACTGATGTTAACTCCAGAGGAAAAATCCCCTCGACCGAGAATCGAAGCTGGGTCGTCAAATTGCGAGCGCAATGTTCTGACCACTAGGCTATCTCCCGCCCGTGTGTGTGTGTGTGTGTGTGTGTGTGTGTGTGTGTGTGTGTGTGTGTGTGTGTGTGTGTGTGTGTGTGTGTGTGTGTGTGTGTGTGTGTGTGTGTGTGTGTAAGTGTGTGTGTGTGTGTGGTGTGCATTAATTCAGCCCGAGCGTTCTCGTGTGTTCATTTAGCGGACGGCTGAACCAGTTGTTGTTGTTTTTCTTTTCTGAGACAGGGGTGAGTCATTCTCTGTCTCCCTCCGCTGCAGTTCCGCTGCTAGTTTCGTCCCTTTGTTCTAAGGTTGGTTGTCTTGCCTGGGTTCGATTTGCCATTCAATTCACCACAGGGTGTGTTTGTGTGTTTGTCTGTCTGTCTGTCTCTGTATGCTTGTCTGTCTGTCTCTGTATGATTGTTCTGTTGGTGTGTGTGTGTGTGTGTGTGTGTGTGTGTGTGTGTGTGTGTGTGTGTGTGCGCGTATGTGTGTGTGTGTGTGTGTGTGCGTGTGTGAGTGTGTGTGTGTAGTGTGTGTGTGTGTGTTTACATACATACATACATACATACATACATACATACATACATACATACAGACAGACAGACAGACAGGACAGACAGACAGACAGACAGACA
>CM060335.1:32510199-32515199 GCA_030674155.1 Stramonita haemastoma | reverse complement strand
ACGGAGAATCATTCAAGCACAATGAGAAGTGTTTACATGTCCTGATGGGTTCTTGTGTATGTTGTACATGGTAAAAGTGCGTAGTATGTATTGGCAGTTATTAAGAGATAGGAAGGTTGATATGCAGATTGGACTAGCAGACAAGAAGTGCGTGCGCGTGCGTTCGCGCGCGTGTGTGTGCGCGTGTGCGCGCGGGCGCGCGGCGCGCGCGGGTGTGTGTGTGTGTGGTGAGAGATAAAGAGAGAGAGAGAGAGAGAGAGAGAGGAGAGAGAGAGAGAGAGAGAGGAGAGAGAGAGAGAGAGAGAGAGAGATTGATTGTCTGTATGAACGCGCGACGCGCGCACATGCGTGTATATATGTATTGTATGTATGTATGTATGTATGTATGTCTGTCTGTCTGTCTGTCTGTCTGTCTGTCTGTCTGTATGTATGTATGTGTCTGCGTCTCTGTACCTGTGTCTGTGTCTGTGTCTGTGTCTATGGCTGTGACGTGTTTGCTTTAGGTCATTCCTGTTTTTTTTATTTTGCAGATAATGGAATAAGCAGTCATGTGCTCTTTTACATATGAGCATACAATTTTGTACATTTTTGTCATACGTTCTCATCAGCACTTAAATAAAGAGTAGACCATTGTGTGCCTGTAGGGACGGATGACAAAGCCACCTTCCAAATCTAACATGCACATAGGCTTACAACCACCGTGCCCGAGAACGAAATACGGTTACGTAAAAGGTGGTTGCGGTGCTGGGAGTGGGGTTGGGGTGGTCGCACAGGCAAAAATCTCACCATTGGTGAGCCTGGTAGCTCTAGCCGAGGAACTAAAACACAAGAATGGATTAGAAACAAAAAAAGCATCTGCTCATTAGCATAATCACCCCGAAGTCGGATGTGGTGATCCTAACATGGTTAGATATCTCACTGCAGCACAAAGCATTTTCGCTAATAAATATGATACACAATAGATTTTCCTGTATGAGTGTTCGACAACGAAAAAGAAGTATAATCATTCACCACATAAACAGTAATTTCAGGGTCTGCGTAGCCAAGATACTGTTTGACTTCTGTATAAAATATTACTGATGGACCATACTTCATAACCACATGTATAGAATCTACATTGCGCTTTTGCGTAGAAGCGTTAGAGCACGAGCGCGCGCGCGTGCCAGCATGCCAACACACACACACACACACACACACACACACACACACACACACACACACACACACACACACACACACACACACACACACACACACACACACACACACACACACACACACACACACACACACACACACACACACAACACACTATAAATTAATAAAATACATATAAAAGACTGAGATAATAATGAAAAAAAAATAAACACACACACACAGGTACACAGATCTACGCAAACGCACAAAGAAACACGGATGCACACAGATATACCATCCTAATCGCAGCTCCTGGATTATTTTGTTGAAATTATGACGACACTTCATAAATATCGTAATTACAAAGCAGGTTTTGGGAACGGGATAGCTTAATGATCAGATCATGAGTGCTTATTCCATTATCCTCGATATAAAGGAATATAAAAGATAAAGATATTATTTCATAGCAAAGTTAAGATGTGTTGACCGTGGCTGCCTCGTGTTTGGGCGGCTGTTCGCACGCCATTCTTCAGTACAGTCACCCAGCTCGAAATGGGTACCTGCCCTCTTTAGGTACAGGGAAGGTAAAGCAGCGAGGGAGAGGAGATGTGCGCCGCTCTCAATATACTGGCCCCTAGAGAGAAGCTGAAGGTCACTGACACCACGACCCACGACAACCGCATAAGTTATGGGAACAGCTTTCACAATGCGGTTTTGGAGGATAGGGTTGTTTAAAAAAAATCTACATTGCTCTGTGTGTGGGTGGGTGGGTGGTTGGGTGGTGGGTGAGGGGGTGGGGTAACAGCGTGAATGATTGAGCTTACTAGTCTTGGCTATTGAAATATGGCACAAAACCTGGGGTGTCTATTTAAAATGGAAACTGAATTCAGAGTTGTCTTACTTCAAGCATAGCTGAACACTCGGTTGATTTTGTCTCTATCTTTCTGTCTGTCCGTGTTTCGGTATGTCTTCTGTCTTCGTTTCTTTTTCACTCTGTCTTTCTATCTGTCCGTCCGTTTGTCTTTCTTCTGTCTGTCTGTCTTTCTGTCTGTGTCTGTCTGTCTGTCTGTCTGTCCGTCTGTCTGTCTGTCTGTCTGTCTGTCTGTCTGTCTCTCTCTCTCTCTCTCTCTCTCTCTCTCTCTCTCTCTCTCTCTCTCTCTCTCTCTCTCTATCTATCTATCTATCTATTATCTCTCTCTTTCCTAGATCCTTCGTTTCATTTTTACTTTTTTCTTCCAGCTTTCTTTCTTTCTTTTCTTTGTATTTTGTTTCACAACTGTTTGTGGGAGCAGGTTCATTAAACCATGTACATGCTTTCTTTTAGCTTGAGACACGTTTCAGAGAATGGAACAGATACAGAAATAATATCGGATGTTGAGAATCGTCTTGCTAAAGCGTGCGTTCAGACGTAGAAGGGTTTCATATGCGTAAGAAGACAAAAAGAGAGAGAGAGAGAGAGAGAGAGAAGAGAGAGAAGAGAGAGAGAGAGAGAGAGAGAGAGAGAGAGAGAGAGAGAGAGAGAGAGAGAGAGAAGAGAGAGAGAGAGAGAGAGAGAGAGAGAGAGAGAGAGAGAGAGAGAGAGAGAGAGAGAGAGAGAAGAGAAGAGAGAAGAAGAGAGACAGAAGAAGAAAGAGACAGAGAGAAGAGAATGAGAGAGAGGGAGAAGGAGAGAGAGAGAGAGAGAGAGAGAAGAGAGGACAGAGAGACAGAAGAGAGAAGACAGACAGAGAAGAAGAACAGCAGACTAGGAACGAGAGACAGAGAGAGAGACACAGAGAGAGACACAGGAGAGAGAGAGGAGAGAGAGAGAGAGAGAGAGAGAGAGGAGAGAGAGAGAGAGAGAGAGAGAGAGAGAGAGAGAGAGAGAGAAATGTTGAAATTTGCCAAGAGGGAGTGAATGAGGTGAAAAGATGTCATAGCAATTATATACGTTTATAAAAAGACACCCTGTGCATATATACGCCTCGACATTATGCTTGCCATCCATAGAGATACGAGAGGTATAATAAGTCTGCACATACAAGCAAATATGGCTATAGATAATGCGTGTACGAGAGAGAGAGAGAGAGAGAGAGAGAGAGAGAGAGAGAGGAGAGAGAGAGAGAGAGAGAGAGAGAGAGAGAGAGAGAGAGAGAGAGAAGATTATGCTGGCTGGTACACCCTCTACTTAAGTTCTTTTAAAATATTTATCCAAACAGATTTTGTAGAAAAGCTTTGGACGAAGCTATGAGGTGCTCGTTCTCAAAATCACAGTCATGTTCTGTTATTTTATAAAATGCCTATTTTTTTTGTAGAAGCCTCATCTCATCTATTCTGCATAGAATTTCTTTCATGTTTTCTTCAATAAACGGTTTGTCTTTAGTCGATTTTGTTGATAGTATATTTAACTCATAAAATGCACTACTTTGTGAATAGAACAAATCACGTATTTTTTTATATGCATTGTTCACAGTGTTGGCTTTGTTCAAGAAATACCTTTTTTGTTTGGTAAAGAGAAGGCATTCATTGTACTGTTCATAGCATGCCTGATTGTATAAACCTTGCAGGCCTATCTACATAACACAAGTCTCTTGTTTGAACAAAAAAAAGAGAGTTTTCTTCTTGTTTGTGTTTTATTCCTTTTGTTGCGAATCATCGTCGTCTTTCAAACACAAAGCACCTGCGATCCAGTTTTTTTCTCATACAATACCTGCCACGCGCATTATCATGAAACCGACATAGATTATATTTTGTCCACCTGTCGTCCTGCTAGTGGTGTCTCTTAAGCACAATTTAAGCTTTATTAAGCTTGTTGTTGCTATGCTACTGCTGATTGTTGGTCAATATAAGTTATGTGCTCTGTTTAAAAAAAAAACCCTTTTTAACTCAACACCTTCCCGATTTTTCGCTTTTGCAAAGCACCTGTTTTATTTTTAGCACAAACAATCGTTCTGATGCGGTCACTTTTCAAACTGTAATTCTTTGTAAGGGAATATCCTTTTTTTTGAAAAACAAACAAACAAATCTTCACCCTTCTTTAGAAATGTGTAAGGTATTGGACACATTCCAAATACTCAATACTCACTAAACCTCATTCGTGAAATCATAAGGTTTGTACTTTTCATAACATTAGATGAGTGAAAAAATAGTTTACATTTACGACATGCTTTGCTGGCGTTCTACGTGAAACCATTATTTTTCAATGCATGTGGTGTGTGTGTGGTGTTGTGTGTGTGTGTGTGTGTGTGTGTGTGTGTGTGTGTGTGTGTGTGTGTGTGTGTGTGTGTGTGTTGTGTGTGTGTGTGTGTGTGTGTGTGTGTGTGTGTGTGTGTGTGTGTGTGTGTGTGTGTTGTGTGTGTTGTATCGTGTGTGTATACAGTGCTATGATGCTAACACAGATTTGATGTATGACAGTTATAGTTTATTGATCTGTTATGAGTCATGAGTTTTGCCATTTCTTTCTTCTGCTCATAAACAAAGGTGTGTAGATTTACGTGGTGGGGGAGGCAGGGGAGGGCTTTGACTACCCACTTGCTTGTGTGTACACATGCATGCATGGTGACCAAGCCCACATGTATACCTTGTCAACCTGCTTGTTTGCCCTGCCAGTGTGTGAACGCTTACGTGTTCGTGTATATATGTATGTGTGTTATCACTTAAATGTCAGTGGCCTCAGGCTTTGGTATGAGTGGCCTTCAAAGCTTAGTTGTCCAGCATTAGTTATGTTGTTGTGGTCTTGGGGTCTCATAAAATCCTGTTGGACATAGATATTATGCTGTACAGCTGAGTTGAGTATCGAGTTTTTTGTGCAGTGTTCAATAAGTCGTTTGACGCCTTTTTCAAGATTGTATTATACGGTGTCTTTTTGTTTTATTTGTTGTTGG
>CM060335.1:32485199-32505199 GCA_030674155.1 Stramonita haemastoma | reverse complement strand
CTCTCTGGATCTCTGCATAGAGGACAAACCTGTTCAGGGCAGACGTGGTATTCGGCCCAGGCTAAACTTTCAATACCTCTGTGTGCCGTCACACTTCGTTTGCCGTGTGAAACATTTTCTACAGAGCCACACGGGGCTGGCGGCTGGTGACTGGGAATAAGTACAATAGCTCATCTATTGAATGTGTGTTGGGAGAAAGAGAGAGGGAGGGAGGGAGGGAGAGAGAGAGGGGGGGGGAGAGAGGAGGGAGGGAGGGAGGGAGAGAGAGAGAGAGAGAGAGAGAGAGAGAGAGAGAGAGAGAGAGAGAGAGAGAGAGAGAGAGAGAGAGAGAGAGAGAGAGAGAGAGAGGCAGTTATTTTGAATATGCCAACAGAAATGAAACTGAAAATCTACAATGTAGGTTCACATAAATTATAACTGTAGGAGATGTTAACGTCCGTTCGATTTTGAACATCTCGGGTATTGTCAATTGAAGTTTAAGTGCATAAAAGTACGACTGATTTTTGAGAGAGAGAGAGAGAGAAGAGAGAGAGAAGAGAGACGGAGAGAGAGGACAGAGAGAGACAGAGACAGAGAGAGAGACACGGACCAGAGACAGAGGCAGAGAGCTGAATCGACAAAAAGATGGGGGTTGAAAGCCATACCCCCACTAAAAAAAAAAAGAAAGAAAAAAAAAGAAAGAAAACAAACGAACAAAATAGCCAAACTGAAAAAGAAATGAAAAAGGAGGAGGAAAAAAAAGAAACAATTCTGAAACCTGTTTTGGAACATTCCACGCACCCTGTGGTCTTTAACTGTCATTTTGAATGGAGGAATAGGCTTGGGGTGGGGTGGAAGGGGGGGGGGAGGGAAGGGGGGGATTTGAGAAACAGAACGAGAGAGAGGAAAGAGGGGGAAGCGAGGTGGGAGGAGGAAGAAGCTATGGGAGGAGAAGTGTTTAGGGGTATTTTTGTCAGGCGGATGGGAAATTGGTAGTACAGGTAGGGTGTGTTGTACACGGGCCTGCCGGGGGAGAGGCGGGGGAGTTAAGTGGGGGCGGGGGAGTGGAGGGGGGGGGGTTGTTAGCCTCGTGGTCAGAACGTGGCGCTGGCGATTTTCACGCCCAAGATATTCTCCCTTAGTAAAGTCTCTAGCCACATCTTTTAGTAAAGACTATGAGACTATGAACCGAGGCCGTTTGTGCGAACCCACGCAGAACATCTCCCACACACGTTAAAACCCGTTCCTTCTTGCGGATGGGTAGGGGCATTTGTGCCAGTAGGAGCGGTGACAAAAAATATGTTTTAAAAAGAACCATCTGCACACTGGTGTGTTGACATCATCCTTGGTTAGAATGTATGCTACCTACCTGAAGGGTGGGCAAAAACAGCCGCGTGCGTACGCAAAAAAAAATGTCAGCATATGTGAACTTCGGAGCTCTAGTCGAGAAACGAATAAAAAGCAAAGAGTATACTGGGTTAAAAAAAAGAAGAATAAAGAGCAACGTTTCGAATGTTGAACAGCCGTTTTCTAAGTATAGATAAACTCGTTTCTTGCTATGATACATGCGTTTTCACAATGACTAGAGGAGACTGCTCGCCTTCACACGTTTATCAATTTTGTTTCCCTATTGAGTGGCTTTTGTTCTGCAAATTTTTGCTAGGAACAGCTTCCCTTGTTGCGTTGATACTTTTACGTGCGCTACATGCGCGTGGCACGCAAGACAAGACCGCGGTTTATCGTCTCATCTGAAAGACTAGGACCTAGAATACCACTCATGGTCTAGTGGATGGGGAAAAAGTTTCGGACACAAGTTGGGACTAAAACTAGACACACCCCGAATAGGTTTTATTCCTTTCTATGCATGTGCGTTACCTCTAAGCCACCAATTTTCCCCCACCTCTCTCTCTCTCTCTCTCTCTCTCTTCTCTCTCTCTCTCTCTCTCTCTCTCTCTCTCTCTCTCTCCTCTCTCTCTCTCTCTCTCTCTCTCTCTCTCTCAAAAATCTTTTAATTTGAGGATAATCTCTCGTGTGTGTATGTGTGTGTGTGTGTGTGTGTGCGTGCGTGCGTGCGTGTCGTGTGTGTTTTATTTCTTTTATTTATTTTTTTTTTTTTTTTATATCAAGGATAATAGAATAAGCACTCATGTGCTTTTTTTCATCCAGTCTCCGTGCGTATGTACTTGTGTAAATATTGTCATCTGTTCCCACTGGCACACAGACGGCTACTGACTCTTACGAAAAGCGGAACAGGATTTACGTGTGCGCAAGGTGTTCTTCTGTTCTGTGTGCGCAAGATCTTCTGTTGTGTGGTGTGTGTGTGTGTGTGTGTGTTGTGTGTGTGTGTGTTGTGTGTGTGTGTGTGTGTGTGTGTGTGTGTGTGTGTGTGTGTGTGTGTGTGTGCGCGCAAATTCATTCAACGTACTTTCACAAGTTGTGATATTAGACGGGAGAGAGAGAGAGAGAGAGAGAGAGAGAGAGAGAGAGAGAGAGAGAGAGAGAGAGAGAGAGAGAAGACGAGAGACAGAGACAGAGAGAGAGACAGAGAGAGAGACAGAGAGAGAGAGACAGAGAGAGAGTGTGTTAGGGGAGGAGGGAGAGGTGTTAGCAGAGTTGGTAATGTATGGGAGATGGATTTTCAAGAGATCAATACTTGTTAAATGATAAAACCCCCTTTATGTTACTAGCCTTCTGAAATACAATTAGCAGGAAGTAAAATGCATCTCTATCTCTAAAATGCATCTCTAGGAAAACAAATACAGTTGCATGCAAGAAAAAAAATTGGGTAGGCGCTGCACTTGTGGCGACGTGCTCTCCCCGGGGAGAGCAGCCCGAATTTCACGCAGAGAAATCTGCTGTGACATAAAGTGGTACAAAAAGCAAACTATTCGTAAAAGAAATCAGTAATTCCAATGAAAAATTGTAAATAAATTTCAGCTACTCGATTTCACAGGAGAAAAAAAAACCCATTAGCATAATGAAAGTGATCCTCTACCAAAAAATCCATAAATACACCCCCACCCCCAAAAAACCCAACAACAAAACAAAACAAACAAAATCAAAACCAAAAAAAATACCCAACACTCAACTCCCCCAAAACAAGAGTAAGAACACCCAGCAACAGCAACGAAAAACAAACTGCAAGCAGAAACATATCCTAGCCCTCTTCCCCAAAGACAAACAAAACAAACAACAGTAGAAAAACAAAAAAACAAACCGTGAAGAGGAGAGAGACATGGCCCCAAAATCTGAAGAACAAGACAACACTTACCGGGTCAGAGCGCCTTTGAAGCCCAAAGCAGTCGCAAAGACAAACCAACTGGACTGTCCATCAGCGATCTAAAAGTGCCATACGTCAATGTCCGACTGGTCTAGATATTTGCTGATGGAGAAGATACCATCAAAACGAAAAATTTTAGTGTCCTCTTTTTTAAATGCGGCATGTTAACATTTATGCCCGCGCGAGCGTGTGTGTGTGTGTGTGTGTGTGTGTGTGTGTGTGTGTGTGTGTGTGTGTGTGTGTGTGTGTGTGGAGAGTGGGGGGGGGGGGTGCGTGCGTGCGTGGTGTGTGTGTACGTGCGCGAGGATGTGTGTGCGCGTGGGGGTGTGTATGTATACGCGTGTGTACGTGTGTTTGCCTGTGTGTGTGTTGTGTGTGTGTGTGTGTGTGCGCGCGCGCACGTGCGTTCTCTGTCTATCAACTGTCTCATTCTATTTCTTTCTCTGCCTCTGTCTGTCTGTCTGTCTGTCTGTCTGTCTGCTCTCTGTCTCTGTCCCCCTCTCTCTAAAATGCAGTTAACATGTAATCCATTCACACAAGTCGTGTTCTCATGTGTAATCAACTACTTGGCACCGTGGCATAGCTATAAATAGTAGTAGTAGTAGTAGTAGTAGTAGTAGTAGTAGTAGTAGTAGTAGTAGTAGTAGTAGTAGTAGTAGTAGTAATAGTAGAAGTAATAGTATAGTAGTAGTAGTAGTAGTAGTAGTAGTAGTAGTAGTAGTAGTAGTAGTAGTAGTAGTAGTAGTAAGTAGGCACCCATCAGTCTTGGAAGACTATGAAGTTGCGCTCTGGTCTTTAGACCGCAAATCCTGGGTAAGTATGGAGGGCAAGCTGTTACCCATGCAGCAGACCCCCCCTTTCCACGCCACTGGAATGATCCATTGGAAAGGCAGTCGCCGATACGAATGGTTCCAGTACCGTCGCAGGAGCCACCAGAATGTTGCCATATACAGCCCCGAACCGCCCTAGGGACTCCAACTCCCCGATTTTTTTCTCAGGGATGGTGTCTAAACACGACACCTGTGTGCATGTTGGTTCTTTCTTTTTATAATTTTGTCATCCGCTCCTACCAGCACACAATGGTCTGTTCCTCCGAAAGGCGGAACGGGATTTTAACGTGTGTCCAAGATGTTCTGCCTGCGTTCGCACACAGGGCCTCAGTTTATAGTCTCATCCGAATGACTTTGATATTCAGTTCGATTTTAAAAAAAAAGCTATTACTCTAATATATAACAAGGACCATAGCATAGCGTAGCATAGCGTAGCATAGCATACCATCCTTATCCTACTCTACCCTACTCCTACCCTACCCTACCCTACCCTACCCTACCCTACCCTACCCTACCCTACCCTACCCTACCCTACCCTACCCTACCCTACCCTACCATACCTACCATACCATACCATACCATACCATACCATACATATTGTGTATACTCCATCATATACCATAGCATACAAGTTGCTATTTTCATTTTGATCTTTGCCAAATTAGAATACAGAAGTTCGGTATGTGTAAATTTAGGGCTTGTGTGTGTGCATGTGTGCCTTCGTTCGTGCGTATGTGCGTGTGTGCATGCATGTGTGTATATGTGTGTGTGTGTGTGTGTGTGTGCGTGCGTGAGTGATTGTGTGTGTGTGTGCGTGCGTGCGTGTGTGTATGTGTGTGTGCGCGTGCGGCGGTGTGTGTGGTGTGTGTGTCTGTGTGTGTGTGTGTGTGCATGTCTGTGAATTTGTGTCTCTATGCACGCGCATGAGCTTGTGCTTGCATATTTTTCTGCATGAGTATTCATATGTGGATGGAAAAAACGTAAGGTGCGGGAAATGGTTGCCTGGATCTGTAATATTGATGTGTGCTGTTTGATGTGATAAAGCTACTCGTTGATTGTTTTTAGCTATGCTCGTAACCCACATGAATTTCTCGTCCTTTTGAGATGCCAAAGAGTTGATATTCATATCCATATTATGTCATCACACACAGCCACATTCACGATGTTCAAGAGTTGATATTCATATTCATATGATGTCATCTCATATAACCACATCCATGATCATAAAGAGTTGATATTTATATTCATACTATGTCATCACAAACAATCGTATCTGTGGTATCAAAGAGTTGATACCACGTTCATAATGTCATCACACACAGCCACATCCATGGTATCAAAGAGTGGATAATTATTTTCATATTATTTATGTTATCACACACAGCCGCATCCAGTTATGGCCTTTCACAGCCCCCAGAGTGTATGGGTGAATTTAATGTTTAGCCGCAGTAATCATACCATCCAGAGGAGACTATGCACAGCTGTGGGTTACGTCTGGAGACATGGAAAAGCAAACCACATAAAACCATCTAAATCACCATCAGCAATCAACACTGCAATCATTGGGTTTTTTTAAAAATCAAAACAATTAACCACAGGAAGATCACTCTCCAAAATGGGAAACCACAACTGCAACAGAGCGCGCGCGCCCCCACACACTACACACACACACACACACACACACACACACACACACACACACACACACACACACACACACACACACACACACACACACACGCATCACGCACGCACATATATACACACCCACACACGCATACCCAAACACCACCACCACCACCACCACCACCACCACCACCACCACCACCACCACCACCACACCACCAACAGTAACAACATCAGTAGCATAAACAGCGGTCGAAATACCCATCTGCAAAATATGAACAGGTTCGAAAACATTAAAAAAAAAAATGCACTGAATAGTACATGAAACTTTATGACGCTGGGCTGTATATTAATATGTTTTAATAAACCTTTACCTTCTTTGCAGAAAATATGGGCATTAATTTGAGAATAATTATATCAGAATTCGTCACTCTATTCCGTCTGGTTGCATTTTCTACATCATCTTTCTTTTCTTTCAATGCCCCTGAACCTACTTTCTTGGACTGTTAAGACGAGGTTTAACCTGAAGTTTACGAGATTGACTCTGATATCATACAATAATACTTTTTCAAAATAAAAATAAAACTATATTACTATACTTCTAGATGATTTAATGAGACAGAGTGCCCATTTTGGGTGACCCTCAGGGTATTAAACTTAAAACGTAAAACAACGCACCAGCAAAGTGGAGGTAGCTAAACATGAGACTGACAATAAGAAAATGTCACAGAAGCCACTGTTACCGTAGCGTTTTGTCTGTTGCTTTGTGATTGATTCAGATAACAATGATAACAACGGTGGTATGGAGATGATTCTGGTTGGAGATCGGACAATTTAGACGGCGCTTGTCCGCGGTGTGTGTGTGTGTGTGTGTGTGTGTGTGTGTGTGTGTGTGTGTGTGTGTGTGTGTGTGTTGTGTGTTGTGTGTTGAGAGTGTGGTTGTGTGTGTGTGTGTGGGGTGGTGTGTGTGTGGTGGTGTGTGTGTGTGGTGTGTGCGTGTTGTGTGAGTGTGTGTGTGTGTCTGTAGGTTGTCTGTCTGGGTGTGTGTGTGGTGTCGTTGTATTGATGTGTGTTGCGGGGGGTGCTGGTGTGTGCTTGCGTGGTGCGTGTATGCGTGTTTGGCTGGATGAGCTCAGACGCTGCTGACAGCGACAATGATGATGGAATGTAAACAGGTTTGACATGACATGCTGAGGCTGTAATCTACGATTTGTTTATAATAATTACAATCCCAGTATGAACCAGGCCCGCAGACAGACAGGCACCTGCAGTGTAAGATAACACTTAACCAGACTTTCAAACTCTGTCTTTAAAGTATATCAATCAAACTTGACAGATTGGCCCTAACGCTCCAGTGTAGCAATTATAAACTCTGGCTGCAGCTAAATAAAACATTGACGAACACACACCATCATGGTGGACTCGAATCTCTTGACAAAATACAGATGTTTCACGTCGTTAGCCACTGTGCTAATGCGGCCAGAACGTAGACAGACTTCGACATATATAATGCCTATGTTATATTTAGAGTCCTGATGTAGAAGAAGATCATATTTCACCTTACTCTTTTAATCTGCATGCTCTCTCTCTCTCTCTCTCTCTCTCTCTCTCTCTCTCTCTCTCTCTCTCTCTCTCTCTCTCCTCTCTCTCTCTCTCTCTCTCTCTCTCTCTCCTCTCTCTTCGTGTGTCTTGTGTGTTCTCTCTCTTCGTCTCTTTACCGCCCTCGTTTGCGTGTTTTGTGCTGCATTTGCTCTGATGCTCTGTGTGTATGTGTTGTGTGTGTGTGTGAGTGTACTTCATGTGATATTGTATCACATGACAGAATTAAGACACTCATCTATAATTGATCACTGCTTTAATACGATTTATAAAGCTTACCTATATCTGTGTACGGTGTGAGTTTGGACTTATGTAAACCTAGCAACTTATTTGCTTTTCTCTTTACAACTCTATAATTTACATCTTTACGTTTAAAGTACGACCATCTAGACTATCATTATATGAAAAACAGGATGATATCACCTTTTAAATTTTTGTTTCGATTCCAAATGTCGTTCTACTCGAGCTATCAATCGCAGAAGAAACTAAGCTCAAATGCTTTAAAAGAAGATAAGATTTTTGACAAATCTCATCAACCCATAAAAAAACCAAACCAATTTCCTTCGAAAAGCGATTGATTGTTTGGGGAAGGACGGTTAACTTTCTCCGCAATGTAGCCTCTATTGAAGTTAAGAAAGGGAGCCAGTTTCGGTTTGCGCTTTGAACAAAAATATATTGTTTATGGTATGGAAATAATCTACTAAATCGTCACCAGTGCTTATGTCTAACATCAAGAACGTTGCGAAGTAGATCACCTTCCTGTTATGGCTATCGACTTTCACAACATTCACTAAGGGGTATTTAAAGGAGATGAGAGAATGCAAATGTTGAAGGGGATGAGATGATGATCAGATGGAATGTCCACTTACAGATTACGGAGATTATTGAGACGAAACATGGTACAGTATGAGGCTGATGAAAGTAACTAGAAAAAGTTCAGCTCATCAAAATCAAAGAACGGAGTACTGTTTGTTTTTTATCAAACTGTTAGTTTTTACTGTCTGTACATAATTTCTGATTTAAAAAAAAATCAGTTTTTACTGTTTGTTTATTATTTTGTGATGAATTCTTGCTTTTCAGTTCCTGTTGATATTGATAATACTTTTGGATGTTTTGCTGTAAGGTTTCTTTTCTCCTGTTGAACTTGTTTGTTATCCTCCATGCCCCAAAAGGGGTGAAAGGAATTAAATCTTGAATCTTGAATCTTGTGTGTGTGTGTGTGTGTGTGTTTTGTGTGTGTGTGTGTGTGTGGTGTGTGTTGTGTGTGTACGCGCGCGAGCGCTCGTGTGTGCGTGTTTTTTTTGCGTGCATGTGTGCGTGCGTGTATGCCTGTGTGTGTGTGTGTGTGTGTGTGTGTGTGGTGTGTGTGTGTGTGTACACATAATAGATATCAAGACCATCTCATTCTATCAATTTGCTCCTACGTCTGTCTAATACCCCCTACATGTTATAAAGCCCTTACCTATACGTCCTAACACACTGCTTTCTCACTTATGTAACTCCTGCAACCTTATTTACTTTTTCTCTCCTTCCCCCTTTCCCACACTGTATCATTTTACCTATCTCTACCTGCTTAATCTGTATCACCTAGCATTATCATATCAATCTATATACACAACAGATGATTCAGCTATCTACATTTTGTTTCAGAATCTCCCAAAAGAGCTATCGAGTTACCAACGCCAGAAGCAAATAAGCTGAATATGCGTAAAAGGCACAGATAACTCTTTTGCCGGAGGAATCATCAACAACAACAAAAAACCCAACCCACCATCTTCCTTCGAAAAGGCATAATTCTTCCTGGCGGAAAGGGACGTAACTTTCACCGGAAGTGAGCCTCCACTTCGGCCAGAGGGAGCCAATTTCCGCTTCCGCTGGAAAAAAAAGTGTTGCTCCGCTCCCACTGTGTGATAGGAAATAATGGCCTACTACTCCACAGTTCACAGTGGGCCTTCCAGGTCCTACCACAATCAAAGAACGGTACGGATAGAGAATCAGCCCTCTTCCTTGTTTAATGGATACTCCACTTCCGACAACAGTGTCAACTATAAGGTGGGTATTAAAGGGGGAGGGTGGAGAGGGAGAGAGAGAGAGAGAGAGAGAGAGAGAGAGAGAGAGAGAGAGAGAGAGAGAGAGAGAGAGAGAGAGAGACAGACAGACAGACAGACAGACAGAAGACAGACAGACAGACAGACAGACAGACAGACAGACAGACAACAGACAGACAGAAACAGACAGACAGACAGACAGACAGACAGACAGACAGACTGACAGACGTAACAGAGACGGAGGACCTGTCTGCTTTTTTACTAAACTTTTTTTTTACCTGTCTGTCATTGTTCTTATGTTTTTAAATAATTGGTTTACCGTTACATGTTTACTCCCTTAACTTGGACCACAGTCGCTTAAAAGTCGTAACTACCAAAATAATTCATAGCTTGAAACAATTACCACAGTCTTTGAAAAAACATAACGGTATGCATACGACTTTTTGATATCAAGGCTGGCTTTGATCTATCTGTCTGTCTGTCTGTCTGTCTAGTCTGTCTGTCTGTCTGTCTTCTGTCTGTCTTCATCTATCTATCTATCTATCTATCTATCTATTCTAATCTATCTATCTATCTATCTATCATCTATCTATCTATCTATCTACCTATCTTCTATCTCTCTATCTCTCTATCTCTCTTTATCTCTTCTCTCTATCTCTCATCTTCTCTCTGATCTATCTATTATCGATCTATCTATCTGTATGTTCGATCTATCGATCTATCGATCTATCGATCTATCTATCTATATCTATCTATTACTATCATCGATCGATCATCGTCGATCGATCCATCCATCCATCCATCCATCCATCCATCTCTATCTATCTATCAATCTATCAATCTATCAATCTATCATCTATCTATCTATCTATCTATCTATCTATCTATCTACTCTATCTATCTATCTATCTATCTATCTACCCATCTTGTGTAAGATATCGACAAAGTCCATTCACCTAGTACTAGTAGTCCATGAGGATGATCACTTCACTCCCACACTCACACTACTGTCAATGCCTTCACTTCCAGAGCCTGCTCCTGGAAGATGACAGCCATTCCGTCCACACCAACTTCTCCTCCCTGTCAGGCGGGATGTCAGCGCGCAGGCCACGCCCACCTTCCAGCTCGTGCGCAAAGCCTCCATACGCGCGCACCCCCAGAACCGGGGACAGCAGCAGGACAGTCCCTTCAGGATCGACATCTTTTCTGTGGGAGTGCTCATGGAGAGTAAGGTGAGAGAGAACTGGGCCCATACTTAGGTGCCTGGGCTTTATCACAGTCTTGATTAAACATTGACGCTGGGGGGCAACAACAAAAGTGAGAGGTTATAAGACCAGTGGCTTTCTTTCCCACTCATGGAATTCCACTTTACAGCTAGTCTTTAGTGATCGACTATGACTCGCTGACTAGGAGGCTTGACTTGCACAGTCCTTATGTGCTGCTGCAGCCCTGGGGGCTAGATGGCCTTTGGAGAACATCTCCAACGCTGAATGTCCTTATGCCCTCTTGGCCGAGAGAGCGGGGATGTACAGTGGGCAAGGGATTCTATTATAATAAAATTTCTGCCCAGTTTCCGAAACAGCAGCTGCCTCCTCTGCTGTTTTGGAGGTCATCGTCGAACACGACGGACAACACACACAAGTATCATGACTCTTTTTTTTTCTTTTTTTCAACTTGATCATGGATTTTTGGGGTTGGTCTCCACTCTTACGAAGGAGGTATCTACTACCAGACGGAAGGTCATTGTCGAGTGGTTAAGACTGTTCGTTCTCATCCCCTTGGATCCATGAAGTCGTGGGTTCGATTCTGGAGGAATCGGGTGAACTAAAAGGATAGGGATGTTTAGGATCTCCCATTTCAACTTCAAGTGCAGGATCGTCAGTGCCTTAATTCCCTTCGTGTATATACACATGCAGATGACAAATATGCACGTTAAAGATCCCGTAATTGATGTCAGTGTTCGGGGGTTGCGGACACACGAACTTCCCCAGCATACAACCCCGATGTCGGAATGTGTCTACCTACATGGTGGCGAAAACAGTTCATACGCAAAATCTCACCATTGGCGAACCTCGGAGCTCTAGCCGAGGAACGAAAAATTAAAAAAATTAAAAAGTGAGTTACTGGGAATCGCATTGAAGTTTTCAGACATCGTTTTGTATGCACCGTGTTGTGTAGTATTGTGTAGTTTTGTTATATTGTGTTGTATTCTGCTGCATTTGTTGTGAACGTATTGTATTGTTTGTATGTGTTGTTTTGGGTTGTATTGTACTGTGTTGCATTGTGTTACATCATACGGTACGTTTACAACGTGTTATATTGTGTTGCATCGCTTCGTGACGTATTACATTGTATTACTTTGTTTATTACACAGCAATGCATTGTGTTGTTTTGTGTCGTAATGTAATACATCATGTTGTATTGCATTGTCAACTATTGTGTTGTGTTATATTCCATTGTTTTTCATTGTTTTGTGTTGTATTGTAATGTGTTGTATTGTGCTGTGTAAGACAGATGGATTTTGAACATGTTCGGGAGATACTATGTATTAATTGGATTCTCTCTGGAACTCAGGTGTGTTTTTTTGTCTATTCCAGAAAAATGTGAGGGTAGGGAAATTGGATTAAAAACAAATTTCTTTTTAGAAGTAAAAAAATGGCTATAGCCTATACATTTCAACCCTTCCCCCCCCAAAAACCCCTACCAAAAAAATAACCAGTGAAAGCATTTAAGTGACCCACTTGTACTTTCCTACTATCGTGAGCAGAAGACGCTGCTGATCCTTCAGAAAAGGAACCATTTGTATCTTGCTTTCTTGATCGTTGTATATGTTATGGGTGGTAAGTAATTGCCTCCCATGCGATCAGAGCCTGTCGTAGTCTGTGTGCTACATCGGACATACTGCAAATTGTGTGGTGCTCTGTTTCCTTGGTGGTGGTAAAAACCCCCCTAATGTTACACTTCACCTTTTGGGTATAAAGTAGAATTTAAATGCAACTTCTTTTTAGAGGTTACATCCTAATGGCAAGCTTGTACCACTGGACATAATGTCACTCTTTTAAACATAGTTTCCGAAATTTCCAACCAGTACAAAACAAATGCTCCCTCTTCTTCCCACCGTAACCTCCAACTCCACCCAAGTCTTGCTTCTTTTCTATTTTGTTATTGTATTGCATTGTATTGATACCATTTGAGTCACGGAAGATTTCTCACTTGAAATTCGAGGTGTTTATATTTTGTTTTAATATCGGAGTGTCCTTGAACCTACAGAATTTTGCCAGGACATTTGTGTATTGCACAGGGGACCTACATGTATCATGTCATCCGAATACTAGCACCCAGACCACCACTCTCGGTCTAGCGGATGGGAGAAAAAGTTTCACAGTTATGAGCAAAAGTGCGTTGCGTTCCAGTTGAGTGCATGTTAGGTTAGGCCCAGGGCAAGGGAGAGAATTGATATCTATAAAGTCTCTCTGGAGAAAAGGCAGGGGAATGGACCAGAAAAAAAACAAGAAGGAGATGACATAAAGAGAAGGAAGAAAAAAGGGATTAAAAAAAAGAGAATTTCTTGTCAGAATTTTCAGAAGGTGGGAATGCTATCCATGTTGACAGGGCCCCGGTTTCCCACAGGAATAGGACATGTCTATCTTTCCGCAAGAAGAAGAAGAAACTTTGTGTTAGGGCGTAGAACAATCTGTATTTCTGCACGCATGCAATATTGTGTTGGTGTGTGTGTGTGTGTGTGTGTGTGTTGTGTGTGTGTGTGGTGCGTGTGCGTGTGTGTGTGCGTGTGTGTGTGTGTGTGTGTGTGTGTGTGTGTGTGTGTGCATGTGTGTGTGTGTGCGTGTGATGCCTTTAACCATGTAGATTGTGTCTTTTACAGAATGTACATAGCTTAAATAATGTCATGAGTCTTTAATATTTTTTGTTTATTATTGCGATGAATCTTTCTTTTCGGTTCCTGTTGATATTGATAATACTTTTGGATGTATTGCTGTAAGGTTTCTTCTCTGCTGAACTTGTTTGTTACTCCTGCCAAAAAGGGTGAAAGGAATTAAATCCAGAATCTTGAATCTTGTGTGCGCGTGTGTGCGTTCGCGTGTGGTGTGTACGTTCGCGCGTGTGTGTGTGTGTGTGTTGTGTGTGTGTGTGTGTGTGTGTGTGTGTGTGTGTGTTGTGTGTGTGGTGTGTGTGTGTGTGTGTTGTGTGTGTATTGTTGGTGCGTATGCTTGTGTGTGTGCATGTGCGCGCGCGCGAGTGTGCGCGCACGTGTGTGTGTCTTCTTCTTCTTTTGTATATATATGTATATGTGTGTGTATGTGTGTGTGTATAACAGCTGACGGGTCAACACTACGATCCAGAGCAAGTGAAGGTGGAAGCAGAAGCCCCCAGTGGTCGGATCATCCGTATGGCGGGGATGGCCACTACAGTGCTCAGTTTACCCCTGACGAAATTGGTAGGTAGGGAGGAGTACAAAGCGAAGTGTGCACTGATTTTTGTGAGTGAGGAGGAGGCTGTACGTGTGCTTGGGAAGGGAATGAAAGGAGAGAGGGAGAGAGAGAAAGAGATAGAGAGAGAGAGAGAAAGAGAGAGGAGAGAGAGAGAGAGAGAGAGAGAGAGAGAGAGAGAGAGAGAGAGAGAGAAGAGAGACAGACAGACAGACAGACAGACAGACAGACAGACAGGACAGAAGCAGGGAAGAGAGAGAGCAGGAAAAAAAGAAAGAAAGACAGAAAGAGACAGAGACAGAACAACAGACAGAGGCAGACAGACAGACAGATAGACAGACAGACAGACAGACACAGACAGGAAGCGAGCGAGAGAGAAATAGAGAGGCAAGATGATACAGAGACAACAGGACGAAAGAGAAATACAGAGGGAGTGAGAGAGGCTGAGACAGGGACAGAGACAGAAAGAGATAACTAGAGAGACAGAGAGAGTACTATAGACCTCAAAATCATATATGCAAAGAGATAGCCAAAAACAAGTATAACTATTCTAAAATAAAAACCTGTAAGAACAATTGATATAGAGAGGATACAGAAAGTAGAGCAGGAAAACTAAAGAATGAAACTCCATAAACAAAACAAAATGGAAATAAATCCTTTCAAACGAAAAGGCTGAGACTGCCATTGCTATTAAATTAGCACATTATAAGCTTTTGGATTGTTGTTACTCTCTTGTAAGTATGTACATAATTATGTGCTTTAAAGAAGATGACAATTTGTTTCAAACCATTTACTCTAAAAAGAAAAGCAGTCTAAAATGCGCTGGTTTCTGCAAGACAGCTATCCTGATGCAGACAGCATTGAAAACAACGCAGACATCATGCGAGCCACAGTTTCTTAAATCTTTGATGCAACAACAAATTTGAGGAGAATTAAGAAGTATCAGCAATTAGGCAAACAATTAGAAACACTTCATCAACAACCAAATAAACAACAATAAACGAGGGGGGAAAGAGAGGGGGGCATCCCTCCGCCCCCTCCCCCAACCCCAACCCCAACCCCACCCCCTCTACCCACCCCACCCTCCCCCCTCTACCCACCCCCCTCCCCCTCCTCCAACCCCCTCCCCCCCCCTCCTCCAACCCCCTCCCCTACCACCCTCTGGACATTCGGCCAGTCAGTCAGCCAATTAGTCAACCAGTCATTCAAATAGCTGGCACAATGAATAATTCATTGATTAAAGGCTCGACAGTTGTATCTTTTAACACTGATTTATCGTTCGACTGACTCACAGACTAATTGATTGATTGATTGATTGATTGATTGATTGATTGATTAACTGATTGATTTCTTTTGTACCAGGGAGGTGGCGGGTGTCCATGTATTATCGTAACAAATTCATGGATGGCTGTCCGGTGGATGTTTGCGATCCGTCACAAGTGCGCGTGCGCGAACTGAGGGGCGGCCATATTGGAAAACTGCAAACTTTCCACGGTATTGCCTGTCTGTTCTTTATGTCAAGTCATCCTCCTCTTCCTTGTCCTACTCCTCAGTGTCTCGTTGTTGTTGTTGTTGCTGTGATAGCTATTATTATTTTGTTGCTGCATTGTTACTGATAACACTCTTCTTGTTTTTGTTTTTGTTGTTGGTGTTGGTGTTGTCATCCTCCTCCTCCTTCTTGTTGTTGTTTTTGTTCTCGTTGTGGTTGTGGTTGTTGTTGCTGTTATTGTTTTTGTTGTTGGTCTTCTTGTTCTTCTTGTTCTTGTTCTTCTTGTTCTTGTTCTTCTTGTTCTTGTTCTTGTTCTTCTTGTTCTTCTTGTTCTTGTTGTTCTTGTTGTTGTTGTTGTTGTTGTTGTTCTTCTTCTTCTTCTTCTTCTTCTTCTTCTTCTTCTTCTTCTTCTTTTTCTTCTCTCTTTCCTCTTTATTCTTCTTTTCCTGTGTTTGGTCAGGTTTTTTGTTTGGTTTGTCTTGTTTTGAGTGTTTTTACCAGCTACAGACAGACACAGTGGAATATATGGAGCGACAAACAGATAAAGTAAAGGGACTTGTACAAAGTACCTCAACAATTTAGGCGCAGATGTAAACTTTTCTTGCACCATATTACACGTACATGCATAAAATTGGCATACATGTTTTTTAAAAAAAAAGTCTGTAGTACACAAACACGTTTCTGGGATAGAGAAAATCAAAAATACCAAACATTTTATGGGAGGCGTTACCAAGATATTAGAGTGTGCAGCTGGTGAGAGTCTGGTAATTGGATGTGCTGCTGTTTAAAGTAGCATATACGAATGTTTTTTTTCCCGAAATATACGCTTTCTGTGGGATGGATTAAACTCAACTACATCATATTCAAACGACCATCGAATTCTCAGTGCCCGTGAATGTAATTGATTTGTTTGATCTGTTTCTGTACTGTTGTTTTCTTGGACAAAAATGAATTTGTTTGTGGTAATGATAGCTTTTCTATGCTTTGTCTTTTGCTGTTTTGATTTTCAGCTTGTGCGCCCAAAGAAAAATATTGGTCCTTAGGCAGTAACGTGTAACTAAACTGAATTGATGCACACTATCTTTTTGCATGCCATTTTCCTCAACGAAATATTGGAGCTCGCATAATAACATTTTATGACTTTTGTATGCTACATCACATCGGAAGACCAATCAACCCAAAAAGATTTTTCGCCTACTATATATATTCAAATACGCTGGCAAAAACCCTCGGGTGTGTTTTGAGTCACAAAACCATTGAACACTGACATGACCTAAAGGTCCCTTACATGCAAACATGATCTCTATGTATATAAACACACACGAAGACGACCGAGGAACATACAAAGTTTATCTAGGAGATAGTAAGAGTTCCTCACACTTAATCCACTTGACGTTGCCGAGATTCAGACATGTGACCTAGCTTCTAGACGGGATCTTGGACTTTTGAGAGAGGAGAGAGAGAGAGAGAGAGAGAGAGAGAGAGAGAGAGAGAGAGACAGAGACAGAGAGAGAGAGAGAGAGAGATTGAGAGAGAGAGGGGGGGGGGCTGACAGAGAGAAAGACAGAGAGAGAAACAGACAAAGAGAGAGACAGACAAGGACACACACACACACACACACACACACACACACACACACACACACAACACACACACACACACACACACACACACACACACACACACACACACACACACACACATTAACATGAACTAATGGTGTCGGGAAGGGGGGTGGATAGCCTGGTGGTCATAGGGATGCGCACATGATCTGGTGACCCGGGTTTGAATCTCGTTTAAGATTTTTCCTCTTGGGTTAACACCAGTGCCGACTTCACTTCCCCCAAAAGTCCTTCGGTTGAGACTATAAACTGAGGTCCCGTGTGTGAACGCACGCAGAACATCTTGCGCTCAAGTTAAAACTCGTACCACTTTCGGAAGAGTAGGCCATTGTGTGCCGGTGGGAACCGATAACCAAATTTACAAAAACTGCATACACATGGAGACTGGGTGTAAAACAAATCACAGGGTGTTATTCCATTATATTGGAAAATAAAAATAAACAAATAAATTAGTAATAAAAAAAATTAATAAAAAAGAATGTCAAAAACCCTAATGAAATTCAAATCCAAACCATCGTTAAGTGATCGATGAAGAAAATCTTTCGGATGAGACGATAAACCAAGGTCCCGTGTGTTACACATCACTATTTAGCGACGTACGTAAAAGAACCCACGGCAACAAGGGGTTGATCCTGGCAAATAAAATGTAGAAAAAAGCTACTCTGATAGGGAAACAAATAAGTTGCATGCAAGAAATAAAAAAAATGGGTAGCGCTGCACTTGTGGCGACGCGCTCTCTCCCCCCCCCCCCCGGGTAGAGAGAGCAGCCCGAATTTCACGCAGAGAAATCTGCTGTGACATCACTCACTCACTCACTCACTCACTCACTCAGTCCCATGTCCCAAAAACGTAGGGGGGACATGAGAGAAGACGCAACAGAGATTTTTTCCATGCTTCACGATCCTGTGTGGCTAGTAGGAGGTGTTGCGGGGGTTGGGTGGTCCTAGTCTTTGATGTTGTCAACCCATGATTTCTTTTGGCGGCTGTGACGATAAAGTGGTGCAAAATACAAAACTGAGATGAGGTGTGTGTGTGTGGACAGTGGACTGCACGAATGCGGGCAGGGAGAGCTGGAGGTGGTGGTGACCCACAGAGGCAAAGGGTGACCTCTTTCGTGAAGGAAACGGCCACCCCCAAACTGTACAAAGTGACCTACACGCCCTATGACCCCGGCCCCTACGAGGTCAACGTTCTCTTCAACAAGGCCGAAGTCAGAAGTAAGACTTTTAATTTCTTTTTTTCAAAAAAGTATTTAAAGTGTTTCAGGAAAGTTTGGTGTCCATGTTTAGATTCATAAAAAGAAACTTGACTGTAAGTTTTACTGGGTTCCCCTCCCTTTTCTAAAAAACGTGGTTGATGTTTAGATTTGAAAAAAAAAAGTGTAAAATATTAGTTGATTTTGTGATGACCGACTGATTGCTAACAGATTTACTGATTGATCATCTGATTGACGAATATCCAAGCCGAACTGAAATTCTAACGAAACTACAAAATCTAACGAAACCGACTGTCTGACAGTAACGGTTTAGTTGACTAAAAGCAGTGTCACTCACAGACCCACGGATAGATGCATAAAAAGAGTTCCCTACAGTAGTCGAGCATTAATGCAAGGATTTCACAAAAATCTGCAAAATATGGGTGACGGCATGCTTTTTGTATACTATACTTTGGACAATTCTCTACAACATTGGCATGGAAAACGCCATATTGGCATCTTTTCCCCACCGAATTTGATACTTAAAGATACAATTATTATGGCCCATTTCTTACAACCAAACACAAATGTAGCCTTCCCCTACCTACCTGTTCCTATTCATCCCCTTCTCCTTCCCCCTAACATACCACATTACATATCCCCTCCTCTGTCTAACCTACTCCTTCCCCAAACATGTCCCCTTTCTCCTCCTTAACCTATACCCACTCCCTCCCTTAATCTTTTCACCTCCTCCTGCTGTTAATCTACTACTAGATAGTAGTAATGTAGTAGTAGTAGTAGTGTAGTAGTAGTAGTAGTAGTAGTAGTAGTAGTAGTAGTAGTAGTAGTAGTAGTAGTAGTAGTAGTGTAGTAGTAGTAGTAGTGTAGTAGTAGTAGTAGTGAGTATTAGTAGTAGTGGTAGAAGTGTACTATGTTGTGTGTATGTTGCTAGCTGTGCTGTTGTGTGTGCTATACTATATATATAGTATACTACTACTACGCTACATAGTACTAGTAGTATTTATAGAGTTACTACTACTGCTGTTGTTACTGCTTTGCTACTACTGCTACTAGCTGACTGCTGCTACTACTACTACTACTACTACACAATGCTACTTACTACATCTGCATTAAACTGTCACCATTTTAGAGAATAATTCTTGTCAGAGTTGCATGATGATAAAATGATGATGATGATAATGGTGATGATGATGATGATGATGACAATGGTGACGACGACGACGACAAGCATCATGAGCATCATGATGACGATGAATATGATGATGACGGAGGGAGTGGTGATGATAGCGGCAGTGATGCCGATGTCAATGACCATGATGATGACGTATGAGCTTGATGATAATGATAGTCACCGTGATGGCCATGATATGATGATGTGACTGCTATGCGCTGCTGACCATGATGGGCATCATGATGATGAAGATGATGATGACGACGACGACGACGATATACCTGATGGCCATGATGATGATGAGATGATATATGATGAGACATGATGAGTATGATGATGATGATGATGATGATGATGATGATGATGATGTGCAGATTCCGACTTTCACTCTACGGACCCCGAGGAAAGACAACGTCGTGCCTTGTTCAACACCTACAGTCACCCGCAAAGATGGGGTGATTGTTATCAACGCGTCCTGTGAGTCAGGGTTGACTGGATATTAATCTGACTTTATCTTGTTCAATAATCTCTCCTCATCACTAACACTGTCTCTTTCTGGTTGTATCAGTTTTGTAGAGTATCCACCGTGACCATCTTGATTCATGGTTTTCTGTCCATGTTATAATCTACGTCTTTTGTTTAACGTCGTTTTATGATTGGAGAGTTCAGTGTGTGTGTGGTGTGTGTGTGTG
>CM060335.1:32477699-32482699 GCA_030674155.1 Stramonita haemastoma | reverse complement strand
CGCGGTGCCCGTGCAAAGTCCGTAAGGACCAGCCGGCAGTGTACCGGGTCAGCTTCAAACCCAGGGGCCCGGGGTGTACAAGATCTGGATGAACTATGACGGCAGCCCGTGAAAGGTAGGGGTGGCTGGCTGGGGTGTGGCTTGTTTGGTTGATTGTGGGGATGGTGGCTTGTTTGATTGGCTGTGGCTGGGGTGGTGGCTTGTTTTGATTGGCTGTGGCTAGGGTGGTGGTTTGTTTTGATTGGCAGAGGCTGGGGTGGTGGCTTGTTTGATTGGTTGTGGGGGTGATGGCTTGTTTGATTGGTTGTGGGTGGTGGTGGTTTGTTTGATTGGTTGTGGGGGTGGTGGCTTGTTTGATTGGTTGTGGCTGGGGTGGTAGCTTGTTTGATTGGCTGTGGGGTATGATGGCTTGTTTGATTGGTTGTGGCTGGGGTGGTGGCTTGTTTGATTGGCTGTGGCTAGGGTGGTGGCTATTTGATTGGTTGTAGGGGATGTTGGCTTGTTTGATTGTACATGATGTAAGTAATGATAGTGATGTTGACATACTTACGGCAGCTGCTGCTGTAGGTAATGAGATGCTAATAGGGATTATTATGTAGATGCTGAAGGTGACAATTAGGATGATGATATGATAGCTGAAAGATACTGAGTGTGATTCTGTTTACTTGTAGAATTGGATATTGCAAAATGGCTAAAAAGGTTCTCTGCTATGATGTGTACTTTCCCCCTGCTCCAAACATGTTTTGTGTGGTGGCCCAAGGCCGAAGTATAATCAATCTTTTCAGTGTTTGGTGTGCTCATGTTTAGCATATAATATACCACATCATAGCATAGGACACAATACGGGGCGGGATAGCTAGTGGTCAGTTCATTGCGCTGGCAATTTGACGACCCGAGTTCGATTCCCGTTGGAGGGGATTTTTCACCTGGAGTTGACATCAGTGCTGACTCCACTCTCCCCAAAAGTCTTTCGGATGAGACTGTAAAACCTAGGCACCGTGTGCGAACGCACGCACAACATCTTGCGCACACGTTAAACACTTCCGCTTTTCGTAAGTGTAGGCCATCGTGTGCCGGCGGGAACAGATGACATTAACAAAACTGCATACACTCGGGGATTGGATGTAAAAAAAACCACAAGAGTGCTTATCCCAATATCCTCGATATAAAAGAATAAAATAATATATAATATATATTTTATATATATTATATATATATATATAATATATATATATATATATATATATATATATATATATATATATATACATATATAATATATAATAAATAGGGCCCCAATCCTGATACACTACTGCTTTGTTGGGCAGGCTCCCCATTCGTCCAGGAGATAGCGGAACTAGGCAGCCCTACAGCCTTCGGGGATGGGTTGATGCGTGGCATACCAGGAAGGCCTCAGACCTTTACCATTGAGCCTCGAGGTCACCCTGGTCACATCACTGCTGAAGTGGATGGTAGGTTGTTGTTGTTGTTGTAATTGTTGTTGTGTGTTCCACAGATCAACACGCTGGGGGTTCATCACCCACAATGTGCACTCTAACTTATTCATCCCACCCGGGAATCACTGCTGCGAGATTGAAATTGCACACTGAATGAGAAGTTTGCATGTATGAATGTTTTCATGTACTTCGCCTTATAGGCAGCCATATTCCGGCTTCAGAGGATTTTTTTTCTCCTTAACGGAGAATGCAGGTTGATTTTTAGGTCTTTTTGCCCTTTTTTGATTGATTGATTGATTGAGAGAGAGACAGAGACAGACAGACAGACAGACAGACAAACAGACAGACAGACTCACTGACTCACTGAGTCACTGACTCACTCACTGACTCACTGACCGCTGACTGGGAGGTACAAATAATTCAGGGCATGAGTCAAAATATGATTTCAATCTTCATTTCAATGTTCCTAAAATCATGGCTTTTACCGAGACTATGAATGAAACTTATTTGTTAAGTTTATCGTTGTGCATTTTATGATAGCGTCATTTTTTTCATGAAAAAATGCTGACTGAAATATTTTAACGAAAGATAATGAGAAAAAAAACTTAAGTGCTTGCTGAACATGGCATTGATCTGAACGAGATTTAGCTCTCCCATTTTGCTTATGCTAATGACAGGGCCCCGGCAGAGCGTGCCATGTCAAGTGACGCCACAAAATGATGGCACGCTATTGGCTACATACGTTCCCAAGGAAACGGGGCCCCATACTGTGGATGTGCGACTAGACGGAAAACCTATTGAAGGTATAACCCTTAGGCCTATCTCAAAAGCTGATGTAGATTGTCAAGATTAAAGACACACACAGACACACGGACACAGACAGACAGACAGACAGACAGACAGACAGACAGACAGATAGACACACAGACAGACAGACAGACACAGACAGACAGACAGACAGACAGACAGACAGACAGACACACACACACACACAAGCACACGCACACACACACACACACACACACACACACACACACACACACACGCACACACACACACATGTTTATATATATTTATATATATATATACATATGTATATATATATATATATATATATATATATATATATATATATATATATATATATATATATATATACATATATACATATATATATTACATATAAACAACACGCACATACAAAGGTAGTAAACACTCTCTACAATATTCAACCGGAATTCTCTCAAAACAACAAGACACACCCTGCTTGTACTGTTCCCTGTAGACGAACAGTCAATCAGTCAACGGCTGCGTTAAACTTGTCCGCTGATTCTACAGGCAGCCCCTTCAAACCAGAGGTGGTGGACCCCAGCCGAGTGCGGATAGCCGATGACTGGACCCCCCACATCAACGAGAAGGGCATCATCCCTCTGTACGTCCACAGGGAGAAAACCCTGCCTTTTGATGCCTCCAAGGCTGGCCCAGGTAACCATTCTATTGTTGTAGTTGTCATTGTTGTTGTTGTTTTTGTTGTTGTTCATCTCTGTACGTCCACAGGGAGAAAACCCAACCTTTTGATGCCTCCAAGGCTGGCCCAGGTAAACATTCTATTGTTGTAGTTGTTGTTGTTATTTTTTATATTATTTTTATCATTGATGTTGTTGTTGTTGATGTTGTTATGATTTATTCACCACACTGTACGTCCACAGGGAGAAAACCTGCCCTTGGATGCCTCGAAGGCTGGCCCAGGTAACCATTCTTTGGTTGTTGTTGTTGCAATTATTGTTGTTGTATTGTTGTCGTTGTTGTTGTGTTGTTGTTGTTATTATTACTATTGTTGATAAAATCATTTATTCACCACACTGTACGTCCACAGGGAGAAAATCCTACCTTTTTATACCTTCTGTTGTTGTTATTGTTGTTGTTGTTATTATCATTATTATTGTTGTTGTTGTTGTATCATTTATTCACCACACTATACGTCCACAGGGAGAAAACCTTGCCTTTTGATGCCTCGAAGGCTGGCCCAGGTAAACGTTCTTTTGTTGTTGCTGTTGTTATTATTGTTGTTTTGTTGTTCATCTCTATAGGTCCACAGGGAGAAAACTCTGCCTTTTAATACCTCCAAAGTTAGCCCAGGTAAGCACCTTTTTGTTGTTGTTATCATTATTCATCCAAATGTACGTCCACAGGGAAAAACCCTGCCTTTTGGTGCCTCTAAAGCTGGCCTAGGTAAAGATTCTATTTTTGTTATTGCTGTTGCTATAATTATTGTTTTTGTTGTTGTTCATCATCTGTACGTTCACAGGGAGAAAACCTTTTCTTTTGATACCTCCAAGGATGACCCAACATCCTATTGTTGTTATTATTGGTTGTTATTGTTATCATTATTCATCCCACTGTATGTTCACATGAGAAAACTCTGCCTTTTGATGCCTCCAAAGTTAGCCCAGGTAAGCACCTTTTTGTTGTTATTGTTGTTTTTGTTGTTGTGATCATTATTCATCCCACTGTACGTTCACATGAGAAAATTCTGCCCTTTTTGATGCCTCCAAGGCTGGCTCCGGTAGGCGTCTTGTTGTTGTTATTGTTGCTGCTGTTGGTGGTGGTGTTATTGTTGTAGTTATTGTTGCTCTTGTTGCTGTTGCTGTTTTGGGTGTTATTGATGTTGCTGTTGTTTGTTGTTGCTAAGACTTTGAAAGAGCACAGTGGGTGGCGGAAAGTCGGGATTTGATAACAAGTTTTCAGTTGGAAGATCGATCGGAAATCGGAAATTTTGTAGTGTTGTAATGCGTTGTTTTATTTATTTATTTATTTATTTATTTTATTTATTTTAATCTTTTATATCGAGGATAACAGAATAAGCAATCATGTGCTTTTTTTCATCCGGTCCCGTGTGTAGGCAGTTTTGTAAATATTGTCATCTGTTCCACCGGCACACGATGGCCTACTTTTACGAAAGCGGAACAGGATTTAACGTGTGCGAAAGATGTTCTGCGTGCGTTCGCACACGGGGCCTCGGTTTAAAGTCTCATCCGAAGGACTTTTGGGGAGAGTAGAGTCAGCACTGATGTTAACTCCAGGAGAAAAATCTCCTCGACGGACTCGAACCCGGGTCGTGAAATTGCCAGCGCAATGTTCTGACCACTAGGCTATTGTCCCCCCTATTACAACAACAACGACAACAATACAACAACAACAACAACAACAGTAATAGCAACAACAACAACAACAAAAGAATGGTTACCTGTTTTGAGTGTGTGAGTGAGTTAGTGTCTGTTTGAGAGAGAGAACAAGAGAGAGAGAGAGAGAGAGAGAGAGAGAGAGAGAGAGAGAGAGAGAGAGAGAGAGAGAGAGAGAGAGTAGAATATAAGTTTTGCAGTATAATGCAATGCAATAAAATACAAAAATATACAACAAACACAATATAATACAATGCAACACAGCTCAACACAGTGTAACACACGATACAACACGAGACGACAGAATATGACCTAACACGAGACGAAACAATCCAATACAAAAAATACAACACAACACAAT
>CM060335.1:32465199-32467699 GCA_030674155.1 Stramonita haemastoma | reverse complement strand
AGTCTAGGTCCGAGTATGCGGTGGTTCAATCCCTTTCGACCCAAAACTTTTCCCCCCATCCATTAGACCATGAGTGGATGGTCTGGGTGCTAGTCTTCGGATGAGATAATAAACCGAGGTCTTGTGCGTTACACATATTTAGCAGCGTAAAAGAACCCACGGCAACAAAGGGTTGTCCCTGGCAAAATTATGTCACAAAAAAGCCACTCTAAAAGGGAAACAAATATGGTTGCAGATAAGGAAAAATAGGATAGCGCTCACTTGTGGCAACGCGCTCTTCCCCGGGAAGAGCAGCCGAATTTCAAGCAGAGAAATCTGCTGTAACCTCCAAGTGGATAATAAAATAAAATAAAATAAAATAAAGCATGCATACACGCACCATTAAGAGTAACCCATACAGTCTACCATATACCATCTTCACAGACGACAGAATGACATAATACCATCCATGGTGGACTTTTCCAGGCAAACACACCATAGATGTGGATTGGAACGGGGAGCCTCTACCTCAGTCCCCCTACTGGGGTATGCCACCCGGGATCCTGAGCCCAACGGCTTCCCCACCACCTCTGCACCCGTCTTCCCTGCCGTTAGCTACCCGTGAGTTTTTCTGTCTCGAAGTGGAAGTCCCGAGTACGGAGTATGGCGACCTTACTTGTAGGCCAAGATAATATCATAGAAGAGTGGTCTACTGGTGATCAGATGTAAAAATAATGATTGAAGAGTAGTTTTGGTAAGTTCTGTACGTGTGGTTCTGTATTCACACACATCACACACACACACACACACACACGCACACACACACCACCACGACACACACACACACACACACACACACACACACACACACACACACACACACACACACACACATGCACGCACGCACAGCATGCACACACGCACGCACGCACACACACACGTGTTTGTGTATACAACTTTTAAATTCTGTCATCTCTTCCGACTAACATATTTATATTGGCCAGCTGTTCAGAAAGACCGAACGAGTTTTTAACGTGTGCCTAAGATACCCTTGTGTGCGTTTGCACTCGTGCCCTTGGTTTATAGTCTGACCCAAAGAACTTTCAGGGGAGTGGAGTCGGTACTGATGTTAACTCTGGGGGTAGAGGGGGGGGGGAGATATCCACTCGAATGGGTGCCTAGGTGGTGGCTCGAACCCGGGCTGTCAAAATACATGCCCAGCGCTCTAACCACGAGGCCATCTAGCAGAATTTAAACTTGCACTTACTACATATTGACTCGGGTTCGAATCTCGTTCAAGAGGATTTTTACTTTGGAGTTAAGATCAGTGCCGACTTCTGTTCCCCTAAATATCATTCGGATGAGACTATAAACCGAGGTCCCGTGTGCGAACGCACTCAGAATATCTTACGCACACGTTTAAACTCGTTCCTCTTTTCGGAAAAGTAGGCCATTATGTGCTGGTGGGAACGGATGACAAATTTTACAGAACTGCACACGCACGGGGACTCGTTGTAAAAAGCACATGAGTGCTTATTCCATATTTTCGAAATAAAAGAATTCAATAAAATTTTTAAAAGTAAATATTTTTTTTATCTATTCATTTTATTTTTATTTTTATCTTTAGAATTTATCATTTTTGTTTCAATTTTTATATCGAGGATAATGGGATAAGCACCCATGTGCTTTTTGTTCATCCAGTCCCCGTGTGTATGCAGTTGTGTAAATCTTGTCATCTGTTCCCACCGGCACACAATGGCCTTCTCTTACGAAAAGCGGAACAGGATTTAATGTGTGCGCAAGAGTTCTGAGATGTAAGATGTAAATAAAATAAGCTAGTTGTATACACTAGCTACAGTTAAGCTACAATCAAAGTTGAATGTTTGTTGTGACTTGCGGACTGATGTTGGTTACAGAGAGAGAATGAAGGATGAGGACAAAGACATCATTCCGCTCAAAGTCAACAAAACCAAGCAGATTCCCTTTGATACCTCTAAGGCTGGACCAGGTAATTAGTGTGTGTGTGGTGTGTGTGTGTTGGTGGTGTGTGTGTGTGTGTGTGTGTGCGTGTGGTGTGTGTGTGTGTGTGTGTGTGTGTGTGTGTGGTGTTTGTATGTGTGTGTATGTGTTTGTTTGTGTGTGTATGTGTGTGTGGTGTTGTGTGTGTGTGTGTGTGTGTGTCTGTGTATGTGTGTGTGGTGTTGTTTGTGTGTATGTGAATGAGTGTGTGTGTGTTTGTGTGTGTGTTTGTGGTTTGGTGTGGTGTGGTGGTATATGTGTGTGTGTCTGAAAGTTAAAGTCAAAGTCACATTTTCATTCCATTATTCTTGTTTGTGTGTTTGTGTGTGCGCGCATGTGTGTGTGTATGTGTGTGTGTATGTATGTGTGTGTGTGATTTGCAGGTCACCTTACGGCTAAAGTTCGTGGCCCCACACACACTGTACCTCACAAAGTGGAAGACTCTGGGGACGGGAAACCTGTAGTGGCCTTCACACCTGAAGAGGAAGGTGGGTACTCGGCA
>CM060335.1:32457699-32460199 GCA_030674155.1 Stramonita haemastoma | reverse complement strand
CAAAACAAGCAAAAGGATTTTGATTGTTCACAGTAAGAACATTCTGTCTTGATGCTGATTAAAGAAAAACCTGAATGGAGTGGAAAAAAACCCAGTTAAAATGAGTGCTGTCATATCATAATTATGATATAATTATATGACAGCACTCATTTCTTCATTTGTGTACTTGCGTTACCATTTCCTTTTTATATTTCACCATATATTGTGATAACATTCCTTACTGATGAAATTTCAGCACTTACTTTGAAATTGTTCTTGGTAAAATGTCACTGTTTTTCTCATTAATTTCTTTCATTGCATTCGTTTCTTAAAAACGTGTCCATCAAACTAGGCACGACAATAAACTTTAAGCTTTGGTTATTGCTCAAGATGATGTACGGCTTCTTTTTGTCACGATGCCCTTTGAATTACAAATGTTTAAAACAAAAGTATCACACGTTTTTTCAGTTGCTACAATATGAGGATGTGTAATTGTGTGCAGAGGAGGGAAGCCCTATGACAGAGAGAAGGACATCATCCCCCTGAAGGTGAATCAGCCCAAACAGCTGCCCTTTGATGCCACAGAGGCGGGACCGGGTCAGTTCTGGCCTCTCTTTTGGCCTGTGTCGATTGTAAAATTTGTATTTTGTATTTTGTACTACTTTATGTCGCAGCAGATTTCTCTGCGTGAAATTCGTGCTGCTCTCCACGGGGAGAGCGTGTCGCCACAATTGCAGCGCCTACCCGTTTTTTTTTCTTTTTCATGTATGCAACTGATCAAGAAATGGACGGGGAAGGGGAAAAGAAGAGGAGAGAGAAAGTCGGGATAATAGATGAAAGTGGAAGGGGCGAAATGGGAGGAGGGGAAAATGATGAAGAAAGGGTCTTTCATTCAAATCTTTATCTTTTCTTGGTTCTTTTATTTTGAGAATCATGGAACAAGCACTCATGCGCTTTTTATTTGGATAAATCCGTCTTTGTGTGCATGCAGCTTTTGTAAGCTCTGTCATCCGTATCCACCGGCACACAATGGCCTTCTCTTCCAGAAAGGTAGAGCGGGTTTTAACGTATGCCTGGGGGGCGGGAATGCCTAGTGGTTAGAGTTTTGCCCTTGTAATCAGACGGATCGAGATCGAGCCAACACGGATATACACTTTTTAGGGGATTTTTTCTTGAAGTTAACATCATTACTGAGTCAACTCCTCAAATAAGCGTCGGGTGAGACTTTAAACCGAGCCCCTGTAATTTTATGTCATTGTATACCAGTAGAAACGGATGACAATTTTTTTTATTAAAAAAATATCGCATGCACACAGGTGTCGTGTTTAGAAACGATCCCCAAAGTCATTATGCGGCAACCATAATGGTAGTAAAAAAAATAGGCTCCCTACAAAAATATTAATGAATCTTGGAGTTCTAGCTAATGAACAAAAAGAAAACCCCAACAAAACAACATGTGTGCGCAAGTCGTATTGCATGTGTTTGCACACGAGACCTTTGGTTTCTGGTCTAAGGTGATGACTAATTTGGGTGAACTTTGTCATGAAGAAGCAAACTTCTTCGTTGATAATTGCATAAAGTATAATAACAAGGGTGGTTAGAGGTTGAGATCAGTATTTTTTTCATTTCTCGACAGGAGTTTCTAGCATCTCAAATGTTGAGTTTTAAACGTTTTGCGACCACTTTTTGTGCCCCCACCATGAAGGATAGCGTGATTCTAACTATCGGGGATTGGTAGATGCAAGATATATTCGTGTTTTACGAGTAAAAGCGATTAAATCGTGAAGATGAGTTTGATAGAAAATGAGGTCCTATCGATTGCACGTGCAGGGACCATGACGGCTGCAGTGCGGGGCCCTAGCAGACAGATCCCTGCAAAGGTGGAGGACAGGAAGAACGGAAAACCCTCCCTCACTTTTACACCTGAAGAGGAAGGTGAGAAGGAGTTTTGCCCAGTTGTCATTAAGTGGTGTTATGAGTCTTTCACGTATATGTTTGCCTCTGTGTGAGTGTGTGTGTGTGTGTGTGTTTTGTGTGTGTGTGTGTGTGTGTGTGTGTGTGTGTGGTGTGTGTGTGTGTGTGTGTGTGTGTGTGCGTGCGTGCGTGCGTGCGTGTGTGTGTATGTGGTGTGTGTGTGTGTGTGTGCGTGTGTGTGTGTGTGTGTGTGAGAGTGTGTGTGTGAGTGTGTGTGTTTGTGTGTGTGAGTGTGTCGAGAGTGTGGTGTGTGTGTGTGGTGTGTGTGTGAGTGTGGTGTGTGTTGTGTGGTGATGTGGTGTGTGTGAGTGTGTGTGAGTGTGTGTGTGGTGGGTGGGTGGAGAGAGAGAGAGAGAGAGAGAGAGAGAGAGAGAGAGAGAGAGAGAGAGAGAGAGAGAGAGAGAGAGAGAGAGAGAGAATTTCTCCAGGCCAGCTGGTCTATCTCAAACCTTTCGTAGCAGCACACCCATGTCGAGGCTGGTCCAATCTTTGATATTCGTCATCTAAATTTTCATCTTTCTGTCCCTACATCTTTCTTCCTCAAGTG
>CM060335.1:32450199-32452699 GCA_030674155.1 Stramonita haemastoma | reverse complement strand
TGGTCTAGAGGTAACGCACCTGTGTAGAAAGCAAAAAGACGAGGTTCGAAGTGTGAGGTAGTTTGATCCCAGTTTGGGCCAGAAGCTTTTCCCCCATCCACTAGACCGTGAGTGGTGGTCTGGGTGCAAGTCTTTTGGATTAGACCATAAATTGAGGTTCTGTGTGTGTCATATCATTGTTTAGCGCACGTAAAAGAACCCACGGCAACAAGGGAATCGTCACTGGCTAAATTCTGTTGAAAAAATGCCACTCTAATAATAATTGTAGTACATGGAATTTATATAGCGCTATATCTTGCAAAAACAAATCAAAACGCTTGATAGGGAAACTCTGATAGGGAAACAAATGCAGCTGCAGACAGGAAAAGAAAAAAAAATAGTGGCTGGCGCTGCTCTTGTTGTGGGCTATGCGCTCTCCCTGGGGAGAGCAGCCCGAATTTCACGCAGAGAAATCAGCCTTGACTTAAAGCGGTATACAATACAATAAAAATACTTTCTGTTGCTGTCTGTCTCTTGTTTGCCGTGCAGTGCTAGTCTTGCTCACCTTATCCTGTGTTATCTCTACAACAGTACAAATCATCTGATCTCTTTTTTTGCAGAACGTAAAGGTAATGTTGTCGGGTTTTTGTTTTGTTTTATCCCTACCCCCCCTGTGCATAACATCACGTTGTCTGGAGATCGGGGATGGGGTATAAGATTAATAACTAGTTTGGTCTGTGATCTGTTTTGGGCAGTTGCCGTCAAATCACATCGGTTCCTAACTGCTGAGAACACTCTGCTCTTCCCTTGGTTGGTTGATTGTTTAATAATTGTTGGCTTGGTTTCTGTGTTGGACGAGGAAGGGGATTCTTTTTATCCACGGGGTTGTATATGTGATATAACTCTTGCAGGGGATAACTGCGCTGATTTGTGTGTGGATCTTGGTGTCTTGATGTATGCATGACAAGGCACGCACGTTCGTGGATGGGGTTTCTTTTTGTTTGCATGATCTTTCTTGGGGTTGTTTCGGATTGTTTGTTTGTTTTGTGATTTTGACTTTCAAACACAAACTGAAAAATCGTTTTTAGCCGGATGTTTGAGAACGCTAGCAGTCACACCAGAAAGGCGGTTTTTTAAGTATTAAGTATATAGACCCTTTTTCTAAAAACAAAAGCAAGACATTTTAAAACTCCCTTAATCGACTGGGTTTAGGTATTTCATATAATGAAAAGATATAATTAAAAAAAAACCGAAGCAGTATACCAGCAATGGAGATGGAGTCGAAGACGAAGTTGCTGAGATGACTTTTACGTTGAGATCTCCTAAGTAAAGTCTGATATCAATTGTAGTTCTCAAAAGTCTTCTGAAAAAAGGGCCTACCCTGTTTCACAAGACTCTGTTCATTGTTTGAAAATACAAACTATTTCAGCAAGCGAAATCCTAACTCCTTTTAAACAGAATTGTAAAGCACTTCTTTGTATTTTGTGAGAGTCCATGTATTGCCATGTACGAGGGGTGGGGTGGAGTGTTTCATTCAGGATCATGATAATAAACTTCATCATGTAAGACATGTTTTTCTGTTACATCATCCTCATCACCATTGATTATCATGCATTAACAAAACTTAGGTTCTTTCACTGTTCATATTCATAGAAAACGTATATCACATAATCATGTACTCAATAAATTAATGAATGCAAATGTAATCCACATTTACGTTCGGTCACATGTATTTGTGCAATTAGGAGAAAAGAAGTCTTTTATCTGAATGTTTTTCCTTTCAAAACACCGCCATTTTATCATAACTTTGTTATCTGAGGGAAAAATTGGAGTAAACATATTTTTTACTTTTTATTCTGGGGATTTGTGTATATATGTGGTGTACTCACACTATTCTTTTACCGTCCCAAATGTTAGCAAAATTAATGTATATGAAGTCAACTCATAGATTGTCCTTATTTCCTTATCTTTTCAATTTAATAACACGGAAGGTTTCGGTGCGTATCCATTACAAGTTGTGACACTTTCATTCAGTTGATTGTGGTCGATTTTCAACTGTTATCATAAAGGTGTACTCTGCATGCGTTTGTTATTGCATCAACAGCGTTTTGGTAATGGGTGTAAGGTCCTTTATTAAGTATGCATGCTATCATTGCTCAAATTGTGCATTTTGGGTGTGGGTATATGTCTGTGAATTTGAAAGATTTATTACGATAAGATATTTGATGCACGTGTATTTTCTGTGTTTGGATTTGATTTTGGTTTTCTGCTTCTTCTTTTTTTCTTTGTTCCCATTTTTTTCATCCTGTCTGTTCTTATTTTCGCTATATTTTCTTCCATCTTTCCATTTCCTTTGTGGCAGTTTTCCTTTACTCAGCTATTTTCTATTTCTGACTTTCTGATATTCTTTTGGCCTGTTGTTCTTTTTTTTATTTTTCCTGGATACTCTTTTTCTTTTTGTTGGTTTTGTTTGTTTTCTCTGATCATTTATCTATGTATTATCTTTTTTCTGGCAGTTTTC
>CM060335.1:32415199-32445199 GCA_030674155.1 Stramonita haemastoma | reverse complement strand
ATGTCCACGCAGGAGCTGGACCTGATGAGCCAGGACCCGGACACCTCCAGCCGCCTGGGACCTCCCCCAAACTACCTGCCCAACGGCTCGGCAAGGGACAGCGGTCATGATTTCCTGTACTGACCTCCTGACTCTCTGAATGCGGGCTTGCGCTGAACGAAACTTACCGATGTTAGGAGTTTGAGGTCTGACCAACGCGCTAAGTTTGGTTGTTGTTTTTTTGTTGTGTTTTTTATGTTGGTCAATATCCCATTAATGGATATTTTTACAGATAGGAACTAGCAGTGTGACCAGCGCGCTAAGATTTAACGTTGGTCAAGTATTCCAGTAATGGACTTTTTTACAGATAGGAACTTTACGGTCTGACGTGACCAGTGCGTTAAGATTTTACGTTGGTCAACTATCTCGATAATGCTTTTAGTACTGTTAGGGTCTCGATGTTTCACCAGCACAATAGGTTTTTACGTTAGTCAGGCGTCTGAATCATGGATTTTTAAGGACAGATACCAGATTTTTAGAGACCAGAACCGGCTACTTGTTACTGTGGCTGACTTTTCGTTAGAGCTACCGCTCTGTTTTCACGAGAAGATACCAGAACGGGTGTGGAAAATGGCATCTTGTAAGAACACTGCCACTTAGAGAAATCGTCTCTTTAGTGCATTTGTTGCTTTTAAAAGGCATGCTTTTTCAAAGTTCTCGTGAGATATAATGCATAAGGCTAGCACAGAATGGTTATATTTTTGTGTCCCCCCCCCCCCTCCACCCCAAGAAAGCAGAATATCTGTAGAGGAAGAACCTTTGAAAAGGGGAACTAAAGGAGCATGTCAATTTATTCTGGCTCACAAGATAGCTTTTAGAGACATCTGTAAGAGACAGTTCTTAGAGACAGAGACAGCTGTCAGAGAGAGCTGTCAGACTAAAGTGAAGACTGCAGCTCAGTATTAAGTATTAGTATAACAGAAGCTATTTGACTAAGTAGACGAAAAAAAGAACTTTAAAAGAAGTTAACACAACTATACAAGTAAACAAAAATACGAAAACATACATATTTAAAAGAGCGGTAGTGAATCAGACTGACATTGTTGCTGTAACAATTAAATAGCCAAAAGAGAGACTTTAGTGTTACTCTAAAGGTGGAATTCCCATCCCTTGTCTTTTAATTAATTTTTTTTTTACGAGGTGATAGCCCCGATATGGACTGTGTGGTCAGCGGAGCTATAAACAACATGATTGGATTGGATTGGTAATTAAGGTTTTCGTTCAAGCGTCAACTTTACGTGGTCAGAGGCTGGATTTTTCAAGGACCTTCTTCATTATCAGAGCATACCACTTTGACTGCATACCCCTATCAGAAGCCTAACGGAGGATAGAGTTCCTCTCGACCTGAAAACTGACGTCGATGATTTACGTGTTACGCATATAATTATATATATATATGATATTTACATATGCATATGTATGAGATTTTATTTGTATACTTAGAATATAGATTCATTTCTTATTGGCGTATCTGAGATAAATGTTTGTTTTTTATTCACCTGTTATCAATGAACGTTGTTCTTGAGAAATGTGTAGAAAGTGTGAGACAGAAATGATTTTTTTTTCGCAAAGTGTATAGAAGGTAATATTTTGGCCTGTGACTTTTTAAAATGATTTGTTGTGTCAAACGTTTTCAGAGTTGGGTGTTTTGATAACTATTACATGTAGCTTTCGGGATGTCACTCTCTACTCATTCATCATTGACTTTGATCAATTTCCACTCTTGTAATCAGACATACCAAACTTCTGCCCCCCTCCCTTCTCCTCCTCCTTTATTTCTTGGATTTCAGGAAGAAAGAAAAGAATGGTACGATAAAAGATCTTGTGACTGATACTCATTGCCGTACGTATTAGTAGCCTACCGGAATCAAAGTGCCTTTCCTTCCCCGAAAACAAATGGGGAAAATGTTTGAATTTGTAGTTGTCATATTTGTCTCTAAGCAGCGATGGGAAAGTGAGTTTGATGCTTTGGCAAAGTCATACCCAGTATAGTTTTCACATCTCTGATCAGGACTTTGGCTGATGTGGCGTAGACTGCAGCTGTCTGCTTGCTGCATTCTGGCTACGGAGTGTGGTTAAGCGGTACTAGTTAGCATGTTTTGTGGCGACTCCAAAGGCTGTTAGTTATCACTTATTGTTATTATTATCATTATCCAGATTATTTCATTCATATTATGTTATTATCATCGTCAGTTCATCATCACTGTTATCATCACATCATTATTATCATTATTATCATTACTATTATTGTTATTATATGATTATTGATGAGATGATGATGATGATGATGATGATGATGTGTGATTATATTATTATTCATTATTATTATTTCATTATTATTATTGATTTAATCTTTGACCTCTTCTGTCGATGATCTCCATTTGATGATAATGGTTGACAAAGCGTTTTCCTCATAAATAAATCATGTTCTTCACCTCGTGGGTTGTGCATATACCAGTGCTCTATCATCCAAAGCTCGTTTCTTCCATGCTTTCCTTTCGAATCCCTATTTAATCCCGGTATCAACTTATGAAGGGAGTACCAGGCTTTCGGGCTTCATTGTTTGTGAAATTTAAAATGTGAAAATTGAAACAAAGAACCCCACTGATGCAGGCAATAATTCACAAGTTTGGTGCTGCTGTTATTCACGTTTCCTTGGGTACTGTGTCACTTCTTTGATAGGATAGTGTTGTGTTATGATATGAATATTATTCCTGAAATGGTTGGACGTCAACTGTTCGTGTTATTATTATACTGTGAAGTATTCTAAGGTCTTTGTTTTGTTTTGGCTTTGTCGACCTGCTGCGAATTTGTTCGCTTAAAAACAATCTTTCCAGAAGAATTTTTCCCCAGAAGAGATGGATAGTCTTAAGGCCGGAATGTGTTTTTTTTTTTTTTTTCATGCTGTTATACAAAAGTTGCCCTGCTCCTAAACACAATAGGCTCAAAAGTCATGGGTACATGATGAAAAGTCTTAAATAGTTAACTGTCCTTATCTTTTTCTGCCCTTACCTTTTTGACGAATTTCTTTTTGAGAACGTGTCTTGAAAAATGATTTTTCCAAAAAGTTAGTTTGGCCGGGTTTTTTTTTGATAACGTTCTTTTTCTCTCTTTTGGCTTACCACATAAGTTTAGAGCAGTAGAGGTTAATTTGAATAGGTTTATTGCACACTATTATGGATGAAATCAGACAGGTTTGCTTGTTTGATTTAAGAATTGATAAGGAATATGCCCTAGCTTCCTGACCACCTTTGTTGTTGAGCTTTCCTGAAAACTCACGAGTATGAACTTGTTAGTATCTTTACTATGGAATGCAGATATAGAACACTATGCAATGACTCACTCTCTCGACCTGCTTTCAACACTGTATGTAGGATATTATGTTAGTAAATTGCATTGCTTCATACGTAGAATCTGCACTCCATAGCACAAATAATTATTCGATTAAGATCATTCTTTCCTCAATAAGCTCATAGTGTGATCAGAAATGAAAAGATATAGACTGGATATTCATTTTCACGTTCGTGTCCTTTGATATACATTGACTCTTTTCTCTTAACATTTATTGATACCGTACAGTTTTGTTTTAAATCGTCTGTCTGATGATTCAAGATCAAAAGTTGTAAGTCCCATTCTAACAATTGTTATTTTACCGTTGTGTATTCCTTCTACCTCTTTTGTTGTGTCTGCATGTTTCATGAAGACTGTATGACTATACTCAGATGAAAGCTTCGAAGAGAAAGCTGTCATTTGTTTTCGATACCTTTCAACTCCTTTTCGCTAGGTAAATGGCATTGTAGCTATCACTGGCTTACACCGTGTGCTTTTGTTTGAGTTAAAACTAGCGTTTGTGGAGATTGTTTCCACAAAATGTCATTATACTCTCAATGGCAATATAAGTCTTTTTTATATCAGCAAGTTTGTTTTCAAGCTATTCCGGGATCAATGCAAATTTACAATTCAAATCTTTGTTAGCTCTTTACTGCTTTTAGCTGACAACGTTTTTCGGAAACACTGTTTGCATTCACATTTTAACAGTAAACAGTAAATTATAATCATATTCTCTTTATTTACCAGCAGAGGCAATGCTTATACGATATTCATTCTCGTATGTCTGTCTGTCTAGAGCTGTGTACAAGTGGAATGACTGTTGAACATTTCCACCTGCGAATTCTAACATTCGGTTGAAAGCTGAAGTACGTATGTTACAGGCAGCTGTGCTTATCATTTTCATTGTCTTTGTGTTATTTACAATGTTAGCCAAACAAAACCACAAAAAGTAGAAGACATATTGATCCACATAGTGCCACTTTCTGATTGTAGATGTTTGACTAGAAAAAAAGTATTGTAACATTAGTGTCAGAACATTTCTTCGTAATATGGAATAAAGTATACTTCCATACTTCGTCATAAAAACGAAAATCAGGGTTTTTGTTTTAGCGCATCTTTGAAAAAAAAATGTCGCAGTTGTTGTGTAAATATTGATTTGTTGAATTTTACAGACACATAGCCATCAAAAATTGTTTTCCTGATTGATGGTACAGGGTGCTTATTATGAATTGTATTATTATGATTTTTTGGGACTCTTTCTTTCTTTCTTTCGATTTATTTTTTTCCTGTCCTCCCTCCTCATTTTAATCGTTTTTTTAAATAGTATTTTTTCTTCCTGTTTCTTCACTTCTTTTTTTCTTTTTACTTTTTTATTGGTATTTTTAAACCTTTTAGTTTTTCCTGTCAATATGATATTGTTGTTTTATGAAATTTTGCTATGAAAATGTTATAAATCTGCAAAGAAGACTGTATTTCAGAGTTTTATACGTGTGTATGTCTTGTTTACATAAATATGACTGTAGAAAAGGTCGTCACCAGTAGTTTTGTTTTGCATTTTTAAGAAAACTGTATTGTATTCATTGCACTCAGCGAATTTTTCCTTGGTTTTTAACGAATCTAAGTATTTTACACACACACACACACACACACACACACACACACACACACACACACACACACACACACACACACACACACACACACACACACACACACAAAACACACACACTACTCTGCTCTATACCTCTTGTTCTGTCTTAAAGAAATGAATTCAAACGAATAACTATCAGCTTACAGTTTAAGGAAACATGTTTAGAATGCTGTGTCAAAACTGAGGGAACATGTACATACAGTTTTGTTTGTTATTGTACTTTGGTAAATCATTATTCAGCTGCTTTGAAACTTCTTCAAATGAGCTAGAGAACTATAATATATTATGTTAGTTTGGAACAATTTTTTGTAGATTACTAACATTAGAAAGTCTTTTGTTGCATCGTAACACTGTTGTATGTCTGAAGTATTGTGTAACGCTTCCGCATAACTATTTAGACTGCCCTGTTTGAGGTATAGGTAGTGTTGTTTTTTTTAATTTTCCAAGGAAAAAAGTATTTATACGTGATGTAAAAGAATAAACTTGTATCATAACAGATTTTGTGTTTGTGTTGTCTCTTCTATGCATGAGTTTGATTTTGTTTTTTAGAATGAGTGTTGATTTTTTTAACATGAAATCTTGTGTGATGGAAATGGCCAGGATGAGTGTGTGTGTGTGTGTGTGTGTGTGTGTGTGTGTGTGTGTGGTGTGTGTGTGTGTGTGTGTGTGTGTGTGTGTGTGTGTGTGTGTGTTTTAATTACTTTTTTAATTGATTTATTATTTTATATTTTATTCTTTTATATCGATGATAATGGAAAAAAGCACTTATGTGTTTTTTACAACCAGCCTCCGTGTATATGCAGTTTAAATCTTGTCATCTGTTCCCACCGGCACACAATGGCTAACTCTTAAAAAACGGAAAGGATTTAACGTGTGCGCTAGATGTTCTGCGTGCGTTTGCACACGGGGCTTCGGTTTATAGTCTCATCTGAAGGACTTTTGGGGAAGTGGAGTCAGCACTGATGTTAACTCCAGGGGAAAAATCCTCTCGAACGGGAATCGAACCCAGGTCGTCAAATTGCCAGCGCAATGTTTTGACCGGTGCGCTCAGTTTTCAGAGCGCTAGCTTTCCCAAAGTCAAATTAAGCAGCGTGGAGCGTGGTTACCGGTTGGATGGTGGACCGTTTGCGCGCCTTGGTTTCAGTACAGTTCCCCCAGTTCACCCAGCTGTAAATGGGTACCTGCCCTCTTTAGGGTTAGGGAAGGTGAAGCAGCGAGGGAGAGGAGATGGGCGCTGCCCTCAATATGCTGGCCCCCAGAGAAGCTGAGGTCTCTGACACCTCTCTCCCCTACGATCACACAGGTTATGGGACACCTTTGCCGTTACCGTTAATGTTCTGACCACTAGGCTATGCCGTGTGTGTGTGTGTGTGTGTGTGTGTGTGTGTGTGTGTGTGTGTGTGTGTGTGTGTGTGTGTGTGTGGTGGTGGGTGTATGTGTTTGTGTGGGGTGTATGTGTGTATGTGTACATCTGTGTGTATACATGCATGCGTGTGTAGGTGCGTGTGTGTGTTTGCGTGGGTACATGCGTGTGTGTAATACATGTGTGTACGTTCGTGCGTTCATTGGGTGTGCACATGAGTGTGTGTAAGTGTGTGTGTGATATAAGTTGCAATTACGGCAGAAGTCTCTTAATATTTGCTCGCTTATAGATGGCCTCAGCACACCACAACCACATCACACCACATCACAGCAAACCACACCACATCACACAACCCACAATCACACAAACCACACCACATCACAGCAAACCACACCACATCAACAACCACACCACATCATACCACTCACACCACACCACACATTGCCACTTCACACCACACCACACCATACTCTACCACTACCACACACACACCACATCACACATAATACACTACACTACACTACACTACACTACACTACACTATCTTCCGTTTGCAAAGTGAACTACTTGTAAAGGGACGCAACTTTTCTTATGTCGCTATGTTAGCGTGGTTGTTTCCCTTACACCGTATTACTGTGTACTGTTGTTTGTCCATCGTGCCCGACGATGACCTCCAAACAGCAGAGGAGGCAGCTGCTGTTTCGGAAATTGGGCAGAAATGTGATTATAGTGGAGGTGCCTTGTCTACAAATACATCCCCATCTCTCGACCAGGAGGGCATACGAAGAGTCAGATGTTCCCCAAAGACCAACTAGCTCCCAGGGCTGCAGCACGTAAGGCCTGTGCAAGTTAAGCTCCAAGTCAGAGAGCCATAGTCGATCACTAAAGGACTAAGCTGCAAAGTGGAATTCCATGAGTAGGAAAGCACTGGTCATATGCCTCTTACTTTGTTATTGCCCCTAGCGTCAGCGGTTTAATGAAGAACTGTGATAAAGCCCAGGAGTTAAAGGTATTACTACAGCATTCGCAAACGCGCTTTCGTCACAGCTGTCTGTCTTCGATTAATTTTTGAGACATCAAAGTGGGGAGGGTGAAAGTGATGATGATAATCATGATGATACTGCTAACTCTACTGCTAACACACACAACACACACACAACACACACACACACACACACACACACAACACACACACACACACAACAACACACACACAACAACATACACAATGTATTCTTACATTGCGCTGGCAATTGAAGACCCGGGTTCGAGTCCGGTCGAGGAATTTTCTTCCTGGATTAACATCAGTGCTGACTCCACTCTCCCCAAAAGTCCTCGGATGAGACTTAAACCGAGGCCCCGTGTGCGAACGCACGCAGAACATCTTGCGCACACGTTAAATCCTGTTCCGCTTTTCGTAAGAGTAAGCCATCGTGTGCCGGTGGGAACAGATGACAATATTTACAAAACTGCATACACACGGGGACCGGATGAAAAAAAGCACATGATTGCTTATTCTTTATCCTCGATATAAAAGAATAAATAAAAAATAAATAAATAAAAACACACAACACACACACACACACATCACCACGCACACACACACACATACACACCACACACACACACACACACACACACACACACACATACAACACACACACAACACACACACACACACACACGTCATTCCCCCTAAAATTAGTCCCTCGATGAGACTGAACTATTTATTTATTATTATTTATTTAATCTTTTACATCGAGGATAACAGAATAAGCAATCATGTGCTTTTTTTCATCCTGTCCCCGTGTGTATCAGTTTTTGTAAATATTGTCATCTGTCCACCGGCACACATGGCCTACTCTTACGAAAAGCGAACAGATTTAACGTGTGCGCAAATGTTCTGCGTGCGTTCGCACACGGCCTCGGTTTAAGTCTCATCCCAAGGATGACCTAGGTCCCGTGTGCGAATGCACCAGAACATCTTGCGCACCGTTTAAATCCTGACCGCTCTTCGGAGAGTAGCCATTGTATGTAGGTGGGAAGGATGGCAAATTCACAAAACTGCATACCCGAGGACTGGATGTGAAAAAGTACATGAGCGCTTAATCTATTATCCTCGAAATATAATAATAAAATAATATTGATGATAAAGAGCATAATAATAATAATTATTATTATTAGATATCAATAATGATAATAATGATAACCATAACGGTAACAAGATAATAATAATAATAATAATAATAATAATAATAATAATAATAATAATAATAATAATAATAATAATAATAATAATAATAATAATAATAATAATAAAAAGGTGATGATGATGCAGCCAGGTGCATGTGCGAGTGAGAGAGAGAGATTTGTTAATAACGCAATTGTTTGTATGCTAAATCTAGTGTGCAAGATTTAGTTCGACAGGGGAGTTATATTATCTCCCATGCAACTTTTTCGGTGCGTAGTGTTACTATTTTCGGACACACCTGTAAATTGTAAGACACTTTGTATTTTTAATAGATATAGTTAAATATATTAGTTGCGTGCCCACTGTCATAAATACAGTGCATACAGGTTAGCTTAGAAGCTTAAGCATCAGGAACAGCCTGTTGAATAGCTGTTGATCTCATTGCAAAAATGGTTGGCTTGTTTACTGATCTGATCTGTGGTGTTTGGTCCAGTCCTGTTTCCAAGATGTTGTAACATCTTTCGAGGTCTGTCCACTTTTGCTACTTCCATAGGAAAGGATCTGCTACTTTGACTGTTTCGTAATGCACTAAAAGCCATGCAGCTGATGTTTTATCGTTATTCCTATTTTGTGTGTTCTCATTAACGTCTATTCACATTAGTGATTTTAGACAGTACAAGTCCTACTTTGGTCTTCATCCTTAACTTGTCATCATACCTGTACCAACGTTGGCATGCTGAGGAGCCAAGAAGAAAGAATGACCAGCCAGCTCTGTCTTCCGCCTAGTCGTATGATGCTCTTGACTATTGTTATCTTGTCTATCCCTTTACCTCGTACCTCACAATCACTTTCGAAATGGCATCGTGTGCGTGAGCGATGCAAAATTATAACAAAAGCAGCACAGTGTCGTGTTAGACACATCCCGAAAAATCGGATTGAGTTGGACTTTGCTGTGCAGCTGATCTGTGGCTCTGTAGTCATGCAAGCGCTTTATTGTCTTTAAAGAGATAGCGCTATACAATCCATTAAACAAGTGGCGCTGCGAGCAAGGTTAGGGAATTAGAAACTTTTGGGTGATAGAAGACTCAGGCCCCAAACCAGAGGAAATTACCAGCATGATGCCAGCCAGCTAGAAGTTTGAAGTACAGACAGAGAGCCGAAACAAGATCAAGGAATTTTTTTAAAAATCCAGAACTACACTAGGTGACGCCAGTCACGTCCTTTGGATGGAAGGAAAGTGTATCGTGTACAAACAGTGATGAAAGGTTAATGCAGAACGAGTTATGCTCAGAATGGACCTTCTTCTGCCAGTGACTACACCTTCAGTGCAGCACCAACCTACCCCCTTCTTCAGTTGGGTCTGGCAGTGACAAATTCAGGAATACTATGTGTGTGCAACCAGAGTCGGACTTGGACTACAGTAGCAATGAATTTGTGGGATACTGTGTGTGATACTGTGTCTGCTGCCCTGTTCCAGCCCCCAGACGATTTTTACGATTGGCCTTGAAGGACCAAAGACGGGATTCACTGTTGGTATGTAAAGCTAATCAAGTTAACGAACCTTTTGTTGTACTACACGTCACTCTAATTCTTGCTGATACCTCTCTGTAGTCCTGAGCTGCCTGTTCCAGCTGTTTGTCTCTCTGGTCTGTCGTGAGCAGTTTACTGTCTCCCAGTTGTCCTAGTATTGCCACTTCTGTCTGTGGTCTGTCTATCTATCAGTCATAGTCTGTATGCCTGCGTCCATGTTTTGTCTCTCTGAGCTGCATCTGTTTTTGTCTGTCTGTGTATCTGTCTATCTTTGTCTATATGCCTCTCTCTCTCCATGTTTGTCTTCTATGTTAGTTAAGAAGAGAAACTTGGACATTCTCAAGAAATGTTCGTGGGGATTTTCATGATTGTCATTCATACTTTTCTGATATTCCTGCTTTCTTCTTTCTTCTGTCTACCTGCCTGCCTGCCGTGTATTTTGTCTGTTCTGTCTGTCTTTATTGTCTTGTTGTCTGTCTGTGTCTTCTTCTGTTTCTGTTGCCTCTCTAAGCTAGTTTACAAAAGGGATCTCATCAAAAAATCTTGAGAGGGTGTTTGTCATTGCTATTTTGTACCTGCTCTTGGTGTCTCTATATCTGTTTTCGTCTGTTTCTGTCTGTCTGTCTGTCTGTCTGTCTGTCGTCGTCTGTCTGTCTTCTGCGTCTTTTAGCTAGGTACGGAAATGGATGAATATTGATAAAAGTCTTTGCAGGTGGGGGGGGACATTTTCCTTTGCATTCATACCCAGTCTTTCGTGTTTCTGCGTCCATTCTCTACTTTGTCTCTGTTTGTTTGTCTGTCTGTCTGTCTGTCTGTCTGTCTGTCTGTCTCTGTCACTCTACCCCCCCCCCCCTCTCTCTCTTTCTCTGTCTCTCGCTCTCTCTTCTCACTGTCTGTCTGTCTGTTCGTTGTTTGTCTGTCTGTGTATGTAAGCCTGTTTCTGTAATCTGATCAGGGAAAAGATAAGTATCATCACGAAGTCTTTCGATGCACATTCGTCATTGTCACTGCTACTGTGCTATTTCTTGTCCTCTACACTCTATCTGTTTATCTGCTTGTCTGTCTGTTTGCTTGTCTATCTGTTTATCTATCCGTCTCTCTGTCTGCTTAAAAATGTATGTGTCTATAAGGTTTTTTTTTCTTTGTTGCTTGCTTGCATTAGGCCTACTTCTCAATTCTAATCAAGGAAAGATGTGAGTATTGTCAGAAAAAAGTCTTTGTAAAACTGTTTGTCATAGCTGTTGGTTATTTAGTCTGTGGTGTTTCTGCTTTTTCTGTTTGTCTTTGTGTCTGTTTGTCTCTGTAGGTCTTTCTCTGTCGGTCAGTCGGTCGGTCGGTAGGTCGGTTTGTGTGTGTGTGTGTGTGTGTGTGTGTGTGTGTGTGTGTGTGTGTGTGTGTGTGTGTGTGTGTGTGTGGTTAGTTAGTTAGATAGTTCTTCAGATTAACGTCTTTCCACTAATTAGTAATATCAGACGAGAAAATGTGTGTTGATGAGTGTGTGTATGGGTTTTGAGGGGGGGGGGGGAGGAGTCGCAAGTGTGAGAGAGAGTGTGCGTGTGTGTGTGTGTGAGTGCTCGTGTGCGTGCGTGCCTGCGTGCCTGCGTGTGTGTGTATGTGTGTGTGTGTGTGTGTGTGTGTGTGTGCGTGCGTGTTTGTGTGGGTGCGGGTGTGCGCGCGCCTAATCTAATCATGGAAGTAGATGAATATTGGAATCTCTAAGAGGACGTTAATCATTGCCTTTAGGGCTGTTTTTTTACTATTTCTTTAATACTTTTCTCTGTCTGTCTGTCTGACTGTATGTCTCTGTCTCTCTGTCGCTCTCTTTGTGTGTGTGTGTGCGCGCGCACGTGCATGTGTGCGCGCACACGTGCATGTGTGTGTTGGCGGGTGGGTGTATGTGTTAGTGTGTGTGTGTGCACGCGCGCTCTCGTGCGTGTTTGTGTTTGTAATTGTGTCTGCGTGCATGCACGCATATAACGTGTGTATATTTGTGGGCATGCATGTCTGTGTAAATATGTGTGTGTGTTTGTATGTGTGTGTGTGCATATGTGTGTGTCTGTGTGTGTGTGTGTGTGTGTGTGTGTGTGTAGCTGCTTCTTCGGGCTTGTTAGGGAAAGAGATGAGTATTATCTAGCTAGGCTACAAGATTTCAGGAGTACCTTTTCCCTTGGCACTGATACCCTGTCTCTACTGTTCCTGATTGCTTTCTTCACTACGTCTCCCTCATCCCTCTTATTTGTCGGTCTGTCTTGAAGGATTTTCCCATCATTCTGTCTGTCTTTCTGTCTGTCTGTGACTGTCTGTGTGTCTGTCTGTGTAGCTACCTTTCTAGTTTGATCAATGATAAAGTATTGTCCAAAACTTTTATGGAAGAGGTTCATCATTGCTTTTTTTTTTTTCGTTTTTTCTGCTGTAGCTTTAACGTTTACTAAGGATGACATTGTGGCCTATGTAACCGTTTTTTGCTCACCATTAAGGTGAGACACGGTCCAAAAGTGGCCAAAAACATGTGTATTTAGAATGAAAAATTGCTGGATGCATTTATGGAGATTTCCCTGAGTAAATTTAAAGAATTTAGATTGTAAAATATGTCTGTAGAAACAGATTACTCATACTTGTTATAGATAAAAAGGTTTAGGATTTTGAAATATAGAGTTTTGGCGGCCTTATTGGATTGTTTCCATGGCGACAGTGCAGAAAACTGAGTAAATCTTTGATTTTTATGCTTTACAAGTGATGCCCTTTCAATATATGGCATAACTTTTAACATGGGCTTGTAAACAAAATTTCTTCAGTTTCGACCCCAGTGTCCCACCTTAAGGTAGCTGCATTCTGACTTCAGGGATGTGTATCATTGCGATCAATTGGCACTCTGCTGCTGCATGCTCCTGTTGTTTCCTTTTGTCGATTAATTGTCTGTTTATTGGATAATTATAAGTATGTTTGTATTGTGTATGAAAAGTTGTATTTTGTAAGCCGTTATGCTAGAAGTTTAGTTTGAGATCAGTGTGGTGCACGTATAATGATTTGGGGGTATTTTGTTGGCTTTTTCTTTTTTTTCTACCTATTTCTTGTCCTTCAATCTTAGCTTTGGGTTTTTTTGATTGTAGTGCTTAACCAGGACACGGACTGTGTGTGAGAAAAAAAAAGTCATTGGTTATCTGTAACCTTTGAAGGTGATTCGTTCGTTCATTCATTCATTCATTCATTCATTCATTCATTCATTCATTCATTCATTCATTCATTCATTCATTCATTCATTCTATTAGTCTTTCTCTGTCTGTCTGTCTGTTTGTCTGTATGCCTGTCTGTATGCCTCTACCTCAAATCAAATCAAATCATATAACCAAGGAAAGAGAGGAGTGTTGTCAGGAAGTGTGCCGAAGGACGTTTGTCATTGCCGTTGCTAGTGTCGTGCCCTTGCTTCTATCTGTCTCTGTCTGTCTGTCTGACTGTCTCTCTGCCTGTCTGTCTTTTTGTTAATCTGTATCTATACGTCTCTCTCTCTGTGGTTGCTGTCAGTAGGTCTACCTCTCTAATCTAACCATCTAATCAAGGTTAGAAATACGTATTTGTCAAGAAAGGGTTTGGGATGTTGTTCATCATTGTCATTGGTTCTCTGTCCCTGTTTCTGTCTGTCTGTCTGTCTGTCTGTCTGTCTGTCTGTCGGTCTGTCTGTCTGTCTCTATCCGTCTTTTATCCTTCTGTATGTCTGTCTTCATGCTTGGCTCTGTAATCTAATCATTTAATCAAGGAAAGGGGTGAGTATTAGTAAGAAGGTCTTAGGGTGCCATTCATTACTGCCATTGGTATCGAGGCTGTTCCTGCTTCTCTCTCCATCTCTGTCTGTCTGTCAGCATGTCCCCCTACGTATTTGTTCGTCTGTCTGTATACCCGAATCTCTATTGTAATGTAATGTAATATAATGTAATATAATGTAATGTGATGCAATGTAATGTAATCTTTTCTAATCTAATTTAAGTTAATCTAATCAACTTTTGCCCAATCTAATCCAGTCTAATTTAATATTATATGATATATAAACTAATTTAAGTAAGCTTATCTAGTCTGTTAAAACTAATCTAAGAAACCAATCTGCAGAATTCATGACAAAAAGACTGAAGGAGGATGATAGTGACAACAGAGACACAAACAGACCTACAGTGACAAAACAGAAGAAAAACAGACTGACAGTGATAGGAAAAAAACAGAAAAAGACAAAAAACCTCAGACACAGACAGATGCAGACAAAAAGGCAGAAACAGAAAAAAGACAGAAACAGAAAAACACAGACAAAAAGATAGAAACAGACAGAAAGATAGAAGCAAAGACAAAAAGATAGAAACAGACAGAAAGATAGAAGCAAAGACAAAAAGATAGAAACAGACAGAAAGATAGAAGCAAAGACAAAAAGATAGAAACAGACAGAAAGATAGAAGCAAAGACAAAAGATAGAAACAGACAGAAAGATAGAAGCAAAGACAAAAAGATAGAAGCAGACAGAAAGATAGAAACAAAAACAAAAAGACAGAAACAGAAAGATAGAAACACAGACAAAAAGACAGAAACAGAAAAATAGAAACAAAGACAAAAAGACAGAAACAGAAAGATAGAAACAAAAACAAAAAGACAGAAACAGATAGAAACAGAGAAAAAGACAGAAACAGACAGAAACAGAGAAAAAGACAGAAAAAGAGAGAAAGACAGAAACAGACCAGCAGACAGAAACAGACAAAAATATAGAAACAGACAGAAAGACAGAAACAGACAAAAATATAGAAACAGAAAAAAATGACAGAAATAGACAAAAAGACAAAAACAGACAGAAAGACAGAAAAAGACCCACAGTGACAAAAGCAAAATGGCAGAATCCAACCCAGAGTGACAAATCTAAATGACAGAAACAGACCCACGATGACAGAACAAACGAACAAAAGCACAGAAACAGACCCCATAGCGACAAAACAAACACACAGAAACAACCCCATAGTGAAAATAACAAAGACAAACAAAAGCAACAGACTAACAGAGACCAAAAGACAGACATGCTGGGAATAAAGCACAGTTTGATGAAGCAGGAGTTAAAAACCCATTCCATCTGAACCAACTTTGAGGACCAGAAGGAGAGGATGGCTTCCTCTTGTGTGTGAGATAGAGGAGAAATGGAACAGTCCGGGTAAAGTCTTGCGTTTTAGTTGTGTGAAGTTGACCTGTTGCCTACTTGAACCTTTCATTTTTTTTATTCGGGAGGGGGCTGGGGGGCGCAAGGCAGTCTAGAGCTTGTAGAAACTGATACTTTCACATAGACACGCAAACAGACAGACACAGATATATACTTGTATCATACACATAAGTAAATGTTCATGCAAATGCATGCTCACACATGCATACATGTATGCACTTACAGATTTACACACCTGGGTATATACACACATATGCACGGACATCCATGCACAGACAGACAGACAGACAGACAGACAGACAGATACACACACACACACACACACAAACACATACACACACACAAAACACACACACACACACACACACAAACACACAAACACACACATATGTATGTATATATGTATATACGTTTTCCTCAATACATAATTATATACATAGAGGAACACTAATATTGGGTCCACTCATGCATGAACATACACACATTCACTGGGGGGGGAGGGAGTGAGAGAGAGAGAGGAGAGAGAGAGAGGAGAGAGAGAGAGAGAGAGAGAGAGAGAGAGAGAAGACAGACAGACAGACAGAGACAGACAGACAGACAGACAGACAGACAGACAGAAGACAGACAGACAGAGACTGCAAGAAACTTACAGCAACAAAATGACCATAAAAACACCATCAGAGGAAGAAAGGCAGAGACAAAAGAAGACAGAAACAAACCCATAGTGACCAAAAGAGAGACTGTTTGAGATGGAACGCAGTTTTTATTTCGTTCCGCGGCTGTTTAAATTCCTAGGCAGTAATAATTGATCCACTTATCTCAATTAATGATGTAGCTTTTGTTTCTCAGCAGGAGTTCTGTAGTTCACCAATAATGAAATTTTGTATATGCCTACGTGATGGTAGCCGCTTTCCTACTTTGGAGCTGCATGCTGGTTATGTCTGTGTTTCCGTAGCCCACCAAACACTTTAATTAATTAATTTTTTAGTTTTTATTTTACTCTTTTATATCGAGGATAATGGAATAGGCACTCGTGTTTTTTTTTTTCATTCTGCCTCCGTGTGTATGCAGTTTTGTAAATATTGTCATCTGTTCCAACCGGCACACAATGCATTTAATGGCCTACTCTTCCAAAAAGCGGTACAGGATTTAACGTGTGCGCAAGATGTTCTGCGTGCGTTCGCACACGGGGACTTGGTTTACAGTCTTATCCGAAAGACTTTTGGAGAGAATGGGGTCAGCACTAGTGTTAACTCCAGGAGAAAAATCCCCTCGAGCGGGAATCGAACTCGGGTCGTCAAATTGCGAGCGCAGTGTTCTGACCAATAGGCTATCCCGTCATCACTAAAATGAATTATAAGATCTTTAACGTGCATATCAAATGTTCATCTTCTGCATGTGCTTATATACAAGAAGGGAATTAAATCACTAGCAGGTCTGCCCAGGAAGTTGACCTGAGAGATCCTAAAATTCCCCATTCTTAATTCACCAGAAGCCACCGAGGTTCGAACTTACGACATTATAGACACATGGGGTTGAAGCTGAAGGGTCTTAACCACTCGGCTATAGTGCTGGTCAAGCGCAGTTTGATGGAGCAGGAGAGAAGGCAATCCCTCTAAATCTGAATGGCCAGAAGAAGAGCGCGACTGTCTTGTGTGAAAGATGGGAAAGGAAACAAGCCAGGAAAGCCCTGTCTGTATCTGACCGGTTAGGAACCCTGACTTGTGGCAGATGGCTTTCTGGTTTCGAGGTTGTCCATTATTTTACAGAGACAGACAGACATAGAGGGATAGACAGATGGATAGACAGACAGACCGACAGACAGACAGACACACAGAAAGACACACAGACAGACAGGCAGACAGACAGACAGACATCAATTCTTTACCATCATCAAGGTACCTCTCTGAAAGGTTTATGTAGGCTGGAAATGTTCCTATTTCTGTAACCCATCTAATGCTGACAAAAATTATAAAGTCTCCAATGTGACTATTTGATGTTTTGCCTGCCTATATACACAAAAAGCAATTAAGGTACTGGCAGGTCCGCACTTTCAGTTAATTTGGGAGATTCTTCAATTTAGTGTCCCTTAATTCACCAGAAGCCACCACGATTCAAACCCACCGTGACTTTATAGATCCTCGGGATTGAAGTCAAAATGGTCTTAACCACTTAGCTCTAGCTTTCCCCTCAGACTGTTTGTCATTTTGCCGACCCACTGTCTGACCATGTGGCTTTTCCATCCTGTAGGGGCAGACAGGGTGGTTGGAATATTATGGGGGAGGGGGCCTGATAACGGTTATTCCATTTGTCATGGAAGGATTGGTCAATACCGTTCTATAGGACGCGGAGCTTAAGATGAGTTTTCTTTCTCTTTTGTCACCCTCCTCTGTCTATGTCTGGCTTTGTACTGTGTGTGTATGTGTGTGTGTTTGTGTGTGTGTGTGTGTATGTGTGTTAGTGTGTGTGTTTGTGTGTGTAGGTGTGTTTGTGTGTGTGTGTGTGTGTGTGTGTGTGTGTGTGTGTGTGTGTGTGTGTGTTAGTGTGTGCGTTTGTGTGTGTAGGTGTGTTTGTGTGTGTGTGTGTGTTTGTGTGTGTGTTGTGTGTATGTATGTATGTATGTGTATGTGTTTGTGTGTGTGTTTGTGTGTATATTTGTGTGCGTGTGTGTTTGTGTGTGTGTTTGTGTGTGTATATTTGTGTGCGTGTGTGTTTGTGTGTGTGTTTGTGTGTTTGTGTATGTGTGTTTGTTTGTGTGTGTGTGTCTAAGTGTGCATACACATACGTGTATTTTTTGCCTGTTTATCTTTTTAATTCCTTTATTGTTGACTTGTTTGTCTTTTTCATTCATTTATTTTTTTAGGATTATTGAATAAGCGGCCAAGTGCTTTTTACATCCAGTCCCTGTGTATATGCAATTAAATATTTTCAAAATGTCATCTGTTCCCACCAGCATAAATGGCCAACTCTTCCTAAAATAGAGTTGCTATGAGCGTATTAGTGGTAGCTTGAGCCTGTGATAGCACCTGTGCTATCAATTCAGGAGAGCAATGTATAATACTTTAACCACTAGCACAAAGCTATCACGTCCGCCTTGTGTGTGTGCGTGCGCGTGTGTGTGTGTATGCGTGTGTGCATGCGTGATATGCATGCAAGTATGTGTGTGTTTGTGCATGTATGTGCGGGTGTGCACACATGCATGCATGTGTATGTGTATATACTCTACTCTCTTCCTCTGTGTCTGTTTGTCTGATGCTCTCTTTCTCTCTTGTTCCTCTATACTTTTTCCTTCCATGCATAAAAAAAAACTGACTAGGAGCTTACTTGCAAGCAATTTTGTTTATTTCCAGAAAAGGTCTGCTTTTTAACATTCAGTATAATAATGTGGTTAAGATGTGTAGGCCTTTTGTCTCTCATTTTGACATTCTTAACCTTTTGTCAGCCTGCCTGTCTGTATTTTTAACTCACTTTCATTCTCTGATTCATAAACACATACAGACACACAGACACACGCACCCACACACACATTGTCACATCCTGTTCCACTATTCGTAAGCGTAGGCCATCGTGTGTCGATGGGAACAGAGGGCATTTACAAAACTGCATACACACGGGGGCTGGATGTAAAAAAGCACAGGAGTGCTTATTCCATTATCCTCTATATAAAAGAATAAATCAAAATTTAAAAAAAGAACAAATCAAAACACACACACATGTACACACACACATACATGCATGCATGCATGCGTGCATACAGGCACAACATCTAACAGTAATAAATGTGACGCTCCACCACATAATGAGACGGAGTGCACCTGAGGTCAATTTTAAGTTATTGACATGTTATTAATGTGCAATAAAGTGGCTATCAAATACAAAAAACATTGAAAATCGGACAATTCTGTGCAACATTATTACAAATTGAAATGATAGACTGCAAGATGGGACAAAATGAGAAACGGGCAAGTTTATTTTAGTAGCAGGTTGTCAGAATGAGTACTTTGGTATTTTCAAAACACATTTAAAAGCAAAAGGAATAAAAATTATGCCTTGATATTTCATTATAAGGTAAATAAACGGATCTAGTTTAATAATCAATCAAAATCTCAAAATTAACAACTTGACCCCCACCTGCCTTTAAAGGCTCCTAGCGCAAAATTGGGTAATGTGCTAAGCGACTCATTTCATGGTGGAGCGCCACAAATATGCAGTATACTTTAGGAGTTTGAAACATGAAGAGCTGACTTCAGGAAAAAAAAATTGTCAAGCTGAAGTGGTGTCTGCACATCACACAAACATGCAGAGTGGTCAGGGCTTGTTCCTATGGGGGGAAGTACAAGGAAGGGAACAGCATCTAAGAATGGATTGGCTCGAGACAAGCAACATACTAAAAAACAACAAAAAAACGAGAAGTGGAGTAAGCTGGTTGCAAAATGTTCAGTGATGCCCCTGTGGTCTACCAGAGAATGAATAGGTGAAGGTGAAGGTAAAGGAAAGATTTTCAGATGAATGGAGAACTTGAAAAATGATGCTAACTCGGTGGGGAGATAAGCGGGTGGGGGGTGGGGTGTTAAGCCCTATCAAATATTTTTATTTTAATGTTTTGATGATATTGCTTTTATTTTGCTTTTATTGTCTGGCCATGTAATATGCTGTGTATTGTATGTGCATGCATTTTTTCCTCTTTTTTTGTGCTGGTAAAAATGTTCACATTCATATGTAACCTATTTAAATTGATTTGATAGTACAGCGCGGTGAGCCCATGTTTTGGAGGAATTCGCGCTATATAAGCCTCCATTTTATAATTATTATCATTATTAAATAATTATAGTTCTGCCCTGACTGGAACCCATGGCTTCAGACTGCTGTCAACTTGTGAGTCAATAGCTCTAACCACCTGGCTTTCCCATCCTGTACAGGCAGTAATAGAAAATATCAGGAAGTTCACCTGATAGCTGTTATTCCATTTGTCTGAAAAGGATTGGTCGATAGCATCCTTTAAGACAGGGAAGTTGGAGTAACTTTTTTTGTAGCTTCTTACTTATTAACTTCATCTCTCTGTTGGTGTCCGTCTCTCTCTCTCTCTCTCTCTCTCTCTCTCTCTCTCTCTCTCTGTCTCTCTCTCTCTCTCTCTCTCTCTCTCTCTCTCTCTCTCTCTCTCTCTCTGTGTGTGTGTGTCTCTCTCTCTCTCTGAGTCTGTTTTTACTTGTGTGTGAAGGATTAGTCAGTAGAGTTCTATAGAAAGGAGAGGTTAATTTTATTTTTCTTTCTCTTTTATCATCTTTTCCTCTGTGTGTGTGTCTTGTCTCTGTGTTTCTGTGTCTGTATGACTGTTAGTCTGTCTGTCTGTCCTTCTATCTTGCTATGTGTGCTTATGTTTGTGTTTCTGTGTGTGTGTGTTTGCGTGTGCGCGCACGCGCGTGTGTATGTGTGCGTGTGTGCCTGTGTGTGTCTGTGTGTGTGTCTGCATGTATGAGTGTGTGTATGTTCATTTATTCATTTTATTTATTGTATTCATTTATTGATTTTTTTATTTCACGGATAACAGAATAAGCCCTTATGTGTGTTTTTTTTTTTTATATACATCCAGTCCCTGTGTGTATGTAGTTTTGTCAGTTTTGTCATCCATTCCCATTCGCACACGATGGCCTGCTCTTCTGAAAAGCATAATGGGTTTTAACATGTGCACAGGATGTTCTGCATCCGTTCGCACATGGAACTTTGGTTTACAGTTTTATCTGAATGACTTCCTTGGGGGTGTGGAGTCGGCATTGGTGTTAACTCCAGAGGAAAAATCCTCTTGAATAAGAATGAAACCCGGATCAGCAGAGCACAAGTGCACCACCCTAACTACCAAGTTGTCCTATGTGTGTGTGGGGGTGGGGGGGGGGGGGGGGTGTATGTGTGTGTGTGTGCGCGTGTTTGTGTGTCTGTTTATGTCTTTGTGTGTTTGATTGTTGATGTCTGTGTATGTGCGTTTATGTGTGTCTGTACGTGTATGCGTACTTAGTATTTCTCGCTATGTCTCTGCCTCTCCTGCCCTCCCATTCTCTCTCTCTCTCTCTCTCTCTCCTCTCTCTCTCTCTCTCTCTCTCCTCTCTCTCTCTCTCTCTCTCTCTCTCTCTCTCTCTCTCTCTCTCTCTCTCTCTCTCTCTCTCTCTCTCTCTCTCTACCCCTCTGTCTCTCTTTCTCTCTTGTTATTCTTGGCTGGTCTCAAAGTTCATACCGTTTTGCATGAAAAAAGAGTTATCATCAGCTTAGCTGGTAACAGTTCTCCTATTGACAGAAAAAGCCAGCCATACAGCCTTCAAAAGACGACTGTGGTTAAGATCAGAAGTCGTCTTCCTTTTCAAGTTTCTTTGCCAATCCTTCTGTCTATCTTTTTGACTGTGTTTGGTTCTCTATCTCTTTCTCAGACACACGCACACACACACACACACACACACACACACACACACACACACACACACACACACACACACACACACACACACACACGCGCGCGCGCGCGCGCGCGCGCGCGCGCGTGCAAACTTGTCAACTGTTTAATGTTCGCCATGAGTGAAAGTATATAACTATCCACAGTAGATAAAAAAGGACCAAGAACAGTTTTGTGATGAGTATAATTCTGGTAGGGGACGGGATAGCTCCGTGGTCAGAGCCTTTGCTTTCCCCAAGCTAGTGTTAAGCAGCATCAAGCATACTTACCAATTCAGTCGGTGACCATTTGTGTGCCTTGGCTTTAGTACAGCACCTCAGTCCACCTAACTAAATATGGGTACCTGCCCCCTTTTAGGGTCAGGGAAGGTAAAGCAGTGAGGGAGAGGGGATGGGCGCCGCCCTCAATATGCTGGGCCCTAGAGAAGCTGAGGTCTCTGACGCCTCGCTCCCTACAACCACATACGTTTATGGGACACTTTTACCTTTACTTAACTTATAATATATGAATATATATATATATATATCATTATATAATATATATATATATGTATTATAATTCTGATATATGAAAACTGCAATGTGATGGTGGTAAAGCGTGGGTGATGGGTGTGGAGATATGTACTATTGGGTGATTTTTTGTTTTACTACGAAGAAACATTTTTCCTAACTGCAGACATTGAAAGAAGAACACAGACAATAGAGGTGAGATGCTTTTTGCAAACCTCTTAATGTCTCATACAGAGATCACATTACTACAGAGAAAGTTAAGTAAAAACCAGAACTGAAAACGTCATCCGACAAAAACGTTGTGTGGTAGGGGCATGTCATACAAACGTCTAGTCTGGCCAAGAGTTTTCTGCAGGGAATAGTACAAGAAGAGAGATGACTATGCAGACAGAGAAAACAATGGGAAGACAACATTGGAGAGTGGACAGGCCTTGAGTGGAAAGATTTGCTACAGAAAGCTGGAAACTGTGAAGGAGTGGAGGAAGCTGGTTGCAAAATCTTCAGTGGTGCCCCAACGGTCTACTAGACTACAGGTGAAGGTGAAGCGCTGAGCTAGATGATCAAAGCAATAGCAAGCCACAGCTAGCTAAAAACATAGGATGACATAAGTTTCCCAGGTTAAAAATTAGGAGCTGTTCAATACTGTACTTACATAGAATCAATCATAAGCCATGATGAATCCAAACCAGAAATGCTCCTAAAGACAGCAAAAAATAAAACCAATAAAAGTAATGTCAAGATTTCAACCTGTATTGAAAACTAAAAGTATCGATAAAATCAAGACTTCAGTGTGATTGGTATAAAATTATCTCAACTGTTTGCTTGTATGCGAGACATTCCTCCATGAGAAAGCTGGGGGGTCTCTTTCAGTTTAAACAGTGTCTCCACTTTTTAGGAAATAAATTATGTGGTAGAAATGTCCTTCTTTCTATCACTTTCCTCGTTTGTCTTTTCCCTTACCTTTCTTTCATCCTGCTTTCCCATTTTCTGCCTGCCAATGTCATTCCCTTGCCTTTTTTGGAAGCAGATCTTACTGCCTCCTTTGTATGGTTCTGGCACCCATATTGTCAACATTGGGATGGGCACAGGATGTCCATTCTGCAGTACTAAATGGAATGGCTGGTGTCGTTCTATTTGGCTTTATGGAATAAGATAATTAAGGTACTATGTAATTCGATGAAGCTTTTCTCACGTTGAATGTGTTTGATTTTGGAAGAGATTGGGTGTCATTAATTTTAATTTTGACGTGAATGTGATGGGAGCCTTTGAAATTTAATGAGAGACTCCCCTGTGGGAATGCCGAAGGCCTGTCAATATGAATAGCATCCCCCCCATACAGAAATTCTGTGCTCTAAATGACCTCTTTTCTCTCTGTATTGTTGTTTCTGCCTTATTCTTTTTCTTCCTGTCACCTCCTCCTTGTCTATTTTCTGCTCCTTAGGTCCATTCTCCAGAAAAAAAAGTAGGAGAAGGAGAGTAAGTATGTCACAAAGAAGGAGAAGAAGACAGAAAGGAAGAAAAAGAAGAATTGCAGAGAAGAAGCAGAATTACAAAGAAGAGGAAAAGTTGCAAAGAAGAAGCAGAATTACAAAGAACCAGAAAAACTGCAACGAAGAAGAATTGAAAGTAAGAGGAATTATGATGATGATGATAATGATGATGATGATGAAGAAGAAGAAGAAGGAGGAAGAAGAAGAAGAAGAAGAAGAAGAAGAAGAAGAAGAAGAAGAACTCATGTCGCCAGCCATAGATGCGGAAAAAACAAGTACCCATTAAAAAAAATGTTCAGGTTTGTTTAAAACTAAAAGAAAGTAAACGGATTTGAAAACAAAATAAACAACAAAGGACAAAACTAACAGCATTAATACACAAGGAAAATGACCAAAGGTGTCAGGAAAGAAAACATGTGTGCATATAACAGTATTCAGAAGATGGGAAATACGATTTACATCAACCCCCCTCCCTTCCCTCTTGTCTGCTTCCTACTCCCACCCTCTCAGACATCAGGAAGATAGACAGAGAAAAACCCATGGTGTGCAGACAGAGGAAATGACAGTGTTTTATGCAGCACCCCACAAAACCAGGGCTCGGATGTCTGCACTGCCTCAACCGCCTGTTATGGCAGTCCGAAAGTGACAAAAGCCATTAGAAAGGTGGGAGAGAAGTCTGTGTTAACTACTGCATAAAACAAGGTCTGTTTTGTTCGGTGCGGGGCAATCAGGTGCAGTGTGGGTCAGAGCGTTTTGGTGCAGTTCAGGGCAGTGTAGGACATGACAGTATAGGGTGGTATAGTGGAGTGCAATACTTTACATAGCATTAAAGGGTCTGTTCATCACATACAACTCTGTGAAATGCTATGTAGTTCTCTACAGTTTAGTTATTTCAGTTTAGAAATTTTTTTTGCTGCCTCGTCCTCTGTGACGTCCTCGTACTGCTGTTCCCACGCCGCTCATTTCATTTTAGACTTGTTCTGTTCAAATGAGTTGGGGTTTATTTTTAATTTTTAAAAAAAAGTGGTTTTGTTCTGAATAGAATTTTTCATATTTTGTGCTCCAAATGTTTGCTAGATTGGTGTCAAACGAACGAAACTAGTGTTTCCCATACAGTCAGTTTTAGTGGCTTTGGACATTGTAAGTTCGCTGTATGCCAAGACTTCCCTTCTACAGTATCCTGTTACCATCCCTGGCTGAAAGAAAGTGCGGGTCAAGCACTGGGTATTCATGTGATTCATGGTGGTTCCTAGGGTGTGATGGTCTGTCAGAGAGAGAGAGAGAGAGAGAGAGAGAGAGAGAGAGAGAGAGAGAGAGAGAGAGAGAGAGAGAGAGAGAGAGAGAGAGAGAGAGTTGGTGGCTATGGTGACTGCTTGTTTCAGGGGTACAGTTTTGTTCTGTTTAACATCTCCAGTTTTCCTTCTGTCTGAAAATCTTGCTTCTTGTTCTGTTTTTGCTTTCTCTCCATAACGGTTTTTTTTTTACGTCAGTCTCTCATTTTTTGTCAGTTAGTCTATCTGTAGCTATGGCTATTTATGTAACAGTTTATCCACTTCTTTATCTGTCTGCCTCTCTGTTTGTTGTTTGAGTGATGTTACAATTTTTCTTAAGAATGAGTCTATTAAGTGGTTGTCCTTTGCTTTTTGAACTAATAGTATCCACGCAGAGATTTGTTTCAGAATTATGACACCGTACATTCATTTAAAAGTTTGTCTGCACTTTATTTACTTTATCCGTCCTCGTGTACCATCTAGGGCGTCTAAGGGAGAAAGAGCTTTCTGTCTGAGGCAAGTTTGAGGGCTTGGGTGGGTTAGATGTTGTGGGTCTTCAGTGTTTCTTTTACACCCTCAATCCAGGTCTTCCTTGGTCTTCCCCTTGCTTTGAGCCCAGGCAATATCTTATGTTATAGGCTTTTCTGGAATGCCGATGAGGTATCATGCACGCCAGGTATCCAAACCATCTGAATCTCTGCTGTTGGATACAGTGCAGAATTGGTAGTATTGTTTGAATCATTTCTCCGATCTTGGTGTTCTTGATATGATCACCTCTGGTTTTATTGACGGCTCTCCTTAAACATCGCTTCTCGCAGGTAGTGATCTTTCTTCCCCTACTTTTGGTAAGGGTCCACGTCTGGCTCTGGTAGGTCAAAGCTGGTCTAAATAGTGACTCGATGAGTTTGGCTTTGGTCTCGATGGGGATATCGGGGTGTCTTAAGAGTGGGGCAAGCTGATAGCTGACGCTTTTGGCCCTTTGAACTCTTGTCCTGATCTCTCTGTTGAGACGTCCATCTTCTGTGAATATGCTTCCACGATACTTGAACTTGCTGACTTGTTTCAGGGCTGTCCCATTGATGTCGATGTTGCGGCGGTCAGGTGTTCTGCTGGCTTTCATTGTCTTGGTTTTGCATCTGCTCCTGGAGTGTCGCGATGTTGAGGATATCAGACACAAGCGTTTTACCGCACACTCCCTAAAGATCCTCTTTCGGGATGTTCCAGCAGTGACCATTTTTTACTTCCTGAGAGAATCGGGCTTTTTCCGTCTGATATCAGTCAAAGTGGGATAGTTGGTCTTTAAGGACAAGGTTGTTTTAAGGAATCTGGTTTTGGTTTTATCTCATTGTACGTGTGATCGATGTGGGTTTTCCCACAACGCGGTGGTGGTCCTCGGCTAACCCTTATGGTTGACCAGGGCGTCGATACGAGCAAGGACAGTGAAGTTGGTTTTATACCCCGTTTTAATCTGTATATAGTTGCACAGTTTTCATCTGAGTTTTAAATTTGACGAGGTGACGGCCCCAATATGACCTGTGTGGTTGGCGGGGCTATAAACAACATGACTGGATTAGGTTGGATCTAGACGATAAGAGTATAAAAAAAGACCCGATCGTTCAAGATTGGAATATCTGCGGATATGATTTGGGTTGATTTACAGTTATGACTGGCTTAAAGTATTGCTGATGTCTGGCTGTTGCTTTTGCCGTGATATGTGTGGAATGGACAGAGACTGGTGTCGATATATATATATTTTTTGCAGTGTTTTCCTTTGTAATAAGTGTTTTTTTCTGTTTACCGTTTTTATTCATTGTTTGTAACTTAAGTTTTTTAAGGTAACCAAGTACTGGTATTCAAAAAGGCGATTACTGTTTGTTTACAGCAGAAATCTTTTCGACTCGTAAAGATTTACACGTTAATGTGTACACAGACATACAGACACATACAGGAAGACAGACAAAACAGAGAGGCAGACAAACAGGCACACACATAGACACATACACGTCCACATGCACGTGTGCACACACACTCTCTCTCCCTCACACACATACATACATACGCACGCACGCACACACACACGAACACACACACACACACACACGTTTCACGCACGCACACATATACATACGCACACACATACATACACACACACTCTCTCTCTCGTTCACACACACACACACACACACACACACACACGCACACGCACACACACACACACACACACACACTGACTCACACATTCACACATTCACACATTCACAGAAAGCAAGATGGTGACATGCCTTTCATCCAAGCTAACTCATTCTGGCAACCCAACTCCTTTCCTCAACCACAGTGAGGAGAGAGAAAAATGCTTTTCTCTGTCAGTTCCAATCTGCTGGTGACACGCTCTGACACCCTGTTCATGCAATATTCATGGAACTTCAGCATGAAACGTGCGGATCAAAATGAATTTGTCTGAGAGTGATTTGAATATCAATTCCAACGCCATCAACGGTTGCAGTAGGGCAGGCATCATTTTGTATGCCCACGCTAATATGGAATCAAGCAGCACAAAACTTTATGTTTCGTTTTTAGCAAAGTACCCCCCCCCCCCCCCCCCGCGCCGACACCCCTCCCCCCCTCCCCCATTAGAATGCTGAGGGGACATGCTGGTATAAATATCACCTCCACTCCACCGTTTGGAAATGTTATGCTAGGATTCCCCCTTTTTTATTCCTCTCTTTCTTTCTGCATTGTTCCTTTCCCTTCTGTTGCTTTCTTGTCTATGCTCTGTCTTTGTGGTCCATTTCCAAACACCCCTCCTCTCCATCAGAAAGACTTCTGACACTTCCTCCTAAGATGACTGTGAGTAACATAAATGCAGTTTTATGAGTAAATACTTGGCTAGGCAGGCATGTGTCTACGTACAGACACGCAGGTAGGAAGGCAGGCATGCACGCACATAGACACATACACACTCAGACTTACACAGACAAACAGACGCACAGACACACAGACACACAGACACAGACACACACACACACACACTACGGAAGAGAGAGAGAGAGAGAGAGAGAGAGAGAGAGAGAGAGAGAGAGAGAGAGAGAGAGAGAGAGAGAGAGACAGACAGACAGACAGACAGACAGACAGACAGACAGACAGACAGACAGACAGACAGAGAATCAGGAAATGCCAATGAGTCTGTCTGCCACCACATACATATCCACTCTGTTCTCATTCACAATCGAACGAAAAGAAGGTAACCACCCCCTATACATACCAGTCTGCCAACAATAATATGATCTGACACTAAAACAATGCATTCAGCAGGCGGCACAAAACGTCAGCATGGAATTCGGGATCAAGATCACAGTGTCTGAATGCTCCGAATATTGTAGGCAATTCTGGTCCAGATTGTCAGTGAGATGCGCTTGCTTCTGTACCTGTAATCTTCTTCGTTGAACGCTCAAACAGTAACTGCTGTTGTCTGTCACATGAGCGAAAAAGTGTTGCCTTTCCGCCGAAACGCCTGAAGCCCAGTGTGTCCCACTTCGGCGTGAAAGAGAATTGTTGTCTTTTAAAGGCTGTCTAGAAAACGTGGCTTGGATAATGGACCAAGAAGGCAGGCAGAAGATAAACACAAAGGAGGTGGGAGGGAAAAAAGAGAATAAGACAAAACCAAAGAGAGGGACAGAAAAGAGGGAATGCCCCGCAGAGAATAAGATAGAAACAAAGAGCGAATGCCCAGCACTGATCTTCCAGAAGGTAGGGAGGCTATTTATAATGACAGGCCCCATACGTTATATACAATCATATGACTTTACGAGAGTAAAGGACCAACCCGCCCATCTACTCACCGTTAAAGATGGTCTAAAATAAAAAGTGTTGGTAAATAAATAGCCTCTTAATACAAAAAAGAACCTGTTCAAATAGACATAAACATAATATATGTGACTACAAATAATTATACACTTACACAGATAGAGAGACACACAAACACACAAGAAGGTTTGTGTGTCTAGATGCTCACACACTTATGTAAATTTGAGCCTTTTGTTAAAACACGAGAACCTGATATATATTGTTCAAAGCAGATTGTTTCCTTAGCTTGTAGATTGAATCTGGATTGCTTTGAGACAAAATATGCTGGAAATGCTTTTGCATGTGCGGTAAAAAATATAACAGCAGAGTATATATTAACATGCCGCAGCGCAGCTTAAATGGCACATTTCCGTTTTGATAGTATCTTCTCCTTCAGCAATATTTAACAGTCTGTCACACATGTATAACATTTTTAGATCCCTGATAAATAGTCCAGTTGGTCTGTTAGTGTGATTGCTTTGGACTTTAAAGATACTTTAATCTGGTTATTAATTTTTCTTGATTGTAAGATTTTTTATCATTGCTGAAGAACAAGCAGGTTTCAGAGCAGGGCATAGCACAACTGAACAGATATTCAACCTCAAACTACTCTGTGAGCGGTACCTTCAACATCAACAAGATCTCTACTATGTATTTATTGATTTTGAAAAGGCATTTGACAGGGTGTGGCATGCAGTTTTGTGGGCAACCATACATTTGTACAGCATCAATGCAAATTTGATCAGAGTCATCAGAGAGCTGTACAACAAAGCCACAGTGCAGTGCACTACAACAGCAACATTGGAGAGTGTTTTTTGAACAATTTTTGGAGTAATGAAGGGCTGTCTACTCTCACCCATTCTTTTCAAAATCTTCCTTGAGAGAATCATGGCTGATGCACTGGAACACCATAAAGGATCAGTCACCATCGGTGGCAGAGTGATCATAAACCGCTGCTTCGCAGATGACATTGACGGACTAGCAGGATCAGAACAAGAGTTTGCCAGCCTAACAGAGCACCTGAACAAGGCCTCTAGAACATACGGAATGGAAATCAGTGCTGAGAAGACCTAACTGATGGCCAATAACGCCAAGGGCATCAGCACTGATATCAGGGTCAATGATCAGACGCTGGAAACAGTTCAAAGCTTCAAGTACTTGG
>CM060335.1:32410199-32412699 GCA_030674155.1 Stramonita haemastoma | reverse complement strand
AGAATTGCGAAGAAGAAGAAGAATTGCGAACAAGAAGAAGAATTGCGAACAAGAAGAATTGTGAAGAAGAAGAACAAGAAGAAGAAGAACAAGAAAAATTGCGAAGAAGAAGAAGAATTGAGAAGAAGAATTGCGAAGAAGAAGAAGAATGGCGAAGAATAGCGAAGAAGAAGAATTGCGAAGAAGAAGAATTGCAAAGAAAAAGAAGAAGAATTAGGAAGAATTGCAAATAATTGAGAAGAATTGCGAAGAAAAAGAAAGAGAAGAAGAAGAAGAAGAAGAAGAAGAAGAAGAAGAAGAAGAAGAAGAAGGATAAGGATGAGGAGGAGGAGGAGGAGGAGGAGAGGAGGGGAAAGAGTAGACGAAATCAAACATATGCAAGGAAGTAATCCCAGGAAATAATGATATGCCTGTCACTAAAAACGAACTTTTGTCTGGCATTGTCGTCGTCCCCTCACGTACAGTTAGCTAAAGAAAAAACCCAAACCCTAAACCCTCTCCCCTTTCCTGCCCTCGCCCAATCTCCAAGTGACTTAATCTGGCACCGCATTCCTTTCAGCATGCATGAAACGTCACCACGAAATGCAGGAGTCAAGTGAATTTGTCTGAGTGCTTTGAATAATTATCTATTCTGATCCTGTCAACGAGGGAGTAAGAAAGACACGAATGCTATGCTAATGCTCGTCTGCAGTTGCGAGCGGACTTGTTTGACTTTGGATAATTATTATGTTAGACACAAGTTTGATTTGTATGAATGTCTCGAGGCATGTCAAAGCGATCTGATCAAACCCACTATATTTTTAAATATTACAAAGTGTGAATGTGCAATGAGAATGAACGAATACGTTTGTTGGTGGGGCTTGGAATGATATATGGTATCACACACACACACATACACACACACACACACACACACACCACACACACACACACACACACGCACACGCACACGCACACACACATGCGTGCATACACAAGCATACACATACATACACATGTGTGCACACAAACATGTGTGTACACAAACTTGTGTGCACACACACATACACGCACCAAAACACACTCACACACGTGTGTGCATGTGCACGCGTACACACAGAGAGAGAAATATAGTGTGTGTGTAAAAGAGAGAGAGAGAGAGAGAGAGAGAGAGAGAGAGAGAGAGAGAGAGAGAGAGAAGAGAGAGGCAGAGACAGAGAGAGAGAGAAAAAGGGAGAGAGAGAGAGAGAGAGGCAGAGACAGAGAGAGAGAGAGAGAGAGAGAGAGAGAGAGAGAGAGGGGCAGAGACAGAGACAGAGAGAGAGGCAGAGACAGAGACAGAGACATACATACAGACAGACAAACTGGCAGACATACAGAAATTAAAGAAAAGAAAGAAAAAACATTAACGGTTAAGAAATTCAGGCCTCATGAATTAAAGAAAAAAGACAAATACGACTAAAAGAAAAATGTAAACGACTACGAAAGTAAGAAACATTATGGACAGAAACAACACAAATAGGGAATTAAACAGACGAACAGACAGACAGACAGACAGACAGGAAAACATCAACGCTAGAGGAACATTTTTAAAAACTATCATTTCTCTCATACACTCATGTAGTTATGTGCACGTATAAAATGATAAGCGTACAGATTCCTTTGTATTTACTTCTGTTTCATTTCTCTGTCTGTGATCCATTTTTTCGCTTTATTTTCTTTTGTTCATTTGTTCGTTTTTCTGGCTGAAAAAATGTTATGCATTATTTTCCTTTACACCTACTCGTGTGTGGGTCTGATACAAAATTCATGACAATGTCGTAAATAACACCTGCTTCTCAGGAAAGTAAAGAAAAAGAGAGCGAAAGAAAAAAAGACAGAACACTACATTACACACACACGCACACACTAAACACACACACACACACACACACACGCACGCACGCACGCACGCACATACACACACACACACGCACACATGCACGCACATACACACTACACACACATACACACACATATACACACACGTACGCACACACACATACACACACACAGCCCCCCCCCCCCCCCCCCCCCCCCCCCCCGCTACCTGGTAAAGAGATCAATATAACACAGAAGCAATGTCATAACAAGTAAGGTTTGTTTGAAAAAAGGCAAGAGAATTGACTGGCAAGGCAAGAAACAAGCAAGGGAGATGATAGAAATGTCAGAATAAAAACACAAACGAAGAAAGTGATACAAAAAAAAACATTTGCAATACAGGTTGCCAAAAGATCCAGGGTACTATTTACACTGAAAAAGCTTCCAATATTATCAGGGGGTAAGTTTGACCCTATTCAAATGATAGATGATATAAAGTACCAATCGAAGAGAAAACTATTACAGTGGAATATGATTAAAATAATCACCAGCTGCTATGGTGCAGTGGTTAGCGCATTGGATTTCGGACTGGAGGGTCACGAGTTCGACTTCCAAAAGAGTCGGAGGGATTTTTCAGACTCCCACAGGCTCCTACCCAGAG
>CM060335.1:32380179-32400630 GCA_030674155.1 Stramonita haemastoma | reverse complement strand
ACAGAAAGGAAGAAAAAGAAGAATTGCAAAGAAGAAGCAGAATTACAAAGAAGAGGAAAAGTTGCAAAGAAGAAGCAGAATTACAAAGAACCAGAAAACTGCAACGAAGAAGAATTGAAAGTAAGAGGAATTATGATGATGATGATGATGATGATGATGATGATGATGATGATGATAATGATGATGATGATGATGATGATGATGATGATGATGATGATGATGATGATGATGATGATGATGATGAAGAAGAGGAAGAAGAAGAAAGAAGAAGAAGAAGAAGAATAAGAAGAAGAAGAAGAAGAAGAAGAAGAAGAAGAAGAAGAAGAAGAAAAAGAAGAAGAAGAAGAACTCTTGTAGCCTGCCATAGATGCGGAAAAAAACAAATACCCCTTAAAAAAATGTTCAGGTCTGTTTAAAACTAAAAGAAAGTGAACAGATTTGAAAACAAAACAAACAACAAAAGACAAAACTAACAGCATTAATACACAAGGGAAAAAGCCCAAAGTGTCAGGAAAGAAAACATGTGTGCACATAACAGTATTCAGAAGATGGGAAATACGATTTACATCAATCCCCCCTCCCTTCCCTCTTGTCTGCTTCCTACTCCCCACCCTCTCAGACATCAGGAAGATAGACAGAAAAAAACCCAGGGTGTGCAGACAGAGGAAAATGACAGTATTTTATGCAGCACCCCACAAAACCAGGGCTCGGATGTCTGCACTGCCTCAACCGCCTGTTATGGCAGCCCGAAAGTGACAAAAGCCATTAGAAAGGTGGGAGAGAAGTCTGTGTTAACTACTGCATAAACCAAGGTCTGTTCTGTTCGGTGCGGGGCAATCAGGTGCAGTGTGGGTCAGAGCGTTGTGGTGCAGTTCAGGGCAGTGTAGGACATGGCAGTATAGGGCGGTATAGTGGAGTGCAGTACTTTACATAGCATTAAAGGGTCTGTTCATCACATACAGCTCTGTGAAATGCTATGTAGTTCTCTACAGTTTAGTTATTTCAGTTTAGATTTTTTTTTTTGCTGCCTCGTCCTCTGTGACGTCCTCGTACTGCTGTTCCCACGCCGCTCATTTCATTTTAGACTTGTTCTGTTCCAATCAGTTGGGTTTTTTTTTTAATTTTTTTTAAAAAAAGGGGTTTTGTTCTGAATAGAATTTTTCATATTTTGTGCTCCAAATGTTTGCTAGATTGGTGTCAAACGAACGAAACTAGTGGTTTCCCATACAGTCACTTTAGTGGCTTTGGACATTGTAAGTTCGCTATATGCTACGTCTTCCCTTTCTACAGTGTCCTTTTACCATCCCTGGCTGAAAGAAAGTGCGGGTCAAGCACTGGGTATTTATGTGATTCATGGTGGTTCCTAGGGTGTGATGGTCTATCAGAGAGAGAGAGAGAGAGAGAGGAGAGAGAGAGAGAGAGGGAGAGAGGGAGAGAGAGAGAGAGTTGGTGGCTATGGTGACTGCTTGTTTCAGGGGTACAGGTTTGTTCTGTTTAACATCTCCAGTTTTTCCTTCTAACTGTCTGGAAATCTTGCTTCTTGTTCTGTTTTTTGCTTTCTCTCCATAACGGTTTTTTTTTACGTCAGTCCTCTCATTTTTTGTCAGTTAGTCTATCTGTAGCTATGGCTATTTATGTAACAGTTTATCCACTTCTTTATCTGTCTGCCTCTCTGTTTGTTGTTTGAGTGAACTTACATTTTTTTTCTTAAGAATGAGTCTATTAAGTGGTTGTCCTTTGCTTTTTGAACTAATAGTATCCACGCAGGGATTTGTTTCAGAATTATGACACCGTACATTTATTTAAAAGTTTGTCTGCACTTTATTTACTTTATCCGTCCTCTTGTACCGTCTAGGGCGTCGAAGGGAGAAAGATCTTTCTGTCTGCGGCAAGTTTGAAGGCTGGTAGGGTGGGATGTTGTGGGTCTTCAGTGTTTCTTATACACCCGCGATCCAGGTCTTCCTCGATCTTCCCCTTGCCTTGTACCCAGGCAATATCTTATGATGTAAGCTTTTCTGGAAAGCCGATGAGGTATCATGCATGCCAGGTGCCCAAACCATCTAATTCTCTGCTGTTGGATATAGTGCAAAATTTGGTAGTATTGTTTGAATCATTTCTCCGATCTCGGTGTTCTTGATATGATCATATCTGGATTTATTAATGGCTCTCTTAAACATTGCACCTCGCAGGTGGTGATCTTTCTTTCCAGACTTTTGGTAAGGGTCCACGTCTGGCTCTGGTAGGTCAAAGCTGGTCTAAATATTGACTCGAAGAGTTTGGCTGTGGTCTTGATGGGGATGTTGGGGTGTCTTAAGAGTGGGGCAAGCTGAAAGCTGACGCTGTTGGCCTTTGGGACTCTTGTCTCGATCTCTCTGTTGAGACGTCCATCTTCTGTGAATATGCTTCCACGATACTTGAACTTGCTGACTTGTTTCAGGGCTGTCCCATTGATGTCGATGTTGCAGCGGTCAGGTGTTCTGCTGACTTTCATTGTCTTGGTTTTGCATCTGCTCCTGGAGTGTCGCGATGTTGAGGATATCAGGCACAAGCATTTTACCGCACACTCCCTAAAGATCCTCTTTCGGGAAGTTCCAGCAGTCACCATTTTTAACTTCCTGAGAGAACCGGGCTTTTTCCGTCTGATATCAGTGAAAGTGGTATAGTTGGTCTTTAAGGACAAGGTTGTTTTAAGGAATCTGGTTTTGGTTTTATCTCATTGTACGTGTGATCGATGTGGGTTTTCCCCACAACGCGGTGGTGGTCCTGGGCTGACCTTTATGGTTGACCAGAGCGTATATACAAGCAGGGACAGTAAAGTTGGTTTTATACCCTGTTTTAATCTGTATATATTTGCACAGTTTTAATCTGAGTTTTTAATTTGACGAGGTGACAGCCCCGACATGGCCTGTGTGCTTGGCAGGGCCATAAACAACATGATTGAATTGGATTGGACCTAGACGATAAAATATTTTTTTAAAGTTCAAGATTGGAATTCTGGTAATATAATTTGGGTTGATTTACAGTTATTACTGGCTTAATGTATTGCTGATGTCTGGCTGTTGCTTTTGTTGTGATATGTGTGGAATTAACAGAGACTGGTGTCGATATATAAAAAACATTTTGCAGTGTTTTCCTTTGTAATAAGTGTTTTTTCTGTTTACCGTTTTTATTCATGTTTGTAACTTGAGTTTTTTAAGGTAACCAAGTACCGGTATTCAAAAAGGCGATTACTGTTTGATTACAACAGAAATCTTTTCGACTCGTAAAGATTTATACGTTAATGTGTACACAGACACACAGACACATACAGGAAGACAGACAAAACAGAGAGGCAGACAAACAGGCACACACATAGACACGTACACGTCCACATGCACGTGTGCACACACACTCTCTCTCCCTCATACACATACATACGCACGCACGCACGCACGCACACACACACGAACACACACACACACACAACACGCACCAAGCACGCACACACATACATACGCACACACAAACATACACACACACACTCTCTCTCTTTCACACACACACACACACACACACACACACACACACGCACGCACGCACGCACGCACGCACGCACGCACGCACGCACGCACACAACACACACACACACACACACACACACACACACTGACTCACACATTCACACATTCACACATTCACAGAAAGCAAGATGGTGACATGCCTTTCATCCAAGCTAACTCATTCTGGCAACCCAACTCCTTTCCTCAACCACAGCGAGGAGAGAGAAAAATGCTTTTCTCTGTCAGTTCCAATCTGCTGGTGACATGCTCTGACACCCTGTTCATAGCAATATTCATGGGACTTCAGCATGAAACGTGCGGATCAAAATGAATTTGTCTGAGAGTGATTTGAATATCAATTCCAACGCCATCAACGGTTGCAGTAGGGCAGGCATCATTTTGTATGCCCATGCTAATATGGAATCAAGCAGCACAAAACTTTATGTTTCGTTTTTTAGCAAAGTAGCCCCCTGCCCCCCCCCCCCCTCGCCGACACCCCCCCCCCCCCCCCGCCCCCCCCGTTAGAATGCTGAGGGGACATGCTGGTATAAATATCACCTCCACTCCACCGTTTGGAAATTTTATGCTAGGATTCCACCTTTTTTATTCCTCTCTTTCTTTCTGCCTTGTTCCTTTCCCTTCTGTTGCTTTCTTGTCTATGCTCTGTCTTTGTGGTCCATTTCCCAACACCCTTCCTCTCCATCAGAAAGACGCTTCCTCCTAAGATGACTGTGAGTAAAATAAATGCAGTTTTATGAGTAAATACTTGGCTAGGCAGGCATGTGTCTACGTACAGACACGCGGGCAGGCAGGCAGGCATGCACGCACATAGACACATACACACTCAGACTTACACAGACACACAGACACACAGACACACACACACACACACACACACACACACACACACACACACACACACACACACACACACACACACCACACACACACTACGGAAAAGAGAGAGAGAGAGAGAGAGAGAGAGTAGAGAGAGAGAGAGAGAGAGAGAGAGAGAGAGAGAGAGAGAGAGAGAGAGAGGGAGAGAGAGAGAGAGAGAGGGAGAGAGAGAGAGAGAGGGAGAGAGAGAGAGGGAGAGAGAGAGAGGGAGAGAGAGAGAAAGAGAGAGAGAGAGAGAGAGAGAGAGACAGACAGACAGACAGACAGACAGACAGACAGACAGACAGACAGACAGACAGACAGACAGACAGACAGACAGACAGAGAATTAGGAAATGCCAATGAGTCTGTCTGCCACCACATACATATCCACTCTGTTCTCATTCACAATCGAACGAAAAAAGGTAACCACCCCCTACACATACCAGTCTGCCAACAATAATATGATCTGACACTAAAACAATGCATTTCAGCAGGTGGCACAAAACGTCATCATGAAACACGGGGATCAAGATCACAGTGTCTGAATGCTCCGAATATTGTAGGCAATTCTGGTCTAGTTTGTCAGTGAGATGCGCTGCTTCTGTACCTGTAATCTTCTTTGTTGAACGCTCAAACAGTAACTGCTGTTGTCTGTCATATGAGCGAAAAAGTGTTGCCTTTCCGCCGAAACGCCTGAAGCCCAGTGCGTCCCACTTCGGCGTGGAGAGAATTGTTATCTTTGAAAGGCTGTCTAGAAAAAGTGGCTAGGATAATGGACCAAGAAGGCAGGCAGAAGATAAACACAAAGGAGGTGGGAGGGAAAAAAGAGAATAAGACAAAATCAAAGAGAGGGACAGAAAAGAGCGAATGCCCAGCACTGATCTTCCAGAAGGTTGGGAGGCTATTTATAATGACAGGCCCCATACGTTATATACAATCATATGACTTTACGACAGTAAAGGACCAACCCGCCCATCTACTCACCGTTAATGATGGTCTAAAATAGAAAGTGTTGGTAAATAAATAGCCTCTTAATACAAAAAAGAACCTGTTCAAATAGACATAAACATAATATATGTGACTACAAATAATTATACACTTACGCAGATAGAGAGACACACAAACACACAAACACACAAACACACAAGAAGGCTTGTGTGTCTAGATGCTCACACAGTTATGTAAATTTGAGCCATTTGTTAAAACACGAGAACGTGATATATATTGTTCAAAGCAGATTGTTTCCTTAGCTTGTAGATTGAATCTGGATTGCTTTGAGACAAAATATGCTGGAAATGCTTTTTGCATGTGTGGTAAAAAATATAACAGCAGAGCATATATTAACATGCCGCAGCGCAGCTTAAATGGCACATTTCCGTTTTGATCGTATCTTCTCCTTCAGCAATATTTAACAGTCTGTCACATATGTATAACTTTTTTAGATCCCTGATAAATAGTCCAGTCGGTCTGTTAGTGTGATTGCTTTGGACTTTAAAGATACTCTAATCTGGTTATTAATTTTTCTTGTTTGTAAGAATTTCATCATTGCTGAAGAACAAGCAGGTTTCAGAGCAGGGCATAGCACAACTGAACAGATATTCAACCTCAAACTACTCTGTGAGCGGTACCTTCAACATCAACAAGATCTCTACTATGTATTTATTGATTTTGAAAAGGCATTTGACAGGGTGTGGCATGCAGCTTTGTGGCAACCATACATTTGTACAGCATCAATGCAAATCTGATCAGAGTCATCAGAGAGCTGTACAACAAAGCCACAGTGCAGTGCACTACAACAGCAACATTGGAGAGTGTTTTTGAACAATTTTTGGAGTAAGGCAGGGCTGTCTACTCTCACCCACTCTTTTCAAAATCTTCCTTGAGAGAATCATGGCTGATGCACTGGAACACCATAAAGGATCAGTCAGCATCGGTGGCAGAGTGATCATAAACCGATGCTTCGCAGATGACATTGACGGACTAGCAGGATCAGAACAAGAGTTTGCCAGCCTAACAGAGCACCTGAACAAGGCCTCTAGAACATACGGAATGGAAATCAGTGCTGAGAAGACCTAACTGATGACCAATAACGCCAAGGGCATCAGCACAGATATCAGGGTCAATGATCAGACGCTGGAAACAGTTCAAAGCTTCAAGTACTTGGGAGCTGTTGTATCAGACAATGGTGTCAGCAAGAGGAATTGCACAGACAATAACAACACTGTAAAAACTGAACACCATGTGGAAAGATCAAAACATCTCACTCAACTCCAAGATCAGATTAATGCGCTCCCTTGTCATATCCATATTTCTGTATGCCTATGAATCGTGGACCCTGACTGCAGACTTGGAGAAAAAGAGTACAGGCGGTAGAGACGAGGTGCTTCCGGAGATGCCTTGGCATCTCCTACAGAGACCACATAAGCAACAAAGAAGTGCATAACATAATTCAGCAAACCATTAGTCCCTATGAAAACCTTCTATCAGTCGTAAAGAAGAGTAAACTTAAATGACACGGGCATGTATCAAGATCAAAAGGACTTGCAAAAACTATACTGCAAGGCACTGTCCAAGGAGAAAGAAAAAGAGGCAGACCAAGGAAGAGATGAGAGGACAACATCAGCAAATGGACAGGCTATCTATCTATCTATCTATCCATCCATCTATCTATCTATCTACCTTTTTATCTATCTATCTGTCTATCTATCTATCTATCTATCTATCTATCTATCTATCTATCTATCTATCTATCTATGTGTCTAGCTAGCTAGATAGCTATTTATCTATCTATCTACCTGTCTGTCTATCTATTATATCTAGTTATTTATCTATCTATGTATCTATCTATCTATGTATCCATCTATCCATCCATCCATCCCTTAATCTGGTGACCGTGGGGGCAACCTTGAAGGCTTTACAATCAGTTCTCTCCATTTCTCTCATACACTCATACAGTTATGTGCACGTATAAAATGATAAGCGTATAGATTCCTTTGTATTTACTTCTGTTTCATCTCTCTATCTGTGATCCATTTTTTCGCTTTATTTTCTTTTGTTCATTTGTTCGTTTTTTTGGCTGAAAAAATGTTATGCATTATTTTCATTTACACCTACACGTGTGTGGGTCTGATACAAAATTCATGACAATGTCATAAATAACACCTGCTTCTCAGGGAAGTAAAAGAAGAAGAGAGCGAAAGAAAAAAAGACAAAACACTACATTACACACACACGCACACGCACACACTAACACACACACACACACATACACACACGCACGCACGCACATACACACTACACACACACATACACACACGTACGCACACACATACACACACACACGCACCCCCCCCCCCCCCCCCCCCCCCCGCACCCCCAAACAGACAAACAACGAGGGGAGGTAAATTCACAGAAAGAAATACTATTAAACAAACAATAAAAAATAGCATCAGAGAAAAATGACAGAAATAAAGAAAAAGATATGTAAAGACAGGATGGCTCAGTGGTCAGAACACTCTTTTTTACTAAGCTAAGGTTAAGTACTGAGGTTACAGCCCCGATATGGCCTGTGTGGTCAGCGTTGCTATCAACAACAGTCATAATAGGATTGGGTTAGGTTAAGCAGCATCGAACGTGATTACCAATTGGATGGGTGACCGTTTGCGCACTTTGTTTCAGTACAATCCCCCAGTTCACTCACTCATTCACTCACTCACTCACTCAGTCCCATGTCCCAAAGGACGTAGGGGGGACATGAGAGAAGACGCAACGGAGATCTTTTTCCATGCTTCACGATCCTGTGTGGCTAGTAGGAGGTGTTGTAGGGGTTGGGCGGTCCAGTCTTTGATGTTGTCAACCCATGATTTCTTTTGGCGGCCTCTTCTTCTCTTGCCCTCGACTGTTCCTTGCAAGATAGTTTTTGCTAGGGTGTTGTGTCTTGTGGTGTGACCAAACCACATCAGCTTTCTCCTCTTTATGGTGGAGAGCAAAGGCTCTTGGGGGCCCACACGCTTTTTGATTTCTTCTTTCACATAGTTATTGGTCTTGTGTTCTTTGTATGATATTTTGAGGAGTCTTCTGTGGCACTTGTTCTCGAATGCTTGGATTCTCCTCTCTAACTCTGCTGTCAGAGTCCATGATTCACAGCCATATAGGAGGATAGATATCACGAGGGATTTGTAGAGGTGGTATTTGGTGCAGAAGCTGATGTTGTTGCTTCTGATGATCCTCTCGAGTCTGACTGGACAGTACTGGCCACCAGACTTGAATTGAATTCCCACAATTCACTTTTCCAGCTGAACCTGATCAGGTTTTCGTGTTCTGGCCATATGGGAACAGAGTGAAAGCATCCTTTAACTCTATTAATACCATAAACAATCTTTTATAGTGAGCTTCAAGCCAGACTGTAAAGTATTCATCTTGAAATGGTGGTAGATGGTTTCTTTGTTCAACTGTTTTATATTCAAGACCATTCTGTGTGTCCATCCTTCTGAGGGCAAATAAAGATAGATAATGAATACTGGCCCTCCTGCAGCACACATGCAAATGACAACTTTTGGTCTAATTTTTCAATCTTCTTATCAATGACACCCATTTCTGTATTTGTTAGGCTTGTCTGAGGTGGGAAACTTTGTGTCAAACCATCAAATTCGCAGTCAAGTTCTATTCTTTCCCCCTTGGTGGACCCTCTTGTTGTTGAATTCTACAGAGCTAAACTGCCTGTAAATTTTGAACTCTATGACAGTTTTCTACCCCCAACTGACATAGTTTACTCCAGAGACAATTGTGTGTGTGCCTGACAAGCCATCAAGCTGAAGTGTTGTCACAAGCTAGATATGTTTTTGTAATTGCATTTCAATGCAAGTTAACATGCCTGGTCACCAGATGTCTTGTCATTGTCACCTTATTTGTCACCAAACCGTAGGTGAAAGTACAGTATATACATTATAGAAGAGAAACACATACATGGATATGACAAAGATTCAGGCATGCTAGTGTCAAATAAGAAACTGGTACCTAGCTGACGTATTTACAAATGTTTGTGTGAATTGCATGTAAAAGATGTGTCCCACAATGTCCCCATAATACCTGCTGTTTTATGATAATTGTTTTATGTCTTGATGTGACAGAAATTTTATTTAATTGTTTATCTTTAGAAAACAAGTCATATTCAGTAAATATCTGACCTTTATATTGCAGCTGATATCTGCATGCTTACTAGGTGCACAGAAGTATTTTATTGTGCATGAGTGTCACAAAATCACCAGTGTTACTACATAGGTGAGACAAATATTAAACAGAACTGTGGTCGCACAAAATTTTAATATTGGTAGTCTCTAAAGTAGTCTTAGTGATGGTACAGGGACACATCACATCACAGAAAGCACAAATTGGGGATGTTTTTGAGATGTACCCATTGGCATTGCCTGTCGATCTTTGGCAAACTAGAGACCCTATTTTCATTCTCTTCTTGCTGTTTTTATTATCAGCTTATCTGTTCGTTTCTTCTTTTGCAGATGTAAAAGAAGAGTGTAGTAATAACTAGAAAATAGTCAAAAAGCGTCACATTATCAGGCATCTATGCCGCGGACCCACTGGGATGTCAAATGTCTTCACAGTCGTGTGTGTAGCACAGGTCAAAATGCTTGTAGGAATGTGCCATGGTGGCACATAATTTTTTTGGTCTCACTAACTGCATCCTTTCCTTCCTTCTCTTCCTCCTCAGCTCTTAACACCTGACTTAACATTAATTTTATCATTCAAGTATTTTGATTTCCAATCCAAACACATCGAATTCATTGTCTAGCAAATTAGATAAATCTTCTGCTACCAGTGAAGATGCCAATGTTTTTGCCACACACAACAAGGGAAAATATTTCTATTGCTGGCTGTGCTTTCTTCCTGCCCTCCCAAGTACACATGTGTTACTGGTCCAAATGTATCACTAACACTTTTTTAAACACTCACTGTATTGCTCCACCAAATGTCAGACACTTTGTGTGATAACCATAAGATAATTATGTGTGTGATGGAAAAGTACTGCTTCCATGGAGTCAGGACCAGCTGCTGGCTACAGCAAGATAAGACTCTAGGGGTGGCTACCTACTGTTGGTCATGGCCATTATGGGACTAAGATGGTTTAAATTAACTGAAGAGGCTCGGAGTCAGAGGTCAAAGATTTCCACTGATCAAAAAAGAGTGTAGTCAGCCAACAGTAAATAGGCTTGCCTCTGTTTTTAATTTTTCAAGTAATTTATGGTGTGAAATATAAAACTGACTCACCTCACTCTCTGTGAGTGACTGAGACTGGCAATGAACTATGCTTGCAGTTTGTTTTGCTTCACACTCATGGACCTAAAGTGTTTCTTGATTCTGGTCCACTGGTTGTTGTTCCTCTTCCTAAACAGAAGACCAGCCAGAAGAAATCTAGAAGTCCTCAATGTTCCAATAAGCACAGGTACAGACAGTCACCATATCCTCTTAGAAGAAGTGGAAACAGCAGACAGACCGCTGGAAAAGGAGAAGTCAGCAGGGGATGACAACATTTCAGCTGAGTCGGTTAAAGCTAGAGAGGAAGCCATGATCAACGTTCTACTTAAAATCTTCAACAAGATCTGGCAGGCAGGAACGTGGCCAACACGATGGGCAGAGTCACTTTTCATCACCCTCCCCAAGAAAGGAAGTCTTCAGCAGTGTCAGATTTACCACACAGTCTCATATGCCACCTAAGCAAGGTCATGTTGAAGATTATATCAAACAGACTAAAGCCACAAGCAAAGACCATCATTGCTAAGGAACAAGTAGGTTTCAGAGCAGGACATAGCACAACTGAAAATATATTCGACCAACGGATACTCTGTGAGCAGAATCGTCAACACCAACAAGACCTCTACCACATATTTTTTTTATATTTCAAGAAGGTATTTGACAGGGTATGGCATGGATCTTTGTGGGAAACCAGGAATTTATATAGTATCAATGCAAACCTGATCAGAGTCATTAAAGAGCTGCGTAACAAAGCCTCCAGTGCAGTGTACTACAACAGCAACATTGGAGAGTGGTTTTGAACCACAGTTGGTGTAAGGCAAGGGTGTCTACTCTCATCCATCTACTCTATTCAACATCTTCCTCAAGAGAATAATGGCTGCACACTAGAACACCATGAATAATCCGTCAGCATTGGTTGCAAAATGATCACAAGCCTCTGCTTTGCAGATGACATTGGCAGCCTAGCAGGATCAGAGCAAGACACTGCCAGCCTTAGAAAACACCTGAACAAGGTCTCTAAAACCATATGGCATGGGAATCAGCACAGAGAAGACCAATCTGATGACCAATAATGCCAAGGGCATCAGCACTGCTATTAGGGTCATTGACCAGAAGCTGGAAATGATTCAAAGCGCCAAGTACTTGAGAGCCGTTGTATCAAACCATGGGTCCAAACCAGAGGTAATATGCAGGATTGCACAGACAATAACAGCACTGTCAAAATTAAAACTGAATACCATTTGAAAAGATAAGAATATTTCACTCAACACCAAGATCAGACTAATGCACCCCCTTGTCATATCCATATTCCTGTATGCCTGTGAATTGTGGACCCTGACTGCTGATTTGGAGAGAAGAGTACAGGTGGTAGAGATGATATGCTTCCAGAGACTCTTTGGCATCTCCTACAGAGTCCACATCAGCAACAAAGAAATGCATAAAATAATCTAGCAAACCATTGGTCCCTATGAAAATCACCATCTATCAATCATAAAGAAGTGTAAACTTACATGGTGCGGGCATACTACAAGATCAAAAGGACTAGCAAAAGCAATACTGCAAGGCACTGTTCAAGGAGGAAGAAAAAGAGGCAGGCAAAGGAGGAGATGGGATGACAACATCAGCAAATGGACAGGCCTAGAACTCAACAAAATTTTGAGAAGGCAGAACAGATAGAAGAATAGAGGGAACTGGTTTTCAAGTCTTCAGAGGTGTCTCCATGGTTGCCAGACTAAGGGATAGATAGATAGAGAGATAGGTAGATAGATAGATAGATAGATAGATAGATAGATAGATAGATAGATAGATAGAATAGATAGATAGATGATAGATACAGATAGATACAGATAGATAGAGTTTGTCAGTAACAGGACTGCTATCACTACAATTTCCCACAGCCATAGTTGAGTTTAGGCATAGTTTTATTACCAACCACCTCATGAAGGACAGGTCTTGAGATGCATCACCTAACAGGGTTACAGAGCCAGTCAACTGGGACTGCCTGTTTCCAGAAGGTCTTGATTTTCTGTACACTGTGCCTTGCAAATCACATGCATAGCTCATGCAACAACATTTGTAACATACACTATCAGATGCTATGTGTGTACCACCGGAGATTGCCTTTCCTGATGTTGGTTAGCATCACTTTCCATACCTCACCATTTACTGTTGGAACACAGAGTTTGTCACAATTTCCTGGCCATGGGTTTTTTCTGACAGCTTTTAAAATTTTCTATTCTGACAGTTTCTTGGAGAAATGCTTGTTGACCAATTTAGCAATTGACACCAAAATCTTTTGTCCTTCATCCTCATCAACATTGAGTTCATTATCGAATTATTTGACCAATGTGTTCTCATCATCAAAACTTACTGAGAGAACATAGTCATTGTCTGCTTTGTCCTCAAAGACAGAATTGGACTTGGAACTATCATCAGATGAAACATTGTATTTACGTTTTTGTGCCTTGTTTCTTCTCTCCAGCACAAATTTTCTTTTCATTTGGCTTAATGGTCTTAACAGCTGTGGAGATGAGATAATAGGTCAGACATCATCTTGTGGAGTTTATCATTTAGGTTTTGGAAGCAGTGTTCCCATCTGGCATCAAGGTTTTCCAATTCTGATGCCAATGACATACCTTTGGCACTTAGAGTCCTACTTCTTTCTGACCTTCTAACATGGTGAGATGTCATGTATAAATGCCCATACAAAGTGGCAGAATTTTATGTCTTTCAGAGTAAGCTGACCTTTGTTGCCAACTAAGGGCTACATAGGCAATAGAACACTAAGTTCTCAGGCAGCAGCACCCCACCAAATTGCAGAAAACCTCAATGCCAAGTTCCCTTCAATAAAGACAAATCGGATAAAATAAAGTGATCTTACCTTGTTTGAAACTTGGAACAATGCACACACACACAAAACAAATAATCAATCATTAAATATAGACCAATAACAATTTAATATATCATGAACACAACTGCTCCTCGTAAACACGACTCATCTCACTCTGGCAGCTAACTTCATGCTACTGACTTGCTTTTCCCGTCTGCTCCAATGCTGCATCTAGCGGGATTTCTCTGTGTAACAGAGTGCAGATATTTGATTTGCTGCGAGTCTGTACAACTTCTTAGCAACGACAGGATGGTCAGACAGTGGGAAAGTGGCCTCTGAAAAGAGGCTGCATAAATACTACATTTTATGGCTATGGGCAAAGTGCATGCAACAGAGGGTTTGGGATCATCACCCAGGGTATACAGAACTAGCACAATTTGCAGGTGTGCACCTAAAGTTAGATCATTGAGGCTGTGGTTGGCAGTTCCGATTGCATGGTAAGTAATCTAATTACCCCCATCACATCTGTATGAGAAACAGATGAGAAATAATGTAAGGTAAAGCACAGGTGTCATATAGTGTTGGTGGTTAATGTAATGTAAATTACAAATGTCTTTCAGTGTTGATGGTGTAATGTGAAGTATAGATATCATACAACCTTAACATTGTTTATATAAAGAGAAGCAGAAATTTTAAACAGAAGAAGAGAACAAAATGCAATCATTTTTCTTTATTTAAAAAAAATGAGATATACCACTACACAAAAGATCAGCAAATGGGAAGAACGCAATCATTTTTCTTTATTTAAATCTTAGGTGTATTACTATACGAAAGATAAGAAAATGTGAAGACCCAATAATTTTTTTTAAAAATGAAGTGACATCAGTGTGCATAGGGACTGTAGCAGAGAGTAGAACAAGAAAACCCACTTTTTCTAAATAGGATGTCTCTCCTGTGCTATCTGCTTCCAGCAAACATTGCTTGATATCATCAACACATGCTCTGGTAACAAGCTCACACACTGCTAAAACACAGCCAGGTCTTCTGGCTTGTTGTGGAATGTATTTACAATTTCAAGAAAAAAAAGCCTTCACCAGGCAGGCACGCACGCATGTAGGCACAAACACATGCAGCTTTCACCACGCAGGCACGCACGCATGTAGGCACAAACACAAGCAGCACGCATGCACGCACAAACACACACACACGCACGCACAAACACACACACACACGCATGGACGCACGCACGCACCCACGCATGCACACACACACACACACACACAAAGATATGGAGAGCTCCTGACTTCAGTGATAAAACACAAACTGGAGTGGTAGGGGCACATCACACGAACATCTGGACTGGCCAAGACTGTCTCACAGGGAACAGTACAAGGATGGTGATGAAGAGGCAGGCAGAGAAAAGGATGGGAAGACTGGACTGGCCTTGAGTAGAACAACTTACCACAGAAAGGTGAGAACCGTGAGGAATGGAGGTAGTTTTGTGCTATATCTTCAGTGGTTTCCCAAAGATAGACTAGACTACATGATAGGTAAAGGTGATGTTTTTCAGTCTGTCTGTCTGCCTGTCTGTCAGTATGCATGTATGCATGCTTGCTGCAGAGCACTAGCCAGATGCACGAAAAGCCCAGAAATATGCCCATGGATAACAACCATCCGTGGTTCTGTTGCATCAAGGACTGCAGTTTCTTCATGGCTAGTCACAGCCGCACCAACATCGGGACCATTGGCTCAGTGATGTTGACACTCCTGGCCTGGTTGCTTACATGGCCATTCACACCCAGTGGCGATTCACATCCAGTGGATGTCAATAAATTCTTTTCGCTTCATACTGTTTCTTCTCCTTTGGCCCTTATGCCTGTCGGTATGAACAGTATCCCCACAATCTGGATATTTTGTGCTAGTATTTCCCACTTTTTTTTTTTATTATTCCTTTCTTTGTTTCTGTTTTGCTCCTTTTTCCATGTCACCTTAAAGTTAAAGCTAACACCATGTGGTCCCTTCAAATGTATGATTTATTTATTTATACCACTTTATGTCACATCAGAGTTCTCTGCATGAAATTCGAGCCGCTCTACGGGGGAGAGCGCGTGGCCAGAAGTGCAGCGCCTACCCATTATTATTATTTTTTTATATACAGCCCCCAGCGGCCTTGGGGACTCCAACTCCCCAATTTTTCCTCAGGGATGGTGTCTAAACACGACACCTGTGTGCATGCCATTTTTGTTTTTAATTTTGTCATCCACTCCTATGGGCACACAATGGCCTGCTGTTGGGAAAGGCAGAACGGAATTAAACGTGTGTGCAAGATGTTCTGCGTGCGTTCGCACACGGAGCCTCTGTTTATAGTCTCATCCGAATGAGACTGTCTATCTAAATACAAACCAACACAATACCCCCTCCCCGCATTAAATGACAAAGTGTCCTAATCATTTCATTCTGGAAGGCTTATAAAACCAGGCCACGCTCAGGAAACTAGCATATTCCACTTAGTTTAATTAACATCTCTGGTCTACAAAATAGCGTTCAAAACATGATGAACACTTTTATGTACAAAACATACATGGGAAAAACGCCATAATATGGGCAAATTGCACTGCAGAATGAGCATACTGCGCCCATTCCAGAGTTTAAAATATCGCTACCTGGTAAAGAGATCAATATAACACAGGAGCAATGTCATAACAAGTATGAATAGAAAATGTGTGTAAGCTTTGTTTCAAAAAAGGCAAGAGAATTACTGGCAAGGCAAGAAACAAGCAAGGGAGACGATAGAAATGTCAGAATAAAAACACAAACGAAGAAAGTGATACAAAAAGAAACATTTGCAATACAGGTTTCCAAAAGATCCGGGGTACTGTTTACACCGAAACAGCTTCCAGTATTATCAGGGGGTAAAAATTGTTTTACCCTTTTCAAGTTAAAGATGAGATAAGGTATCAATTTAAGAGAAATCTATTACAGTGGAATATGATTAAAATAATCATCAGCTGCCATGGTGCAGTGGCTAGCGCCTTGGATTTCGGACTGGAGGGTCGCGGGTTTGACTTCCAAAAGAGTCAGAGGGATTATTCAGACTCCCACCGGCTCCTACCCAGAGTGAGTGTGCTGTGGGCGTTGTTGGTAGACTGGGACCACACAGTCGAGCTTCATTCACTTTATGGATGCGAATTCGTGAGTGTTGCTCAAATTACCTGACCAACACTGCAGGTGTCTGTATATCTCAGGCCTGGTTGATGCCGGGAAATATTATAGTAAGCACAGGGTACAACCCTGTCAAGTAGTATGAAAGCAGATGCATTTCCATAGCAGCATCATTACATCATCCTCATGCAATAATAAAAATTGCCTCTGACTCGGTGGCCCCAGTTGCTCTGTGACACCCTTTCTCTCGTCTCATGGTGACCTCAGATTGGGTTTCCCCATACACTTTCGTGCCTGTGGTGAGTTAGTGTTAAACCCTTGGAGGTTCTACAGGGACGGCCATTGTAGGGACGTTATGGTGGTCGCCAACTTTGTTGGTTGACTCGCTCATTCTGACTCTGTGACTGAGCTAACACTGTCATTAGTAGGTCATGCCATGCCTATGTTAGATCAGAACAGGCAACACTGAACACCACCAAAGTGACCCAGCAGCAGTGCAGGGCCCCTCTGGCTGGTGGCCTCACCGTGGCCTGATATTGATGGCCCCTGTGGACTCCCACCCCTGGGGTGATACATAACGAATCAGGGTATGGCTGTGGCGGGGAGATTGAAATGAGTGGCGTGGTAACAGTAGAACAGGGACGTTACAGAAGATAAGGTAGCACAAACCCCCCAATCATATAGATGGTATTAATGTAACATTAAAACAAATACATGGAATTTTGCTTTAACCCTCTTGTTGTTGAATTCTACAGAGCTGAACTGCCTGTAGATTTTGAGTTCTTTGAAAGTTTTCTACCCCAAACTGAAATAGTTTACTCCTGAGACAATTGCCTGTGTCCATGACAAGCTATCAAGCTGAAATTTTGTCACAAGCTAGATATACCTTTGTACTTGCATTTTAAGGCAAGTTTACATGTCTGGTCACACAAGGTCGTGTCATTGTCACCTTATTTGTCACCAATCACAGGTAAAAGTATGTTGTATACAATAAGCCAGCAAAATATGTATGGAATGGACAAAAATTCATACATGAATGTTGAATATATAACTGATGCCTAGCTAATGTGTTTGTTAATGTTTGTGTGCAATTGTACTTCAAGGATGTGTCACACAATGTCCTCATAACACCTGTTATTTTATATGTCTTAATAAGACATACTTTTTGTTTAACTGTTTTTTTGTCTTCTGAAAACAAGGCATATTCAATCAGTATCTGACCTGTATAGTGCATTTCAGATGTGTATGTCTTACCACATGTTTGTTAAGTGCACAGAAGTGTATTATTGTACATAAGTGTCACATTGTCACCAGTGTCACCACACAGGTGTGACAAATATGAAACAACACAGAATTTCTGTAATTTAAATTTTTTAAAATTGTGATAGCCTTTAAAGTAGTCACAGTGATGGCACAGGGACACATCACATCACAGAAAGCACAAAATGTGGATGTGTCGGGGTGTACCTATCGCTGTCACCTGTGGCACCTTGGCAGACTGGAGATCTATTTTCTTTTCCTTCTTGCTATTTTCGTCATCGGCAAATCTGTCCGTTTCAAATAAAAAGTGTGGTAAAATAGTCAAAAGGCGTTTCTGGCATTTATGCTGCAAACTCCCCCACCCCCACCCCAAGGTCAAATTTCTCCACAGTGGTGTGGGTAGCACAGGTCACTTCCCTTGCAGGAATGTGCCGTGTAGTCAGGGTCATTCTTCTCTCTAACTGCGTTATTTCCTTTATCTTCTTCCCATCAGCTTTTTGCTTCTGACTCACTTAACATTTATCATTGAAATTGTTCTACTTTCAATGCTAACACGTTCATTATATTGTCTAGTTAGTTAGATGAATCGTCTGCTACCAACGAAGACGTACGCACTACCAGCAAAAGGCGTTTCTATCACCAGCTATGCTTTCTTCCTTCCCTCCCAAGTACACACGTGCTAGTGGTCTAAATCTATCACTGGCACCATCGGAAACCTTCCCTGCATCACCCCACCAAATTTCAGACACATTGAGTGAGAACCACGAGATATATGAGTGATGGAAAAGTACTGCCCACGTGGTCAGGACTAACGGCTGGCTACGGCCGCATGGGAATCTAGCAGCAGGTGCTGTTACGGGCGGCGGCCGTAAGGAGACTAAGACGGTTAAACAGTCCCAGATGATCATGTTTTGGTAAATAGTGAACAAACAAATACATTTTGTCTACTATAAAACTGACGAAATTTACCTAATTCAAGAACACTGCTCTGTACTTTAACCAGGTCACAAAATATACAAATGAATAATCATATTTACTTTACGAGTTACAGGCGAAGAAAGATTAAGGACAGGGTAGCAGAAAGGAAGAGCTCCCCACAACAGAGGCCCTGCTACTATTTTCAAACTTGGACTATAAGTCTATGACCATGATTCATGCCTATCAGAAAATTTGCAATCAAGCATAGAATGCAGATCTAACAAATGCTTTGTGGGATGAATCAAAGTTTGTAAGCAAACCACTTTAGAAACTTTATTATTCCATTATCCTCGATATAAAACAATAAATAAATAATAAAAAATATGTGAAATGTGTGATAAAAACTTAGATTTATATAATTGATTATCTTCAGTCAATGTGTGCTATCACTTTTACATCCATGATCACTTTTGTTCCTACAACAAGCACATGACAAAAATAACTGATTAACAGTCTTCCGGAACTTGCTCCCATATGCATAGTAGATGAAAAAGTTGATTGAAGAGTTTGTTGCAGTTGCTGCAAAGAAAACTCTGAGAAGTAGAAGATACACAGTTTCATAACGTCCTCCTAGTGTGAGGCCTGGCACCAGATTGACACATACCCGTACAGTGATGGTCGGCACAATGCACACAATGAACAGAATGGAAGTTCCCACAATCATGCGAGTGACTGACAAATCTTGAGAACTGACAGGAGCAGAAGCAGAGGTCACTGTTTCTCTCCACAGAGACCGTTTTCTCAGTTTAACTCCAATAATGATGGTGCAGACAGTCACACAAGTTGTGCACAACACTGGGAAGAACATTGCAAGTATCAAACCAGCAAATGTATCTATCACTTGCTTGTTATGCAAATAAAACTGAGTTGGGAAATACTGTAAAGTTGTACTGTTGTCTTTTATATCAAAGACGGAAATAACTTTTAACCGAAATCCATCAGTAACGTATCCTCCAAAAATAATGATCAACAAGAAAAACCACAGCAGTACAGCTGTCTTCTTTGTGGACAGCAGGTTCTTCACAAGCAGTGGGTGAGTCACACAAAGACATCTCTCTAAGGCCACCACAGCCGACACCACCTGTGAAGCAAGGACCAGGCTTTGGAAACCGACTAGATGGGTGTTAGAGAAGAAAGCTATTGACGAACCTATAGTATCCAACTTTCCTGTGGCAAGCTGGTAGGGTGCTGACGCTTGTATACCATAAATCCCAGCGATGTAGAGGATGTCGAGGAGAGACAAAGAAAACAAACACATGTTGACTCGTTCTTTTAACCCCAGTCTGTAAAACACAACCATGTTCACGATATTGGTAAAGGAGATCAGAAAGCACAAAGGTAAATAGATAACTCTGAGGATGATTGTGGTGATTATGGATGCCTGTTTAAGGATCAGGTTGTACTGGGAGTCTACAGGCATCACATCAGTCACATCTCTGACAGCACATCCTTCAGTGACATTGTCCACACAAACACTGCTGATATTCCTCCCAGACAAAGTCTGTGTGATTGGAGGCGACATGCTAGAATTATCGAG
>CM060335.1:32362679-32375179 GCA_030674155.1 Stramonita haemastoma | reverse complement strand
GTTCGTGTGCATGCGTGTGTGTGTGTGTGTGTGTGTGTGTGTGTGTGTGTGTGTGTGTGTGTGTGTGTGTGTGTGTGTGTGTGTGTGATTCTCTGTGTGTGTGCATGGCCGTGTGTGTGTGTGTGTGTGTGTGTGTGTGTGTGTGTGTGTGTGTGTGTGTGTGTGTGTGTGTGTGTGTGTGTGTGTGTGTGTGTGCGTGCCTGCGTGCATCTGTGCGTGTTTGTGTGTGCATGCACGTATTGGTGAGTGTGCGTATGCACTTGTGTGTGCGCGCATGTTTGTGTGTGCGTATGCATGTGTGTGTGCACGAACGTGCATATGCGTTTCTCTTACATACTGTTCCCAGTTGCGTGCAGTAGTACATTTTGTCAATCTGTTCTACTGTCACTTGCCCAAGTGTAGTTGACTGTGTTTCAGAGTAGATATCTGTTAAGCCAATAACCCGTGTGGAAACAGAAATCGATATTGTGCAAGTTTGTAAAGATTTCAAATTATCCCTCACCTATTGCTCCTGGGAAGGCAAGCTACTTGAGTATTGACATGCAGAGCTTCACAGCCAATTGGAGGCTGGCATTTGCAGGCAGGAGACGTATAGGCCTTTCCTGCTACATAACATAACTAAAATAGATGTGTGGTGAAGTATAATTTTATGTGAGTATTAGTGGTTAAATACACACAAGATGTTCCTGGTGAGTAAAACAATTTTGCTTGTTGATTGATGACTGATTATCATTACTGATCGGAAATAATATGTTTTGTAAATGAACTGCTGATTGATGATTCCAGGCAATTGAAGAGACTAGTAAATTATATCTGTTCATGTCGCAAATATTTGTTTTTCTACTGCACCCATTTGTATTTCATCTTTGTGCAATAATAACTGCTTGTGTGCAAAACTCTGTACTTGCCTGTGTGCGATCCTATCCACCTGTGTGTGGTACTTGACTAAGTATTTCTAACTGCTTTCAGTGTGCCTGTGTGTGAGAAGTGCTACTGCTCAATAGCCTGTGTGCGACTAGGCCTAGTACTACTGCTTAATCACCTGTGCACAGAAATATGATGAGCGAAGATAACTGTAACGAAACCACTGGTTCTATGATTGGAGACAGATTAGAATGACTTAGTGCATGCATGAGTCAATTTGCAGCCTTTTTCAAAATTAGAGGACTCCGTAAACTAGCAGCCGCCAAAGACAAAGACTTGGCCACGCCCTTGCCAAAGCATGCAGAAAAGCGTAGGCAGGATTACACCTCTGATGAGGAAGGCGGGAGTGAGGCCACGTCAAGAGTGGGAGAAGAAGGTAAGTGCATGGTACTGAGTACATGTGATATCAGGAAAAGGGAAAGTTGTCCCCACCCAATATAGCGCAGTGGAGTCATCATCAGAAGGGGAAATAATGTGATGGTAGCATGCCTTGTTGCTGGACTGCCCAGATGATGACCTCTTGAAAGCAATTGAATCAGACCTGGACAACAAAGAGAGAACAGCAGACAAGGTGGCAGATTCAATGGCAGAAATAATCAACAAATGATTCGCCCAGGGGCTCTCCATAAACAAACTGAAAGAAAGGCTGGACAAATACCTATGGCCAAGCAACCAAAATTTGGAAAGAACTACCAGCCCCAGTCAAACAGACAGATGTAAAACTGGCATCAGTGCAGAGAGCATTAGTGAAGGCAACAACAGCACTGGCACAGAGTACACAAGCACACCTCAAGACCTATAGCCAGAAAAAGCTGGATTCTGACATCAAAGCCACTTCACTGACAAGAATGCAGATGTGGGCTGACTTTTCTTGGCCATGCCTGCTACCAGCTGTCCTTGACGCATCAGTATGCCCTGCGGCCACACATGCCCAAACACCTGACAGAGCTATGTGATGAGAGTGTGCCTATCATCAGCTAGCTTTTCGGAGACAACCTGATGGCCTCCATCAAAGAGGTCAAGGAGCTGGACAGGCTTTCACAGGGGGCAGGACCCAGCCGCTACCAACCAGGCTTCCACTGCAACAAACAATGGCACAAGGGAAGCAACAAGGACAGGTGTCCTTTTTTAGGGCAGAGACAGCAGCCCTTTGGCCATCAACAGAGGAATCAGGGCAACAAAAACGGGCAACAGTTCTACCCCAGAAAGGCCTAGAGTCTGTCACACATTGATGGCCCAGTGAGTCATACTTTCCCCCCTCATTTGTTGTATGAAATAAGACAGGAAGCTCCACTCTTCCAAGGTGGCAGACTCACACAGTATCAGAATAAGTGGGAACAACTAACATCAGATCTCAAAATTTTAGAAACAGTACAAGGTGTTCAGTTTTAGTTTCATTGCAAAATAAACCAAGTAGAACAAACACACACTGTCCATCCCACTTTGAATGCAAAAGACAAGAAGATTATTGACACAGAAAAAGAGAAACTGAGGCAAAAACGTGTCACTTCAAAATATTCACCACTGTAACATCAGTTTGTGTCCCCTGTTTTTGTAAGACCAAAGAATGATGGAACTCACAGAATGATTTTGAATCTGAAGAAATTAAATGAAGACATTACTAATCATCATTTCAAGATCAAGACTTTACAGACAGTTTTGAAGCTAGTGACACCAGGTTGTCTTATGGCATCTGTTGACATGAAAGATGCCTACTACTCAATAGCAGCTGCAACAGAGCACAGACAGTTTCTCAGATTTGAGTGGGAAGGACAGCTATGGCAGTTTGATTGTATGCCAAATGGACTCACCCTTGCACCACGAAAATTCACAAAACTAAAGAAACCAGCATTTGCCGCCATGAGAGAGAAGGGCCACCTGTTTACCGTGTTTTTAGATGACTCTCTTGTGCTAGCAGAGATGAAAATGTCATGTCCACACAATGTATTTGATACAGTGCAACTGTTATGGTCCTCGGGATTTATTATCCATCCAGAAAAATCAACATTGGAGCCTATCTTTCGCATTCAGTATCTAGGGGTAATCAGTCATTGACTCTGAGTTAATGAAGGTAACCCTGACCCCTGAAAGAGCAGCAGACATGGTTTTAAGTTGTTTGTCTGCTGTTAAAAAAGAAACCATTAGCATAAGAGACTTGGCAAGTGGTATTAATAAGATGGTTGCCTCTTTCCCTGCAGTGATGTATGACCCTCTACATTACAGACAGCTAGAGAAAGAGAAGAAAAAAGCACTAGTACAAAATGCAGGGAAATTTGACAGACATGTGACATCGTCCTCTCTTGCTAAAGCAGAAAGGCACTGGTGGATACATGAAATTAAGTCTGCTTACAATGTTATTAATCAGAAACTGCCTGACATCACCTTGACGTCAGATGCGTCCACCATTCAGTGGGGCTGTGCATGCAATCACTCAAAATCAGGAGGAGAATGGTCACAAGATGAAAATGAATTTCATATAAACTACCTGGAGCTTAAAGCAGCATTTTTTGCATTGAAATATTTACAGTGCCAGTTGTGTGGACTACATGCTCGCATTATGATTAACAACACAACAGCTGTTGCCTGTATCAATCATATGGGGACAAACCACTCTGATGCATGAAACTTGATGACATAGACCATTTGGGGATGGTGTATTGACAACAATGTGTAGCTGAGCACTGCCTACATCCCAGGTAAAGAAAATATAACAGCAGACGAAAAGTCAAGGAAAAATAACGTGGATGCAAAGTGGAAACTGAACCAAGAAGAGCTGGGCAATGGTTGATGCAATTGAAGGTGGAGCCTAATATTGACCTCTTTGCCTCCAGGTTAAACACCCAAATGCAAGACTACGTGTCTTTCAGGCCTGACCCCAGTGCATTTGCTGTTGATGCGTTTTGATGGTTGTACTGGGGAAAGTGAAGAGAGAGAGCAGCGGGAGTGGTGGGGGCACCACACAGGCCTACACAACCTTGGTGGCTGCTTCTAACCCAGCTGCTAGAGAGAGAACCAATTCCCCTACCAATGAAGTGCAATCTTTTCTCCATCCCATCCTACCCCCAAAAGACCCACCCTCTCCTCCCCCGTTTTTGACTGAGGGTATGCAGACTGTCTGCCAAGCTACCAGCAGGGAGGTTGCTCTATCCAAGTGGCAGAACTTGTGGTGGACTCGTGGCAGCCTTACACACGTGCTTTGTACAATACATGCATTGCAAAATGGAAACTACTATGCTAGGAATGACTTTTCCCCTCATGGGTTGGATGTAACACAAATGGCTAACTTTCTTGCTGACTTGTATAGTAACTTTGCAAGCTACAGTGCTATAAACACAGCACGCAGTGCTTTGTCTGCATATTTACCATTAGTAAATGAACACACAGTAGGCAGCCACCCACTTATTTTGTAAACTAGTAAAAGGGGTATTTAAAATAGATTGGCGTTGCCTAAATATACAGACACTTGGGATGTACATACAGTGTTTGAGTACCTTGAAAGTTTGTACCAATCAGAAGGACTCACTTTGAAAGATTAAACTGTGAAAACATGCATGCTACTAGCTTTAGTTACAGGACAAAGATTGGGCAATGCTTTGTATCCATTGAAAATAAGTGATGTGAGGATGCATGCTAGTAAATGTGTGTTATTTTTTCATTGTTATTGAAAACAAGTAGGCCAGGTATACACAATACACCTGCTGAGATAAAAGTATTTGTTGCGAATGAAAAACTTTGCCCTGTAAAGCATTTGAAACTGTACATAGAGAAGACACAGACTTTACGGGGGTAAAACCCAACAGTCGTTCATTAGCCATACAAAACCGCATGTGCTTGTGGATAAGCAAATGTTTGTGCAGTGGATGAAAGAGACCCTGGCAAGCACTGGAATACACAATATGCACTACAAGGGACACTCAACACCGGCGGCCAGTTGTAGCCCCCACAGCCAAAGCAGGGGCGTCCTTGAAAACGATTACGAAAGCCACAGGCTGGATGAATGGAGAACATTTACCAAGTTTTACAAAAGAGAAAGTAGTATGTGCTTCAGTCAGAAAGTACTTGATGGTTTTAATGATGCGTTGTAAATAAAATGGGTGGATACCCAAACTCATGGTATTATGTAAAGAATAACTGCATGTGAATAAAGTCAACATTTGATATCATCTGGTTGGTCTGTTATGGTAATGTCGAGCCACTATCCTTACTTTTCTCTAAAGTCTCAACTAGCTTCCCTTCCTGGAGAAATAAGTGAGTGATCATTACAAAATTAAACTAGACCTACGTCAAGAGGCTGAAGTTTAATTGAAATTATTATGGGTCTATTGTGGAGGAAGGAGAAGTTACGTCCCTCCCAATAAGAACTTGTGATAATAATCAATTATTCAGACCCTCCCTGATATCGTTAGTCTAGTGGCTATACAGCTCTGAACATTGCCTGCCATGATGATCTGCCTTCTAATACTCAAGGTAACTTCTCCTTCCTCCACAACAGACTCATGATAGTTTCAATTAAACTTCAGCTTCCTAACGTAGGTCTTGTTTAATTTTGTAGTTATACAGGTTGGTTCTATACATTTAAGAAAAGTTTGTTGATATGAATCTCCCCTAAATCTAAAAAAGACAGAAAAAGGGGTGTAGCGCAAAGAGAGTTACACAGTCACAGTGTTAACGGTGTAATGTAAAATAGAGTTGTCATACTGTGTTGTTGGTGTAATTTAGGTACAATTGTCATAGGGTATTGATGGTTTAATGTAATGAAAAGTACATTTGTCACACAGTGTTGATGGTGTAATATGTAAAGTTCAGATGTGATACAGGGTTGATAGTGTAATGTAAAATACAAAGGCCATACAATACTGATGGTATAATGTAAAGTTCATGTATTATGTCAGACAAAGTTAATGGTTTTATGTAATGTAATGTAATGAAATGTGCACAAGTCATACAGTGTTAATATGTTCATGTCATTTGAAGTACAGATCGCATAGAGTATTGTAATGTGAGGTAAAGTACAGGTATCATACAGTTTTGATGGTGTAATGTAATGTAAAGTGCAATATTGATGGTGTAACGTACTGTAAAGTACGTATGTAATAAAAAGTTGATGATGTGTTGTAATGTAAAGTATCGATGTTTTACTGTGTTGATGGTCTAATGTAAAGTGCAGATGTCATACAGTGTCAATGGTGTAATGAAGTGTAAAGTGCAGATGTCATACAGTATTGATGGGGTAATGAAGTGTAAAGTACAGATGTCATACAGTATCAATGGTGTAATGAAGTGTAAAGTAGAGATGTCATACAGTACTGATGGTGTAAGGAAGTGTAAAGTACAGATGTCATACAGTATCAATGGTGTAATGAAGTGTAAAGTACAGATGTCTTACAGTATTGATGGTGTAATGAAGTGTAAAGTACAGATGTCATACAGTATCAATGGTGTAATGAAGTGTAAAGTACAGATGTCATACAGTATCAATGGTGTAATGAAGTGTAAAGTACAGATGTCATACAGAATCAATGGTGTAATGAAGTGTAAAGTACAGATGTCATACAGTATCAATGGTGTAATGAAGTGTAAAGTGCAGATGTCATACAGTATTGATGGGGTAATGAAGTGTAAAGTACAGATGTCATACAGTATCAATGGTGTAATGAAGTGTAAAGTACAGATGTCATACAGTATCAATGGTGTAATGAAGTGTAAAGTGCAGATGTCATACAGTATTGATGGGGTAATGAAGTGTAAAGTACAGATGACATACAGTATTGATGGTGTAATGAAGTGTAAAGTACAGATGTCATACAGTATCAATGGTGTAATGAAGTGTAAAGTACAGATGTCATACAGTATTGATGGGGTAATGAAGTGTAAAGTACAGATGTCATACAGTACTGATGGTGTAATGAAGTGTAAAGTACAGATGTCATACAGTATCAATGGTGTAATGAAGTGTAAAGTACAGATGTCATACAGTATTGATGGGGTAATGAAGTGTAAAGTACAGATGTCATACAGTATCAATGGTGTAATGAAGTGTAAAGTACAGATGTCATACAGTATCAATGGTGTAATGAAGTGTAAAGTACAGATGTCATACAGTATCAATGGTGTAATGAAGTGTAAAGTACAGATGTCATACAGTATTGATGGGGTAATGAAGTGTAAAGTACAGATGTCATACAGTATCAATGGTGTAATGAAGTGTAAAGTACAGATGTCATACAGTATTGATGGGGTAATGAAGTGTAAAGTACAGATGTCATACAGTATTGATGGGTAATGAAGTGTAAAGTACAGATGTCATACAGTATTGATGGGGTAATGAAGTGTAAAGTACAGATGTCATACAGTATCAATGGTGTAATGAAGTGTAAAGTACAGATGTCATACAGTATCAATGGTGTAATGAAGTGTAAAGTGCAGATGTCATACAGTATTGATGGTGTAATGAAGTGTAAAGTACAGATGTCATACAGTATCAATGGTGTAATGAAGTGTAAAGTACAGATGTCATACAGTATCAATGGTGTAATGAAGTGTAAAGTACAGATGTCTTACAGTATTGATGGTGTAATGAAGTGTAAAGTACAGATGTCATACAGTATCAATGGTGTAATGAAGTGTAAAGTACAGATATCATACAGTATCAATGGTGTAATGAAGTGTAAAGTACAGATGTCATACAGAATTGATGGGGTAATGAAGTGTAAAGTACAGATGTCATACAGTATTGATGGTGTAATGAAGTGTAAAGTACAGATGTCATACAGTATTGATGGGTAAGGAAGTGTAAAGTACAGGTTTTCATCCCCTTTTGGGTAGCATTAAGAAATCCCCCTTTTTACTTTTCATATTCTAATTCAGACAACACAAAACAGACACAAAATTAATATTTAAAACTTTTAATACACAATTATCCAAACATTTACTCCAACATTAAAAACAAAATTCACTCAAACAATCCTACCAACTCAATATACTAACACCACCAGCTTCATCTCCAATAACGGCCCAACCACAATTTTTCCAATCTCTACACAACAACACTAGGTCAAAACTCTCTACCAATATGAACAGGATCACAATACTCAAACTTCCACATTAATAAAAAGTCATATAGTGTTCTAAATCTAACATACCAAAGCAAATGAAATAAATATTCAAGCCTCTTCTACGCTTACTTCACCACCACACACACTATAAATACTGGCTGTCCCTCTATAAACACTGGCTGTCCCATGCTATAAATACTGGCTGTCCCACACTATAAAAAACACTGGCTGTCCCACACTATAAACACTTGCTGTCCCACACTATAAATACTGGCTGTTTCACACTTTGAAAACTGGATGTATCACACTATAACACTGGCTGTCCCACACCGTAAACAAGGGCTGTCCCACACACTGTCAACAATGACTGTCCCACACTATAACACTGGTTGTCCCACACTTAAACACTGGCTGTCCTACACTATAACACTGGCTGTCCTACACTATAACATTGGCTGCGCCACACTGTCAAAACTGGCTGTCCCACACTAACCTCCAATCCAAACACATTCAATTCATTTTCTAGCAAATTAGATAAATCATCTGCTACCAAGGAAGACACCAATGTTTTTGCCACACACAACAAGGGAAAATATTTCTATTGCTGGCTGTGCTTTCTTCCTGCCTTTCCAAGTACACATATGTTACTGGTCTAAATTTATCACTGACACTTGTTTTAAACACTCACTGTCATCATCATCATGGCTTGGCTTCGCGAACGAAGATTAAGGGCACTGTCCACGTCTGGTGCAGGCTCGCTGGTGGCTGTTCAGTCCAATGCGTGACAAACAAACCCGGCCGCAGCGGCTGCAGGGGAAAGTCGATTCTGGGGTTGATGTAGAGGGGACGCGGTTCTTCCTCCTCATTCGCCTCTCCTCAAGGGCCGCTCTGCGATTGTCCTCAAAGGAGGAGACCGACTGATGCACAGTGTGTCGCCAGGCCTGTATTGCTCCACCAAATGTCAGACACTTTGTGTGATAACCATAAGATATGTGTGTGATGGAAAAATACTGCTTCCATGGAGTCAGGACCAACTGCTGGCTACAGCAAGATAAGAATCTAGGGGTGGTTATCTACTGTTGGCCATGACCATTTTGGGACTAACATGGTTTTAAATTAATTGAAGAGGCTCAGGATCAGAGGTCAAAGGTTTCCAATAATCAAAAAAGAATTGTAGTCTGCCAACAGTAAATAGGCTTGCCTCTGTTTTTAATTTTTCAAGTAATTTAAGGAGTGAAATATAAAACTGACTCACCTCACTCTCTGTCAGTGACTGAGACTGGCAATGAACTATGCTTGCAGTTTGTTTTGCTTCACACTCATGAATGTAAAGTGTTTCTTGATTCTGGTCCACTGGTTGTTGTTCCTCTTTCCTAAACAGAAGACCAGTCAGAAAAATGTTTTGGGCACCAATCATTGTAATGCCTGGCCTCACCTGGCCCAGAAACAATTGCTCTCAAATAATCCAACTTTTTTGCCTGTTTGAGAGAGACAGCCAAAATTGTCTCCAAAGTAATTGTCAAAACCACAAGAGATCTAGAAGTCCTCAATGTTCCAATAAGCACAGGTACAGACAGTCACCATGTCCTCTTAGAAGAAGTGGAAACAGCAGACAGATTGCTGAAAAAGGAGAAGTCAGCAGGGGATGACAACATTCCATCTGAGTTGGTTCAAGATAGAGAAGAAGCCATGGTCAATGCTCTACTTATGATCTGTAGCAAGATCTGGCAGACAGGAACATGGCCAACACCATGGGCACAGTCACTCATCATCACCCTCCCCAAGAAAGGAAGTCTTCAGCAGTGTCAGAACTACCACACAGTCTCATATGCCACCTAAGCAAGGTCATGTTGAAGATTATGTCAAACAGACTAAAGCCACAAGCAGACACCATCATTGCTGAGGAACAAGCAGGTTTGAGAGCAGGACATAGCAAAACTGAACAAATATTCAACCTAAAAATAATCTGTGAGCAGTATCTTTAACACCAACAAGACCACTACAACGTATTTATTGGTGTTAAGAAGGCATTGGACAGGGTGTGGCATACAGCTTTGTGGGAAACCATGAACTTGTATAGTATCAATGCAAACCTGATCAGAGTCATCAAAGAGCTGTTTAACAAAGCCCACAGTGCAGTGTTCTACAAAAGCAACATTTGAGAGTGGTTTTGAACAACAGTTGGAGTAAGGCAAGGCCGTCTACTTTCATCCAATCTTTTCAACATCTTCCTTGAGAGAACCATGGCTGATGCACTAGAACACTATGAAAGAACAGTCATCAGTGGTGGCCAAATGTGACGCTCCACCACATAAGGAGTCGCATTGCACCAAAGCTCAATTTTTAGTCATTGACAAGTTATTAATCTGTAATAAAAAGGCTATTCAATACAGAAAACAGATTGACAATCAAACAATTCTGTGCAAAGTTATTACAAATTGAAATGATAGACTGCAGGATGTGACAAAATGAGAAATGGGCACGTTTATTTTTGTAACAGGTTGTCAGAATGATGGCTTGGGTATTTTCAAATCTCATTTAAAAGCAAAATGAATAAAAACAATGCCCTGATATTTCAATACATAGTAAAATAAGCAAAAGGAATAAAAACAATGCCTTGAAATTTCATTACATGTATAAAAAATAGAAAATAGTAAACTCATCTCTTCTTTCAGGACATTTTCCATCAGCTCTCAAAAATACGATAGTCACACCTCTACTCAAAAAGCACGACCTCGATCCTAACATCCTGAAGAACTATAGACCTGTTTTTAATCTGCCTGTTATCTTTAAAGTCCTTAAAAAAGTTGTTCTGAAACAACTCAATAGCCATATTCTTTCCAATAATCTCTTTCCCCCTTTTCCAGTCTGCCTATCGCGTCAACCACAGCACTGAAACCACCCTGGTCCATACCTTAAACATGCTTCTCCATGCTTCTGACTCTGGGAAAATCTTCCTTCTTACTCTTTTTTACTTATCTGCTGCCTTTGACACTATAGACCATTCAATTCTTCTCTCCCGTCTTCAAAACATGCTCAGTATTAAAGGCACAGCCCTCACCTGGTTTACTTCGTACCTTACAGACCAGGTCCATACAGTTGCAGTAAACAAGATTCAATCAGCGCCTGCCAAACTGGAATGTGGTGTCCCTCAGGGATCAGTTCTGGGCCCTCTTCTTTTTACCCTCTATACTGATCCACTGCCACATGTAATAGACTGTTATCATATCAATTATCACTTTTATGCCAATGACTCTCAGATTCAAAGCAGTGATACACCTGAAAATCTGCCATTTCTCTTGACAAATATGAGCAACTGCCTTCCAGATATCCAACAATGGATGATACAAAACAAGTTACAACTAAATGCACATAAAACCGAAGCCATGCTAGTAGGCACCAAACACAAACTCTCCTCCATTTCAATAACTTCAATAGAATTCAGTAATACGTCAGTTCCGCTATCCACTTCTGTGAAGTATCTAGGGGTCATTGTTGACAACACACTCTCCATGCAAAAATTCATTACCCAGACCTGTCAGTCATGCTACTATCAATTACTGCGCATTGGTGCAATTCGAAAGTACCTGTCCACTGATGCAACATCCAAACTTGTCACTTCTCTTACTCTTTCACGTCTGGACTATTGCAATTCTCTTTTAGCTGGTCTGACAGCATCATTTATCCACTCCCTCTAACTTATACAAAACTCTGCAGCTCGTCTGGTCCTCAGAAAGAACAAATCTGAGCACATTACCCCTCTTTTGCAATCTCTCCACTGGCTACCTGTGCCACAGAGAGTAACCTACAAGATCAATACCCTCTGTTACAAATGTCTCCACACAACTGCACCCTCCTACCTCTGTGAATGTCTTCACTTGTACACACCTTCTCGCTCCCTCCGCTCGGCTGCAGATACTTTGTCTTTAAGAATACCTAGATTCAACCTATCTACCGTTGGCCACCGCTCTTTCTCTGTTTCTGGTCCATTGATCTGGAACGACCTCCCTCTCTCCCTTCGGCAAAAGCCTACTTATGACACTTTTAAATCCAACCTCAAGACACACTTATTTCAAACCTAAGATTTTCTCCTTCTGTTTCCATCTCTTGTCTGTCCCTGCCTTCGACATCTACCTGCCAAAGTGTATAGCCTGTGTGTGTGTGTGTGTGTGTGTGTGTGTGTGTGTGTGTGTGTGTGTGTGTGTGTGTGTGTGTGTGTGTGTGTGTGTGTGTGTGTGTAGACGCTCACGCACGCATGCGCGCATGTGTGTGTGTGTGTGTGCGTGCGTGCGTGCGTGTGTGTGCTTGCATGTGTGTTCATTTGAATTTTCTAGGACCATATATTGTTATTAATTGCTTGTGTGATGTATAGCTCGAATGCAAGCGCTTTGATTTGTTTTTACAAGATATAGCCCTATATAAGTTCCATGTATTATTATTATTATTATTATTATTATTATTATTATTATTATTATTATTATTATTATTATTATTATTATCATTATTATTATTATTATTATT
>CM060335.1:32350179-32357679 GCA_030674155.1 Stramonita haemastoma | reverse complement strand
ATTGATGGTGTAACATAAAGAACATATGTCATATTGTGTTGCTTGTGTAATGTAATGTATAGTGTACATGTCATACAGCATTGATGGTGTAATATAATGTAAAATACAGATGTCATACAGCATTGATGGTGTAATATAATGTAAAGTACAGATGTCATAGTGTTGATGGTGTATTGTAATGTAAAAACAGATGTCATATACTGTTGATAGTGTAATGTACTGTAAAAAACAGATGTCAAACAGTATTGATGGTGTAACGCAATGTAAAAACAGATGTCAAACAGTATTGATGGCGTAATGTAAAGTACAGATGTCAAACAAAATTGATGGTGTAATGTAAAGTACAGACGTCATACAGTATTGATGGTGTAATACAAAGTACAGATGTCATACAGTATTGATGATGTAATAAAAAGTACATATGTGATACAATATTGATGGTGAAATGTGAAGAGAAGTACTCATACTATACATTGTTGATTTTCCAATGTAAAGCGAAGCAGAAATTTAAGAGAATGAGGAATTTACAGACGTCCATTTTGTACAAAACAGTAAACATCAACTTTACTTTACCCTAGACCTCGCCTCAGCAGGTGTGCTAAGCCACGTGAGGGGGTGATGTTAACATTGCATCACTGGGCGAAGCCTATAACTTCCACGTTTCAAGTTACGAGCCAAGGCGGATGAAGTTCCCTGGAACTCAATAGCTATGTTTTCGAGGCCAAAGGCAAGCCACCTTGATGGAGGACATCGGCTGTGGCCTAGCATGGAGAGGGATGGGCTCTACCATGCGACAATGACAATGAGAAATAGTTTAATGTGTCAAGCTTTTCGGCTCATTCACATAGGGACTTTGGGAGAAAGGAGGAAAATCGAATAGAACAGCAAACAAAATGAACAATCGAAATTCACATCAAGAGTCATCGCAAACGGGAACCGATTCGCGGTAGTGATAAATGTCATAACAACAGTGAGAGCATGAAAGTATGAACGATACTGTCACCGTTATCAAACACATCTGTCACAAGTTATCGACCCAATAGACATGTCTTATGTCCTGTGGATTTACTGAAAGGCTCTTCTGTCTTTACAGTGCTGTCTTTGGGGTTGTTTTTTTCTCTCCTTTCTGCTCTTTCAAGGAAACTGCCCATGCGACACTCCGCCATGCGACACTGCCCAAGAGACACAACATAAAAGAGACAACCAGTGCGGCTTCCACACCAGCTCGGTCGTCGCCCTGTACAAGGACCACGCCATCCGCTGCTGACCAGCAGGACGGAGGTGTATAGTATGCGACTGTTGGTCCAAAATTACTGCGTGCCAGAAACAGTATCACAATTGGCACATGGAACGTAGGATCACTGAGAGCGCCAGGAAACCTGGAAGAACTCTTATATGAAATGAAAAGATACAGATGGAACATCCTTAGACTCTGTGAGATACGCTGGAAAAAATTTGGAGAAACCTCTACCCTGGAAGGCCACACACTCTACTTCAGTGGCAGTGAAGACAAGCATGAACATGATGTTGGGCTGATCATCCACAAAGATACTGCAAATACTACCATGGGGTGTCGACCAGTCTCTAGCCGACTCATTACCATCCGTCTGAGGGCTGCACCTTTTAACATCACCATCGTACAAACATATGCTCCAACAAAAGACTATGATGACGAGGACGTTGAAGACTTCTACCATCAATTGCGAGAGGCCATAGACTAGACGTCAAAGAAAAACATCATTGTAGTTCTTGGTGACTGGAATACAAAAATAGGAGTAGAGGCAAGCAACCCTGAGACCAATGAAAGAGGTTTGAGGCTCGTTGAATTTCCCAGTCTTAACAGCTTGAAGGTGGTGAACACATTTGGTCCACACAAACCATCGAGACTTTGGACATGGCACAACCCAAGAGGAGATCACCACAATCAAATTGACCCATCAAGGTCAAACAACGCTTCTAATCAAGAGTCAGTATTGCAAAGACCAGGAGCTTTCCAGGAGCTGACATAGAAAGTGATCATAAGCTTGTGATGATGACATCTAGACTCCGCCTCAAGAGTATTAAGAAACGGGGCAATTTAAAAATACTGTTCAATCTTGACAGACTAAGAGACCCGATTGTAGCAGAAAATTTCAAAGCTATGATAGGAGGAAAACTTGCCCCACTTCTTGTTCTCGACAACCAGGACACTGAAGTAGACACTTCGATTGACAGCATTAACACTGCAGTGACTGAAACAGCTAGTATTATCCTCGAAAAACATTGGCCAACCAAAAAGCCCTGGGTCACAGAAGACATACTGAAGCTGTGCGACAAACACAGAGAACTGAAGCAAAGGAAGAAAGAGGCAGTGGTTGCAATATTAAACAGAGAAATAAATCAATGCGTTTAAAAAGGCATGAGAAATGCAAAGGAGACATGGAATAAAGAACAAAGCAAAGCTATCAAATAAAACCTACAGAAAACCAATAGCAAGAAAGCTTACCAGCTTGTGAAAGATCTGACAAGCTCAAAACAAGGGAGAATCACTACCATCCAAGACAAATATCTGACTGAAGATCTAGATATTTTCAAGAGGTAGACTGAGTGCTGCTCTGAGCTGTACACTCACACAACAACAGGGGACCCAAGGGGCTAGATGTCCCTCCATCAACCAACAACAGCAGCTACCCCATCCTACAGTAAGAGGTTGAAAGTGTAATAGAATCACTAAAAAGAGGGAAGTGAGTAGGAGTGGACAACATTCCATCTGAACTGGTCCAGGCAGGAAGAGAGACCATGATAGACGTGTTACTTACTATCTGCAATAAGATTTGGGAGTCAGGGGGGTGGCCAACACCTTGTACACAGTCCCTGGTTATCACTCTTCCGAAGAAAGGCAACTTACAACTCTGCCAAAACTACCATACCATTAGTGTGATCAGTTGTCCAAGCAAAGTCATGCTAAGAATCCTCCTGAACAGACTAAAGCCTGAAGCTGAGGAGATCATCAAAGAAGAGCAGGCAGGGTTCAGAGCACGCTGGAGCGCAACCAAACAAATTTGCAATCTTAGAATACTCTGTGAGAAATACTTGAAATACCAACACGATCGTTATGTCTTTGTGGACTTTCAGAAGGTGTTCGACAGAGTCTGGCATGCAGCTCTGTGGGCAACCATGAGGTTGTATAACATAATGCTAACCTGATCAGAGCCATAGAATGCCTGTATTACAAGACAACCAGCGCAGTTTACTATAACAACAACATAGGAGATTAGTTCCGAACCACAATTGTAGTACCTATCTACCGTTGGCCGCTGCGTAGGAGATTAGTTCCGAACCACAATTGTAGTACCTATCTACCGTTGGCCGCTGCTCTTTCTCTGTTTCTGGTTTATCGATGTGGAACGACCTTCCTCTCTCCCTCCGACAAAAGCCTACTTATGACACTTTTAAATCCAACCTTAAGACACACTTATTTCAAACCTATTTTTCTCCTTCCGCTTCCATCTCTTACCTGTCCCTGCCTTCAACATCCACCTGCCAAAGTGCATAACGTTTGTAGGTGTGTGTGCGTGCGCGCGCGTGCTGCGTGCGTGCGTGCGTGCGTGTGCGCGTGCGTGTTTGTGTGTGTACATTCGAATTTGTCAAAACTGTAAATTGTTGCTGATTGGTTGTTGTGTAGGTCGAATGCAAGCGCTTTGATTTGTTTTTGCAAGACATAGCGCTATACAAATTCCATGTATTATTAATATTATTATTACGCCAAGGATGTCTGCTTTATCCTACCCTCTTTGTCTTTTTAGAAAGAAAAAAGCTGGTGCACTTGAAAATCATGAGGAAACAGTCAGCATTGAAGGCAGGACAATCACAAAAATTACGTTTTGCCGATGACATTGACGGCCTAGCTGGAGAAGAGCAATAGCTAGTCAGCTTGGTAAAGCACCTTGATGAAGCCTCACCAGCAAATGGCATGCAGATCAGTGCAGAGAAACCCTGCTGATGACAAATAGTTCCAATGGCATCAGCAATGCCGTAATTATAAATGTAAGGACATCGGGACGGTCCATAGCGATAGTGTCAGATGAAAGACAGCTGCAATGACCAAACTTAAAGTCCTCTAGAACGACTAGAACATTGCCATCAGCTTCAATATTAGACTGATACGTTCCATGAGCATGTTCATATTTTTGTACGCATGTGAAACATGGACCATAACAGCAGACATTGAAAGGATACAGGCAATGGAGATGAGATGCTTTCGAAAACTCCTTGGCATTTCATACATAAATCACATCACTAATGAAGAAGTGAAAACTAGAATAAAGAATGCCATCCGTTCAGATGAAGGGCTTCTAACTTCAGTGAATAAACGCAAGATAAAGTAGTACGGGCACATCACACGTTCATCTGGACTGGCCAAGACTGTCTTACAGGGAACAGTAAGGGGAGGGAGACGAAGAGGCAGACATTACATTATCCTTGATATAAAATTATAAATAGATATAAAAGAATAGATAAATAAAAATGGGAAGACAACATCAGAGAGTGGACAGGCCTTAGGTGGAACGATCTGTTACGGAGGGCGGAGGACTGTAGGGAATAAAGGAAGCTTGTTGCAAAATCTTCGGTTGTGCCACCATGGTTGCAAGACTATGGGACAGGTGATGGTGAGGGTGAAGAAACACCAAGACCTTTGAAAAAAAAACCCATCCTACAAACATGACCTGATCAGAAGGACCTTAAAACGCATACACTTCTGTGATCATTGTCAAGATGATTGTTTAGGTGAGAATGTTTTAAAATGATAATTATACATTAATGGTTTCCAGAAACAAATGCCCTAAGAAACAAACAACTTAGAAAATGTCATGAAAAGCCATCATATTTGCTTATTTAAAGCAGAAGTGTATTACAACACAAAAAATCAGAATAAATATGGCAAGAGTGCAGTCATCCTTCTAATTTAAAACTGAAGTGTCCCACAATACAGATGATAAAAAAAAATGGGAAAGAACGCAATCATCCTTCTTTATTAACCCCCCCCCCCCCCCCCCCCCCCCACAAAACTAGTGTATCACTACACAAGCATCATCAATGTGCTTAAGAGCCTGTAGAGGTGGATAGAACAAGAAGGACCACTTCTACAAAGTATGATGTCTGTCTTGTGCTACCTGCTTCTAGCAAACTTTGCATGACATCATCGACAGTGTCATGCATGAGTAGCGGAGTCACACACTGCTAAAACATTGCCACATCATCTGGCTTGCAGTGGAGTATTTTTACATTTTCATGAAAGAACCCCTATGGAGAAAAAGATGGCAAGGAATAGGGAGATTAAGTGAAAAAAGACTCACACACACACACACACTCACGAGCACGCGATGTTTATCCTATTCAAATTATAGATGATCTAAATTACCAATCTAATGGGAAATTATTACAGTGGAATATGATTAAAATAATCACCAACCGCCATGACGAAGTGGTTAGCACCTTGGGTTTTGGACTGAAAAGTTGCGGATTCGACTTCCACGGATCATAGAGATTTTTCAGACTCCGGTCGGCTCCTTCCCAGAGTGAGTGTGCTGTGGGCTCAGTGGGAGACTGGGAATAAACAGTTGAACTTCATCCACTTTATGAATGCAAATTTGAGAGTGTTGCTCTAATTTCCTGACCAACACTAAAGGTGTCTGGATCTCTCAGGCCCGGTTGACGTGGGGAAATATTATTATAGTAAGCATAGGGTACAACCCTGTCAAGTAGTATCAAAGCAGATGTACTCCATAGCAGCAGCATTACATCATTCTCATGCAATAATAAAAATTGCCTCTGACTCGGTGGCCCCAGTTGCTTTGTTACACCCTTTCTCTCGTCTCATGGTGACCTCAGATTGGGTTTTCCCATACACTTCTGTGCCTGTGGTGAGTTAGTGTTAAACCCTTGGAGGTTCTACGGGGACGGCCATTGTAGGGACGTTATGGTGGTTGCCACCTGGGTTGGGTGACTCGCTCATTCTGGCTCCCTGACTAAGCTAACACTGTCATTAGTAGGTAATGCCTTGGGTATGTTAGATCAGAACAGGCAACACTGAACACCACCAAAGTGACCCAGCAGCAGTGCAGGGCCCCTCTGGCTGGTGGCCTCACTGTGGCCTGATGTTGATGGCCCCCTGTGGACTCCCACCCCTGGGGTGAGACATAACGAATCAGGGAATGGCTGTGGCGGGAGATTGAAATCAGCGGCATGGTAACAGTAGAACAGGGACGTTACAGAAGATGAGGTAGCACAAAAACCCCAATCATATAGATAATATTAATATAACAGTAAAACAAATATATGACATTTTGCTTTAAACAGCCCCAGATTATCAAATTTTGATAAATAGTGAACAAACTAATACATTTTATCTACTATACAACTGACGAATTTTACTTATTTCAAAAACGCTCTGCTCTGTACTTTAACCAGGTCACAAAATATACAAATGAATAATCATATTTACTTTACGAGTTACAGGCGAAGAAAGATTAAGGACAGGGTAGCAGAAAGGAAGAGCTCCCCACAACAGAGGCCCTGCTACTATTTTCAAACTTGGACTATAAGTCTATGACCATAATTAATGCCTATCAGAAAACTTGCAATCAAGCATGGAATGCAGATCTAACAAATGCTTTGTGGGATGAATCAAAGTTGATAAGCGAACCACTTTAAAAACTCTATTAATCCATTATCCTCGATATAAAACAATAAATAATTTAAAAAACATATATGTGAAACATGTGATAAAACTTAGATTTATATGATCGAGTATATTCAGTCATTGTGTGCTATCACTTTTACATCCATGATCACTTTTGTTCCTATAACAAACACATGACAAAAATAACTGATTAACAGTCTTCCGGAACTTGCTCCCATAATTGTAGTAGATGAAAAAGTTAAGGGAAGAATTTGTTGCTGTTGCTATATAAAAAACCCTGACTAAAATAAAATATTCAGTTTCATAACGTCCTCCTGGTGTTAGGCCTGGCACCAGATTGATACATACCCGTACAGTGATGGTCGGCACAATGCACACAATGAACAGAATGGAAGTTCCCACAATCATGCGAGTGACTGACAAATCTTGAGAACTAACAGGAGCAGAAGCAGAGGTCACTGTTTCTCTCCACAGAGACCGTTTCCTCAGTTTAACTCCAATAATGATGGTGCAGACAGTCACACAAGTTGTACACAACACTGGAATGAACGTTCCCATAACTAATCCAGCAAATGTATCTATCACTTGCTTGTTTTGCAAATAGAACTGAGTTGGGGTATACTGAAGAGAAGTACTGTTGTCTTTGACATTGAAGACCGAAATGACTTTCAGCCGAAATCCGCCAGTAGCAAATCCCCCAGAAGAAATTATCAACAACAAAAACCACAGCAGTACAGCTGTCTTCTTTGTGGACATCAGGTTCTTCACCAGCAGTGGGTGAGTCACACAAAGACATCTCTCTAAGGCCACCACAGCTG
>CM060335.1:32342679-32345179 GCA_030674155.1 Stramonita haemastoma | reverse complement strand
GTCAGTGTATATGATGTAGATCCATTGGATTGTGACAATATAAATAAAACAAATAAAACTGTTTCTTTTTATCTTGTAATGTAAATGGATTGCTTTCAAAACTCTCTAATAGGGATTTTGTATCTTATGTATATAGTTTTGATTTTATCTATCTGATAGAAAGTTCCTAGAGATATACAGCCAGATGTGTGTAGTCGCTATAAGGCCTTCTGTAAGTCGGCAATTAAAGTTAGTCATCAAGGGAGGTGATCTGGGGAAGTTGTTTGCTTGATTAAGCATGAGTTAGTGCTCTTGTGAAATATTTAGATGTTCCATACCCTAACATTTGTGCTTTTCTCTGTGACAAAGCATTATTGTGTACCTCAAGAAATGTTTTGCTTGTATGTGTGTATATTCCACCTGAAGGTTCTCCTTTTTATAACATGTTTGACAATGATAGTGGGATTGCTATGATGGAAGAATATTTAGTCAATTGCATGGTGACTTTGGATGAAGTTGATATAATATTGTGTGGAGACTTAAACAGCAGGACATCAAACTTGTCTTGTCATCATGTAGCAAATGACAGTGTTTCAGATCTCCCAAGTAAAAGCATGTCTCTGTGGTAATTGGTATTCTGAAGAGTCTATTCTCAATAATTATGGTAAATTATTATTGAATATGTGTACTTCACTTAGTTTACAAATTCTGAATGGCATATGACTCTGTGATAAGCAAGGATACTACACATACATTTCTGATGGAGATGCAGTGTTAATGATTATTTTCTAGTGTCAGATGATTTGTTCTCTCAGATTTTTGACCCATGTCATTTGTATGTTGCGGAACGTTCAGATTCAGATCACCTTCCTGTTGAATTACATATGAATCCATTGTATAAAACATATGCAATAGCTGAAGAGCCATCTGTTATGGAAAAGATTGTGTGGGATGAAAACAAACTCTCAGCATATAAAGATAATCTTTGTGAGGAGGACATGTGTGTAAATAAATGTAAAAGTATGAAATATAGGGTGAGAAAACTTTTGAAGACTTACCGAAAAATGTTAACATTAAAGAACGAAGACAAAAACTTGTACTGTGTCTTAAGAAGGGAATATAAATCCATGTCAGAAGGGAAAAGAAAACAGTATAATGCAATATTGCTTGCAGATATGGTGTCTTCAATCTCTTCTCAAGTCCAGTTCTGGAAGAGTGTTAAGAAGGCGTCATTTAAAAATAAACAGCCAAAGAATAGTATATCAGTTGACAGTTGGTTTCAACATTTCAAATCTTTGTTGGAGAAAGGCTCATCAGACAACTCCATGAATACTAATGTGACAATGATGAAATGAGGACGGTTTTGATCGCCCAATATCTAAAGAGGAAACTTATTTGGCAAATTAACAAACTAAATAATGATAAAGCAGCTGGTCCTGATCAAATCATGGAGAATTGCTGAAAAATTGAGGTGAAAATGTTGTGCTTTTTCTTCTAAAATTTTTCAGGAAAATTTTTGATGATGGTCTTTTTCCTGATAACTGGACTGAATCTATAATCTTTACACTACACAAAAAGGGTGATGTTGATAACCCTAATAACTACAGGGGAATTTCTCTTAGTGACATAAGTAGTAAGTTGTACAGTACCATCATTAATAACAGATTACAAGAATGGGTTATGAAAAATAATATCACAGGTAAACACAAAGCTGGCTTTAAGAGAGGATACTCCACTATAGATCATATGTTTACTCTGCTTGTATTTGTACAGAAACAGATTGCTCATAACCGTAAGCTGCATGTGGCATTTATTGACTTTGAAAAGGCATTTGATTCTGTTAATAGAAAGTTGTTGTGGCCTATTCTCCTGTAAAATGGTGTGAAGGGTAAATTATTCGATGTTTGAGAGCCATGTACCAGAATGTCAGAAGCAGAATAAGATGTGGTAAAAAACTGACTGACATAATATACTGTACCACTGGCATTAAACAGGGCAATGTATATAGCCCATTATTGTTTTCTGTTTTTATTAAAGAGTTACCTAGAGAAGTCATCAATAATGGTAAGCATGGTGCCACTTTCCCCCAAGATTTCACAGAATTGTTTATTCTTCTAGTTGCTGATGATGTTATCCTGCATCTGAAACAGTTGTTGCTTACAAAAGCAGTTGAATAGCGTGAGCAGTGTTGCATCAGCGCTTGATCGTAAGGTTAATCTGAATAAGAGTAATATCGTTGTATTCAGAAAAGGTGGTTATTTAGCTGCTCATGAAAAATGGTTGTCAATGGAAAAGTCATGCCTGTGATTAATGTATATAAATACTTAGGTATTTGCTTTTCTACAAAGCTTAGTTTCAAAGCTGCATGTAAAGATCTGGCAAGTCGAGGTAAACAAAGTTTGTTATTGGTTTTGAGAAAATTGCGAATGTTGAATAATAATTCTTTTGACTTGCTCATTAAGATATTTGATGTGCAAATACAACCCATTGTATTATATGGTGCAGAAATTTGGGGCTTGAA
>CM060335.1:32330179-32340179 GCA_030674155.1 Stramonita haemastoma | reverse complement strand
CGTGTACATTTGTGTGTGTGTGTTTGTGTCTGTCTGTGTGTCTGTGTGCACGCGTGTGTGTATGTTTGTGTGCATAATTATGTGTGTGTGCGCGTGTGTGTGCATGCCTCTCTGTGTGTATGTGTGTGTTTAAGTGTGAGTGTGTGTGTGTGAGAGGGAGAGAGTGATGCCTGTGTGCGTGTGCGTGCGTGTGTGTAAGTGTGTGTGTATGTGTGTGTGTGCATACACGTGTGCGTGTGTGTATGTGGTGTGTGTGTGTGTGCATGTGTGTGTGCATGTGTGTGTGCATGCACGTGTAGGCGAGTGCGTGAGAGTGTCTATGCGTTAGTGTGTGTTTGCGTATGTGTGTGTTTGTGTGTCTGCGCTCGTGTGTGTGTGCGTGTGTGTGTGCGTGTATGTGTGCGCGCGCGCATGTGCATATGTGTTTCTCTCACATCCAGTCCCTGGTTGCGCACGGTAGTAAATTTTGACATTTTGAATCTTGGTCTACTGTCACTTGCCCGAGTGTAGGCTACGTGACTGTGTTTGAATGTATGTATCTGGTAAACCAATATCCCGTATGAAAACGGCAATCTATATTGTGCAAGTTAGTGAACATTTAACATTATATCGATTAGTTCTATATATCTAAGAAAACTCTGTCGATTTGACTTTCCCCAACCTCAAAAAAGGCAGGAAGTAAGGGTGTAGCATAAAGAGAGTCACGGTGTTGATAGTGTAATGTAAAAAGCAGATGTCGTACAGTGTTGATAGTGTAATGTAAAGTGCAGATGTCCTACAGTGTTGATAGTAATGTAAAGTGCAGATGTCATACAGTGTTGATAATGTAATTACATTAAGTACAGATGTCGTACAGTGTTGATAATGTAATGTAAAGTGCAGATGTCATACAGTATTGATGTTGTATTGTAGTGTAGAGTACAGATATCATACAGTATTGATGGTGTAATGTTATGTAAAGTACAAATGCCACACAGTATTGATAGAGCAATTTAATGAAAAAACAGATGTCATACATGGTTGATGGTGTAATGTAAAGTATAGTTGTCATACGATATTGATGGTGTAACATAAAGAACATAATTATGTCATATTGTGTTGCTGGTGTAATGTAATGTATAGTATACATGTCATACAGCATTGATGGTGTAATAGAATGTAAAGTACAGGTGTCATACAGTGTTGATGGTGTATTGTAATGTAAAAACAGATATATACTGTTGATGGTGTAATGAACTGTAAAAAACAGATGTCAAACAGTATTGATGGTGTAACGCAATGTAAAAACAGATGTCAAACAGTATTGATGGCGTAATGTAAAGTACAGATGTCAAACAAAATTGATGGTGTAATACAAAGTACAGATGTCATACAGTATTGATGGTGTAATACAAAGTACAGATGTCATACAGTATTGATGATGTAATAAAAAGACATATGTGATACAATATTGATGGTAACATGTGAAGATAAGTACTCATACTATGCACTGTTGATTTTCCAATGTAGAGCGAAGCAGAAATTTAAGAGAATGAGGAATTTACATACGTCCATTTTGTACAAAACAATAAACATCAACGTTACTTTACCCTAGGACCTCGCCTCAGCAGGTGTGCTAAGCCACGTGAGGGGGTGATGTAAGCACTGCATCACTGGGCGAAGCCTATAACTTCCACGTTGCAAGTTTCGAGCCAAGGCGGATGAAGTTCCCGGAACTAAACAGCTATGTTTTCGAGGCCAAGGCAAGCCACCTTGATGGAGGACATCGGCTGTGGCCTAGCATGGAGAGGGATGGGCTCTGCCATGCGACAATGACAATGAGAAATAGTTTAATGTGTCAAGCTTTTCGGCTCATTCACATAGGGACTTTGGGGGAAAGGAGGAAAATCGACTAGAACAGCAAACAAAATGAACAATTGAAATTCACATCAAGAGTCATCGCAAACGGAACCGATTTGCGGTAGTGATAAATGTCATAACAACAGTGAGAGCATGAGAATATGAACGATACTGTCACCGTTATCAAACACATCTATCACTAGTTATCGACACGGTAGACATGTCTCATGTCCTGTGGATTTACTGAAAGGCTGTTCAGTCTTTACAGTGCTGTCTTTGGGGTTGTCTTTTTCTCTCATTTCTGCTCTTTCAAGGAAACTGCCCATGCAACACTCCGCCATGCGACACTGCCCAAGAGACACAACATAAAAGAGACAACCAGTGCGGCTTCCATACGTATACCGGCTCGGTCGTCGCCCGGTACAAGGACCGCGCCATCCGCTGCTGACCAGCAGGACGGAGGTGTATAGTATGCGACTGGTGGTCCAACATTACTGCGTGCCAGAAACAGTATCACAATTGGCACATGGAACGTAGGATCACTGAGAGCGCCAGGAAACGTGGAAGAACTCTTATATGAAATGAAAAGACACGATGAACATCCTTAGACTGTGTGAGATACGCTGGACAAATTTTGGAGAAACCTCTACCCTGGAAGGCCACAAACTCTACTTCAGTGGCAGTGAAGACAAGCATGAACATGATGTTGGGCTGATCATCCACAAAGATACTGCAAATACTACCATGGGGTGTCGACCAGTCTCCAGCCGACTCATTACCATCCGTCTGAGGGCTGCACCTTTTAACATCACCATCGTACAAACATATGCTCCAACAGAAGACTATGATGATGAGGACGTTGAAGACTTCTACCATCAATTGTGAGAGGCCATAGACTAGACGTCAAAGAAAAACATCATTGTAGTTCATGGTGACTGGAATACAAAAATAGGAGTAGAGGCAAGCAACCCTGAGACCAATGAAAGAGGCTTGAGGCTCGTTGAATTTCCCAGTCTTAACAGCCTGAAGGTGGTGAACACATTTGGTCCACACAAACCATCTAGACTTTGGACATGGCACAACCCAAGAGGAGATCACCACAATTAAATTGACCACATCAAGGTCAAACAACGCTTCCAATCAAGAGTCAGTATTGCAAAGACCAGGAGCTTTCCAGGAGCGGACATAGGAAGTGATCATGAGCATGTGATGATGACGTCTAGACTCCGCCTCAAGAGTATTAAGAAACAGGGCAATTGAAGGATACAGTTCAATCTTGACAGATTAAGAGACCGGATCATAGCAGAAAGTTTCAAAGCTATGATAGGAGGAAAATTTGCCCCACTACTCGTTCTCGACAACCAGGACACTGAAGTAGACACTTCGATTGACAGCATTAACACTGCAGTGACTGAAACAGCTAATAGCATCCTCGGAAAACACTGGCCAACCAAAAAGCCCTGGGTCACAGAAGACATACTGAAGCTGTGCGACAACACAGAGAACTGAAGCAAAGGAAGAAAGAGGCAGAGGGTGGAATATTAAACAGAAATAAATCAATGCGTTTAAAAAGGCATGAGAAATGCAAAGGAGACATGGAATGAAGAACAAAGCAAAGCTATTGAATAAAACCTACAGAAAACCAATAGCAAGAAAGCTTACCAGCTTGTGAAAGATCTGACAAGCTCAAAACAAGGGAGAATCACTACCATCCAAGACAAATATCTGACTGAAGATCTAGATATTTTCAAGAGGTAGACTGAGTACTGCTCTGAGCTGTACACTCACACAACAACAGGGGACCCCAAGGGGCTAGATGTCCCTCCATCAACCAACAACAGCAGCAACCCCATCCTACAGTAAGAGGTTGAAAGTGTAATAGAATCACTAAAAAGAGGGAAGTGAGTAGGAGTGGACGACATTCCATCTGAACTGGTCCAGGCAGGAAGAGAGACCATGATAGACGTGTTACTTACTATCTGCAATAAGATTTGGGAGTCAGGGGGGTGGCCAACACCTTGTACACAGTCCCTTGTTATCACTCTTCCGAAGAAAGGCAACTTACAACTCTGCCAAAACTACCATACCATTAGTGTGATCAGTTGTCCAAGCAAAGTCATGCTAAGAATCCTCCTGAACAGACTAAAGCCTGAAGCTGAGGAGATCATCAAAGAAGAGCAGGCAGGGTTCAGAGCACGCTGGAGCGCAACTGAACAAATTTGCAATCTTAGAATACTCTGTGAGAAATACTTGAAATACCAACACGATCGTTACGTCTTTGTGGACTTTCAAAAGGTGTTCGACAGAGTCTGGCATGCAGCTCTGTGGGCAACCATGAGGTTGTATAACATAATGCTAACCTGATCAGAGCCATAGAATGCCTGTATTACAAGACAACCAGCGCAGTTTACTATAACAACAACGTAGGAGATTAGTTCCGAACCACAATTGTTGTACCTATCTACCGTTGGCCGCTGCGTAGGAGATTAGTTCCGAACCACAATTGTAGTACCTATCTACCGTTGGCCGCTGCTCTTTCTCTGTTTCTGGTCCATCGATGTGGAACGACCTTCCTCTCTCCCTCCGACAAAAGCCTACTTATGACACTTTTAAATCCAACCTTAAGACACACTTATTTCAAACCTAATTTTTCTCCTTCCGCTTCCATCTCTTACCTGTCCCTGCCTTCAACATCCACCTGCCAAAGTGCATAACGTTTGTAGGTGTGTGTGCGTGCGCGCGCGTGCTGCGTGCGTGCGTGCGTGTGCGCGTGCGTGTGTGTGTGTACATTCGAATTTGTCAAAACTGTAAATTGTTGCTGATTGTGTGTTGTGTAGGTCGAATGCAAGCGCTTTGATTTGTTTTTGCAAGACATAGCGCTATACAAATTCCATGTATTATTAATATTATTATTACGCCAAGGATGTCTGCTTTATCCTACCCTCTTTGTCTTTTTAGAAAGAAAAAAGCTGGTGCACTTGAAAATCATGAGGAAACAGTCAGCATTGAAGGCAGGACAATCACAAAATTACGTTTTGCCGATGACATTGACGGCCTAGCTGGAGAAGAGCAATAGCTAGTCAGCTTGGTAAAGCACCTTGATGAAGCCTCACCAGCAAATGGCATGCAGATCAGTGCAGAGAAACCCTGCTGATGACAAATAGTTCCAATGGCATCAGCAATGCCGTAATTATAAATGTAAGGACATCGGGACGGTCCATAGCGATAGTGTCAGATGAAAGACAGCTGCAATGACCAAACTTAAAGTCCTCTAGAACGACTAGAACATTGCCATCAGCTTCAATATTAGACTGATACGTTCCATGAGCATGTTCATATTTTTGTACGCATGTGAAACATGGACCATAACAGCAGACATTGAAAGGATACAGGCAATGGAGATGAGATGCTTTCGAAAACTCCTTGGCATTTCATACATAAATCACATCACTAATGAAGAAGTGAAAACTAGAATAAAGAATGCCATCCGTTCAGATGAAGGGCTTCTAACTTCAGTGAATAAACGCAAGATAAAGTAGTACGGGCACATCACACGTTCATCTGGACTGGCCAAGACTGTCTTACAGGGAACAGTAAGGGGAGGGAGACGAAGAGGCAGACATTACATTATCCTTGATATAAAATTATAAATAGATATAAAAGAATAGATAAATAAAAATGGGAAGACAACATCAGAGAGTGGACAGGCCTTAGGTGGAACGATCTGTTACGGAGGGCGGAGGACTGTAGGGAATAAAGGAAGCTTGTTGCAAAATCTTCGTTGTGCCACCATGGTTGCAAGACTATGGGACAGGTGATGGTGAGGTGAAGAAACACCAAGACCTTTGAAAAAAAAAACCCATCTACAAACATGACCTGATCAGAAGGACCTTAAAACGCATACACTTCTGTGATTCATTGTCAAGAAAGATTTGTTTTAGGTGAGAATGTTTTAAAATGATAATTATACATTAATGGTTTCCAGAAACAAATGCCTAGAAACAAACAACTTAGAAAATGTCATGAAAAGCCATCATATTTGCTTATTTAAAGCAGAAGTGTATTACAACACAAAAAATCAGAATAAATATGGCAAGAGTGCAGTCATCCTTCTAATTTAAAACTGAAGTGTCCCACAATACAGATGATAAAAAAAATGGGAAAGAACGCAATCATCCTTCTTTATTAACCCCCCCCAAACACAAAACTAGGTTATCACTACACAAGCATCATCAATGTGCTTAAGAGCCTGTAGAGGTGGATAGAACAAGAAGGACCACTTCTACAAAGTATGATGTCTGTCTTGTGCTACCTGCTTCTAGCAAACTTTGCATGACATCATCGACAGTGTCATGCATGAGTAAACGGAGTCACACACTGCTAAAACATTGCCCACATCATCTGGCTTGCAGTGGAGTATTTTTACATTTTCATGAAAGAACCCCTATGGAGAAAAAGATGGCAAGGAATAGGGAGATTAAGTGAAAAAGACACACTCACGAGCACGCGATGTTATCCTATTCAAATTAATAGATGATCAATAATTACCTAATCTACTGGGAAATTTTACAGTGGAATATGATTAAAATAATCACCAACCGCATGACGAAAGTGGTTAGCACCTTGGGTTTGGACTGAAAAGTTGCGGATTCGACTTCCAGGATCATAGAGATTTTCAGACTCCGGTCGGCTTTCCTTCCAGAGTGAGTGTGCTGTGGCTCAGTGGGAGACTGGGAATAAACAGTTGAACTTCATCACTTTATGAATGCAAATTTGAGAGTGTTGCTCTAATTTCCTGACCACACTAAAGGTGTCTGGATCTCTCTGGGTCCCGGTTGACGTGGGGAAATATTATTAAAGTAAGCATTAGGGTTACAACCCTGTCAAGTAGTATCAAAGCAGATGTACTCCATAGCAGCAGCATTACATCATTCTCATGCAATAATAAAAAATTGCCTGACTCGGTGGCCCCAGTTGCTTTGTTACACCCTTTCTCTCGTCTCATGGTGACCTCAGATTGGGTTTCCCATACACTTCTGTGCTGTGGTGATTAGTGTTAAACCCTTGGAGGTTCTACGGGGACGGCCATTGTAGGACGTATGGTGGTGCCACCTGGGTTGGGTGACTCGCTCATTCTGGCTCCCTGACTAAGCTAACACTGTCATTAGTAGTAATGCCTTGGGTATGTTAGATCAGAACAGGCAACACTGAACACACCAAAGTGACCCAGCAGCAGTGCAGGGCCCCTCTGGCTGGTGGCCTCACTGTGGCCTGATGTTGATGGCCCCCTGTGGACTCCCACCCCTGGGTGAGACATAAGAATCAGGGATGGCTGTGGCGGGAGATTGAAATCAGCGGCATGGTAACAGTAACAGGACGTTACAGAGATGAGGTACACAAAAACCCAATCATATAGATAATATATATAACAGTAAAACAAATATATGACATTTTGCTTTAAACAGCCCAGATTATCAATTTTGATAAATAGTGAACAAACTAATACATTTTATCTACTATACAACTGACGAATTTACTTATTCAAAACGCTCTGCTCTGTACTTTAACCAGGTCACAAAATATACAAATGAATAATCATATTTACTTTACGATTACAGGCGAAAAAGATTAAGGACAGGGTAGCAGAAAGGAAGAGCTCCCACAACAGAGCCCTGCTACTATTTCAAACTTGGACTATAAGTCTATGACCTAATTAATGCCTATCAGAAAAACTTGCAATCAAGCATGGAATGCAGATCTAACAAATGCTTTGTGGGATGAATCAAAGTTGATAAGCGAACCACTTAAAAACTCTATTAATCATATCCTCGATAAAAAAATAAATTTAAAAACATATATGTGAAACATGTGATAAAACTTAGATTTATATGATCGAGTATATTCAGTCATTGTGTGCTATCACTTTTACATCCATGATCACTTTGTTCCCATAACAAACACATGACAAAAATAACTGATTAACAGTCTTCCGGAACTTGCTCCCATAATTGTAGTAGATGAAAAAGTTAAGGGAAGAATTTGTTGCTGTTGCTATATAAAAAACCCTGACTAAAATAAAATATTCAGTTTCATAACGTCCTCCTGGTGTTAGGCCTGGCACCAGATTGATACATACCCGTACAGTGATGGTCGGCACAATGCACACAATGAACAGAATGGAAGTTCCCACAATCATGCGAGTGACTGACAAATCTTGAGAACTAACAGGAGCAGAAGCAGAGGTCACTGTTTCTCTCCACAGAGACCGTCTCCTCAGTTTAACTCCAATAATGATGGTGCAGACAGTCACACAAGTTGTACACAACACTGGAATGAACACTCCAAGTATCAAACCAGCAAATGTATCTATCACTTGCTTGTTTTGCAAATAGAACTGAGTTGGGGCATACTGAAGAGAAGTACTGTTGTCTTTGACATTGAAGACCGAAATGACTTTCAGCCGAAATCCGGTAATAACAAATCCCCCGAAGAAATTATCAACAAGAAAAACCACAGCAGTACAGCTGTCTTCTTTGTGGACATCAGGTTCTTCACCAGCAGTGGGTGAGTCACACAAAGACATCTCTCTAAGGCCACCACAGCCGACACCACCTGTGAAGCAATGACCAGGCTTTGAAAACCCACGAGATGGGTGTTAAAGAAGAAAGCGACAGATGAACCTATAGCATTCAGCTTTCCTATGGCAAGCTGGTAGGGTGCTGACGCTTGTATACCACAAATTGAAGCGATGTAGAGGATGTCGAGGAGAGACAAAGAAAACAAACACATGTTGACTCGTTCTTTTAACCCCAGTCTGTAAAACACAACCATGTTCACGATGTTGGTAAAGGAGATCAGAAAGCACAAAGGCAAATAGATAACTCTGAAGATGATTGCGGTGATTATGGATGCCTGTTTAAGGATCAGGTTGTACTGGGAGTCTACAGGCATCACATCAGTCACATCTCTGACAGCACATCCTTCAGTGAGAGTGTCAACACAAACACTGCTGATATTCCTTCCAGACAAAGTCTGTGTGATGGGAGGCGACATTCTAGCATTATGGAGGCTAAGCATCATGACATTGATTTACTTTTTTCTCTATTGAAACATAACCGCTTTTCCAGTTGTGTACATTAGTGAAATAAATGAATAAATAATCAGATGGAGTTTTGGGTTTGCTTTATATAAATAAAACGCCCAAAACAAAAAGTTCTCCCTTCTAAAAGGGTGTCACTAGAATCTTATGTAGCGATAAAAGACAACACATATACTGGAGTGTTGGGATTTAGTCATGCTTATATAATTATGCAGTTAATGTAGTTATATACGATACTCAGTTCATGAACAATCAAGCAAATGTATAAGCCTAGAATCATGAAAGCAAACAACACATCGAAGTTAACTTCTTTCTTATTCAGCCATGTAACCAAATGACAAAAGGGAAATGTGTCACTCAACTGATATAGACTATACATCAATGACCAAAATGCCAGCGTTCCTTAAAAATCTCAAGGTTTATAGATGCACATGTGTACTTTTCAACCCACGAAATCTAGGCGTAGAGATAAGTTAGAGCCACTTTAGTTCGTAACATTTTTCTTGTCATTTTTTAAACGAAAAAAAGAGAGAGCATAGATGTTGTTAGGGCCAGCGTGTTTTCTATGCCTGTCTGCATGTAACTCGCTGGAGCAATACTTTATAATCATTCACCTCTCTGTATCTGTCTGTGTGTCTGTCTGTGTGTCTGTCTGTCTCTGTGTCTGTTGAATCTGTCTGTCTGTCAGTCTGTCTGTCGGTCTGTCTCTCAATCTCTCTGTCTCTGTCTCTGTCTCTCTCTCTTCCTGTGTTTCTCTATCACTTTCTTACTGTGCATTTGTCTTATTTGAACTCTCATAAGATACAGACACAAACGTACACACACATGCAGACAATACACACACACGCCCAAAGCTCCACGTGCAAAACACACACACACACACACACACACACACACACACACACACACACACACACACACACACACACACCACACAACACACACACACACACACACACACACGTACACACATATACAAACGCACACAAACACACACATACAAACACACAGCACACATAAGCATGCATGCATAGATAGGCGCGGCATACGTGTGCACCAATA
>CM060335.1:32312679-32327679 GCA_030674155.1 Stramonita haemastoma | reverse complement strand
CTGCAAGGTGAGGCAAACCAGCTTGGTTGGTGGTACTGGTGGTCGTAGTAACGCTAGGGGAAAGAAAGACCAAAGCCAGCGCAGATGTGCCTGCCAGCACGCCAATGGTGAGACACCACAGTGAAGAGTCCTCTTCTGCAGCAGCCCCTGAGGAAGTGACATCCATACCATAACAGCCAAATTAGAGAAGCTGGAAACCTCCTTGAAGTCTACAATGGACAGCATGACAAGTGAAATCAAATTGTTGACAGACTGTGTTAGTGCTCTGAAAGATGAATTGTGTGGCCTTAGGCATGACATGGACAATCTTAGATCGGAAAAGGTAGAGTTGAAACACTCAAATACAGAACTTATTGGTAGGATTGGAAAGTTAGAAAAGCAATTAGATGATTTAGAAGGATGATCAAGGCGAAATGATATTATTTTTCATGGACTAGAAAAGAAAACAAACGAGACTGGAGCTGACTGTGAGAGGGTTGTGAAAAGTCTTTGCTCTGAAAAAATGGATGTTACAGCAAATATCAAGTTTGATAGAGTACAAGTATTAACTCCAAACCTAACTCTCCTATCATTGCCAGGTGCTGCTTTTACAAGGATAAGCTTAGTATACTCAAGGCTAAAACTCTCTGAAAGGGTCTAGTATCTTTGTTGATGGAGATTTCTCTCATACTGTTAGAGACATCAGGCATAAGCTGACCCCATATTTGAAGAGTGCTCAAGCAGAAGGGAAACAAGTAGGAATGGTCTTTGATCATCTGATCATAATCAGTGAGAAGGTGACACTCAATGATCTTCAGAGAAAGGAATAGCTCTTTGGCCAGCCCATACACACATTCTTCCATAGACACAATTCACAGGGTAGGACAGAAAGTATAGGTACACCCGGTTGTGATGATCCAGACAGACACTGACATAATACAGCTTCCTGCTGTGGTGTGTGACAAAGACACTAGGCCTAGGCCTAGGGGGAGTTAGGAGACAAAGACCGGTCTAACCATTGTTTACTTACGTCAACTGGCGAGTTGTCAGGTAGTACACAGTTTTTGAATAAAGAGCCAGCTCTAAAGGAGCTTAATGATCAGAATACTGTTGAAAGCATTAACCTGGTGTCTAGTCTTATTTATGATGATAGTGATAGTGTCAGTTTATATGATGTAGATCTATTGGATTGTGACAATATAAATAAACAAATAAAACCGTTTCTTTTTATCTTGTATGTAAATGGATTGCTTTCAAAACTCTCTAATAGGGATTTTGTATCTTATGTATATAGTTTTGATTTTATCTATCTGATAGAAATGTTCCTAGAAGATATACAGCCAGATGTGTATAGTGGCTATAAGGCCTTCTGTAAGTCGGCAATTAAAGTTAGTCATCAAGGGAGGTGATCTGGGGAAGTCGTTTGCTTGATTAAGCATGAGCTAGGTCTCTTGTGAAATATTTAGATGTTCCATACCCTAACATTTGTGCTTTTCTCTGTGACAAATCATTATTGTGTACCTCAAGAAATGTTTTGCTTGTATGTGTGTATATTCCACCTGAAGGTTCTCCTTTTTATAACATGTTTGACAATGATAGTGGGATTGCTATGATGGAAGAATATTTAGTCAATTGCATGGTGACTTTGGATGAAGTTGATATAATATTGTGTGGAGACTTAAACAGCAGGACATCAAACTTGTCTTGTCATCATGTAGCAAATGACAGTGTTTCAGATCTCCCAAGTAAAAGCATGTCTCTGTGGTAATCGGTATTCTGAAGAGTCTATTCTCAATAATTATGGTGAATTATCATTGAATATGTGTACTTCACTTAGTTTACAAATTCTGAATGGCATATGTACTTGTGATAAGCAAGGATACTACACATACATTTCTGATGGAGGATGCAGTGTTAATGATTATTTTCTAGTGTCAGATGATTTGTTCTCTCAGATTTTTGAGCCATGTCATTTGTATGTTGCAGAACGTTCAGATTCAGATCACCTTCCTGTTGAATTACATATTCCATTGTATAAAACATATGCAATAGCTGACGAGCCATCTGTTATGGAAAAGATTGTGTGGGATGAAAATAAACTCTCAGCGTATAAAGATAATCTTTGTGAGGAGGACATGTGTGTAAATAAATGTAACAGTATGAAATATAGGGTAAGAAAACTTTTGAAGACTTACCGAAAAATGTTAACATTAAAGAACGAAGACAAAAACTTGTACTGTGTCTTAAGAAGGGAATATAAATCCATGTCAGAAGGGAAAAGAAAACAGTATAATGCGACATTGCTTGCAGATATGGTGTCTTCAATCTCTTCTCAAGTCCAGTTCTGAAAGAGTGTTAAGAATGTGTCATTTAGAAATAAACAGCCAAAGAATAGTATATCAGTTGACAGTTGGTTTCAACATTTCAAATCTTTGTTGGAGAAAGGCTCATCAGACAACTCCATGAATACTAATGCTGACAATGATGAAAATGAGGACGGTTTTGATCGCCCAATATCTAAAGAGGAAACTTATTTGGCACTTAACAAACTAAATAATGATAAAGCAGCTGGTCCTGATCAAATCATCAGAGAATTGCTGAAATATTGAGGTGAAAATGTTGTGCTTTTTCTTCTAAAATTTTTCAGCAAAATTTTGGATGATGGTCTTTTTCCTGATAACTGGACTGAATCTATAATCTTTACACTACACAAAAAGGGTGATGTTGATAACCCTAATAACTACAGGCGAATTTCTCTTAGTGACATAAGTAGTAAGTTGTACAGTACCATCATTAATAACAGATTACAAGAATGGTTATGAAAAATAATATTCAGGTAAACACAAAGCTGGCTTTAAGAGAGGATACTCCACTATAGATCATATGCTTACTCTGCTTGCTTTTGTACAGAAACAGTTTGCTCATAACCGTAAGCTGTATGTTGCATTTATTGACTTTGAAAAGGCATTTGATTCTGTTAATGGAAAGTTGTTGTGGCCTATTCTCCTGTAAAATGGTGTGAAGGTAAATTATTACGATGTTTGAGAGCCATGTACCAGAATGTCAGAAGCAGAATAAGATGTGGTACAAAACTGACTGACATAATATACTGTACCACTGGCATTAAACAGGGCAATGTATATAGCCCATTATTGTTTTCTGTTTTTATTAATGAGTTACCTAGAGAAGTCATCAATAATGGTAAGCATGGTGCCACTTTCCCCCAAGATTTCACAGAATTGTTTATTCTTCTAGTTGCTGATGATGTTATCCTGAATCTGAAACAGTTGTTTGCTTACAAAAGCAGTTGAATAGCGTGAGCAGTGTTGCATCAGCGCTTAATCGTAAGGTTAATCTGAATAAGAGTAATATCGTTGTATTCAGAAAAGGTGGTTATTTAGCTGCTCATGAAAAATGGTTGTCAATGGAAAAGTCATGCCTGTGATTAATGTATATAAATACTTAGGTATTTGCTTTTCTACAAAGCTTAGTTTCAAAGCTGCATGTAAAGATCTGACAAGTCGAGGTAAACAACGTTTGTTACTGTTTTTGAGAAAATTGCGAATATTGAATAATAATTCTTTTGACTTGCTCATTAAGATATTTGATGTTCAAATACAACCAATTGTATTATATGGTGCAGAAATTTGGGGCTTGAATACAGCTGTAACACCTTGTGAATCAGTGCACCTCTTTGCTTTAAAGCAGTTTTTAGGCTTAGATAGACGGACACCAAAATGATCTTGTGTATAGTGAAACTAACAGATACCCTCTCTCTGTTAATGCTGCTGTAAGATGTGTTAGATACTGGATTAAGATTTTGCATATGGATGAGAACATACTACCTTTTAGATCTTATAAGATGCTTTATGATCTAGATGCAAAAGGGAAAAATAACCGGGCTACACAAATACATACCTGTTTATATGAAATCGGTTTGGGATTTTTTTGGCTCAATCAAGGTGTTGGAAATTGTATAGAATCTATAAACATTTTCAGGCAATGATTCATTGACTGCCAATGGCAGCAGTGGAGTGATCACATACAAACCAGTGAAAGATATCAAATGTACAGACAATTTATAAGGACACATGATGTCAAACCTTATCTAAAGCTTGATGTGGACATTCATCTGAAAAGAATTATGTCAAAGTTTAGACTTGGTGTATCAGATTTAAATGTTCATAAGTTCAAATATAGAGAACATGATGTTGATGACCCCAGGTTAGTCTGTCCATTATGTAAGCAAGCACCTGAGGATGAAGTACATTTTGTGTTATGCTGTCCAGTATTAGAGGATGTTAGACAGAATTCCATTCCTGTAAAATATAGTAGGCAGCCTATTTCTTTTCGACTCTGTTTACTCATGGCGTCAAGTCAGTCTGAGATTGTGCCTAACCTCACTTTATATTTGTGTAAAGCTTTCAGAATAAGAGATATATTGTTCTCATAGGTTATAGTTGTGTATCTGACTTTTTTATACAGTGATTTTTTTTCTCCCCACACCAAAATACTAATCAGCTGGGCAACCCCCCTTCATCAATGGGCCAATGGCCTTTTTGTGAATAAAGTTTTCGAGTTGAGCTCGAGTTCTCTCTCTGTCTCTCTTTGTCTCTCTCTGTCTCTGTCTCTCTCTCTCTCTGTTTCTCTCTCTCTCTCTCTCTCTCTCTCTCTCTCTCTCTCTCTCTCTCTCTCTCTCTCTCTCTCTCTCTCTCTCTCTCTCTCTCTCTCTCTCTCTCTCTCTCTCTCTCTTCAGTGGGTTTCTCTCTCTCACTCTATCTGTCTTTCTTTGTCTCTCTCTCTGTCTCTCTGTCTCTCTCTGTCTCTCTGTCTCTCTGTCTCTCTTTCTCTCTCTCTCTCTCTCTCTCTCTCTCTCTCTCTCTCTCTCTCTCTCTCTCTCTCTCTCTCTCTCTCTCTCTCTCGTCTCTTTCTCTCTTTCAACAAAACCGTTGATACGTTTTATATTTGGTATAACTCTCTAACAAAATGATGAATAAAAGAAAGTTGGAAAATAATGTTATTTCTGTCAGATGAAAATATTCGTTCTGCTATTTCAAAGTCTCTTGTACTTAACCCAGTTTGTGAGTGTCTTTTAAAGTTCTTTGATATTGTTTTCCATCTTTGCAGTTGTAGGCCTTACATTGATTTTTTAACACTGTCACATGATTCCATTTCCACGTTTTCTCAGTCTGTACGCTTGTGTGCGTATAGTATTTATTATATATTATTTATTTATTTATTTATTTATTTATTTATTTATTTATTTATTTATTTATTTATTTATCTATTTATTTATTTATTTATTTATTTATTTATTTATTTATCTGCTACTTTATATCGTACATGTCTGTGTTTGCGCGTGATTGAGAGAGAGAGAGAGAGAGAGAGAGAGAGAGAGAGAGAGAGAGAGAGAGAGAGGAGAGAGAGAGAGAGAGAGAGAGAGAGAGAGAGAGAGAGAGAGAGAGAGAGAGAGAGAGAGATCTTGAAATCAATGTGATGCAAAGGGCTGTCATTAACTAATGACATTACATTTGATGGTACTGGTTTCTCTCTCTCTTCTCTCTCTCTCTCTCTCTCTCTCTCTCTCTCTCTCTCTCTCTCTCTCTCTCTCTCTCTCTCTCTCTCTCTCTCTCTCTCTCTCTCTCTCTCTCTCTCTCTCTCTCTCTCTCTCCTCTCTCCTCTCCTCTCTCTCTCTCTCTTCTCTCTCTCTCTCCTCCTCCTCTCTCTCCTCTCTCCCCTCTCCTCTCTCTCTCTCTCTCTCTCTCTCTCTCTCTCTCTCTCTCTCTCTCTCTCTCTCTCTCTCTCTCTCTCTCTCTCTCTCTCTCTCTCTCTCTCTCTCTCTCTCTCTCCTCTCTTTCCCTCTCTCCTCTCTCTCTCTCTCCACCCTCAATTCACCCAAATTAATACAATGAACTTTTTAGATCATATGTGTAACATTTTTGTTGTTAATTGTGTGGTAATTGGTAATTATTTTTATTGTTCTTTGTCTTGTTCTTCTTTTTCTTGCTCTTCTCGTTTTTCCTGTTCATCTTATTCTTGTTCTTTCTTCTTTTCTTCTTCTTCTTCTTCTTCTTCTTCTTCTTCTTCTTCTTCTTCTTCTTCTTCTTCTCCTTCTTCTTCTTCTTCTTCGCAATTCTTTTTCTTCTTTGCCATTCTTCTTCTTCTTCTTCTTCTTCTTCTTCTTCTTCTTCTTCTTCTCTTCTTCTTCTTCTTCTTCTTCTTCTTCTTCTCTGCAAATCCTCTTCTTCTTTGCAATTCTTCTTCCTTCTTCGTTTTCTTCTTCTCTCCTTCCTCTTCGTGTACATTTGTGTGTGTGTGTGTGTGTGTCTGTCTGTCTGTGTGTCTGTGTGCACGCGTGTGTGTATGTTTGTGTGCATAATTATGTGTGTGTGCGCGTGTGTGTGCATGCCTCTCTGTGTGTATGTGTGTGTTTATGAGTGAGTGTGTGTGTGAGAGGGAGAGAGCAATGCCTGTGTGCGTGTGCGTGCGTGTGTGTAAGTGTGTGTGTATGTGTGTGTGTGCATACACGTGTGCGTGTGTGTATGTGTGTGTGTGTGCATGTGTGTGTGCATGTGTGTGTGCATGCACGTGTAGGCGAGTGCGTGAGAGTGTCTATGCGTTAGTGTGTGTTTGTGCATGTGTGTGTTTGTGTGTCTGCGCACGTGTGTGTGTGTGTGCGTGTGTGTGTGTGCGTGGTGTGTGCGCGCGCGCATGTGCATATGTGTTTCTCTCACATCCAGTCCCCGGTTGCGCACGGTAGTAAATTTTGACATTTTGAATCTTGGTTTACTGTCACTTGGTCGAGTGTACGTGGCTGCGTTTGAATGCAGGTATCTGGTAAACCAATATCCCGTATGAAAACGGCAATCTATATTGTGCAAGTTAGTGAACATTTAACATTATATCGATTAGTTCTATATATCTAAAGAAAACTCTGTCGATTTGACTTTCCCCAACCTCAAAAAAGGCAGGAAGTAAGAGTGTAGCATAAAGAGAGTCACGGTGTTGATAGTGTAATGTAAAGTGCAGATGTCCTACAGTGTTGATAGTGTAATGTAAAGTGCAGATGTCATACAGTGTTGATAGTGTAATGTAAAGTGCAGATGTCCTACAGTGTTGATAGTGTAATGTAAAGTGCAGATGTCATACAGTGTTGATAATGTAATGTAAAGTGCAGATGTCATACAGTGTTGATAATGTAATGTAAAGTACAGATGTCGTACAGTGTTGATAGTGTAATGTAAAGTGCAGATGTCATACAGTGTTGATAATGTAATGTAAAGTACAGATGTCGTACAGTGTTGATAGTGTAATGTAAAGTGCAGATGTCATACAGTGTTGATAATGTAATGTAAAGTACAGATGTCGTACAGTGTTGATAGTGTAATGTAAAGTGCAGATGTCCTACAGTGTTGATAGTGTAATGTAAAGTGCAGATGTCCTACAGTGTTGATAGTGCAATGTAAAGTGCAGATGTCCTACAATGTTGACAGTGTAATGTAAAGTGCAGATGTCGTACAGTGTTGATAGTGTAATGTAAAGTGCAGATGTCCTACAGTGTTGATAGTGTAATTTAAAGTGCAGATGTCGTACAGTGTTGATAGTGTAATGTAAAGTGCAGATGTCCTACAGTGTTGATAGTGTAATGTAAAGTGCAGATGTCCTACAGTGTTGATAGTGTAATGTAAAGTGCAGATGTCCTACAGTGTTGATAGTGTAATGTAAAGTGCAGATGTCCTACAGTGTTGATAGTGTAATGTAAAGTGCAGATGTCGTACAGTGTTGATAGTGTAATGTAAAGTGCAGATGTCCTACAGTGTTGATAGTGTAATGTAAAGTGCAGATGTCGTACAGTGTTGATAGTAATGTAAAGTGCAGATGTCCTACAGTGTTGATAGTGTAATGTAAAGTGCAGATGTCGTACAGTGTTGATAGTGTAATATAAAGTGCAGATGTCGTACAGTGTTGATAGTGTAATGTAAAGTGCAGATGTCGTACAGTGTTGATAGTGTAATGTAAAGTGCAGATGTCCTACAGTGTTGATAGTAATGTAAAGTGCAGATGTCGTACAGTGTTGACAGTGTAATGTAAAGTGCAGATGTCATACAGTGTTGATAGTAATGTAAAGTGCAGATGTCGTACAGTGTTGATAGTGTAATGTAAAGTGCAGATGTCGTACAGTGTTGATAGTGTAATGTAAAGTGCAGATGTCCTACAGTGTTGATAATGTAATGTAAAGTGCAGATGTCATACAGTGTTGATAGTAATGTAAAGTGCAGATGTCCTACAGTGTTGATAGTAATGTAAAGTGCAGATGTCGTACAGTGTTGATAGTGTAATGTAAAGTGCAGATGTCGTACAGTGTTGATAGTGTAATGTAAAGTGCAGATGTCATACAGTGTTGATGTTGTATTGTAATGTAAGTTACAGATGTCGTACAGTGTTGATAGTGTAATGTAAAGAAAAGATGTCACACAGTGTTGGTGTTGTATTGTAATGTAAATTACAGATGTCCTACAGTGTTGATAGTGTAATGTAAAGTACAGATGTCGTACAGTGTTGATAGTGTAATGTAAAGTACAGATGTCATACAGTATTGATGTTGTATTGTAATGTAGAGTACAAATATCATACAGTATTGATGGTGTAATGTTATGTAAAGTACAAATGCCACACAGTATTGATAGAGCAATTTAATGAAAAAACAGATATCATACAATACTGATAATGTAACGTAAAGTACAGATGTCATACATGGTTGATGGTGTAATGTAAAGTATAGTTGTCATACGATATTGATGGTGTAACATAAAGAACATAATTATATCATATTGTGTTGCTGGTGTAATGTAATGTATAGTATACATTCATACAGCATTGATGGTGTAATATAATGTAAAGTACAGGTGTCATACAGTGTTGATGGTGTATTGTAAGGTAAAAACAGATATGTACTGTTGATGGTGTAATGTACTGTACAAAACAGATGTCAACAGTATTGATGGTGTAACGCAATGTAAAAACAGATGTCAAACAGTATTGATGGCGTAATGTAAAGTACAGATGTCAAACAAAATTGATGGTGTAATACAAAGTACAGATGTCATACAGTATTGATGGTGTAATACAAAGTACAGATGTCATACAGTATTGATGATGTAATAAAAAGACATATGTGAAACAATATTGATGGTAACATGTGAAGATAAGTACTCATACTATGCACTGTTGATTTTCCAATGTAGAGCGAAGCAGAAATTTAAGAGAATGAGGAATTTACATACGTCCATTTTGTACAAAACAATAAACATCAACGTTACTTTACCCTAGGACCTCGCCTCAGCAGTGTGCTAAGCCACGTGAGGGGGTGATGTTAGCATTGCATCACTGGGCGAAGCCTATAACTTCCACGTTGCAAGTTACGAGCTAAGGCGGATGAAGTTCCCGGAACTAAACAGCTATGTTTTCGAGGCCAAGGCAAGCCACCTTGATGGAGGACATCGGCTGTGGCCTAGCATGGAGAGGGATGGGCTCTGCCATGCGACAATGACAATGAGAAATAGTTTAATGTGTCAAGCTTATCGGCTCATTCACATAGGGACTTTGGGGGAAAGGAGGAAAATCGAATAGAACAGCAAACAAAAATTTTAATGAACAATCGAAATTCACATCAAGAGTCATCGCAAACGGAACCGATTCGCGGTAGTGACAAATGTCATAACATCAGCGAGAACATGTCAGTATAAACGATACTGTCACCGTTATCAAACACATCTGTCACTAGTTAACGACACGGTAGACATGTCTCATGTCCTGTGGATTTACTGAAAGGCTGTTCTGTCTTTACAGTGCTGTCTTTGGGGTTGTCTTTTTCTCTCCTTTCTGCTCTTTCAAAGAAACTGCCCATGCAACACTCCGCCATGCGACACTGCCCAAGAGACACAACATAAAAGAGACAACCAGTGCGGCTTCCATACCGGCTCAGTCGTCGCCCGGTACAAGGACCACGCCATCCGTTGCTGACCAGCAGGACGGAGGTGTATAGTATGCGACTGTTGGTCCAATATTACTGCGTGCCAGAAACAGTATCACAGTTGGCACATGGAACGTAGGATCACTGAGAGCGCCAGGAAACGTGGAAGAACTATTATACGAAATGAAAAGATACAGATGGAGCATCCTTAGACTGTGTGAGATACGCTGGAAAATTTTTTGGAGATACCTCTACCCTGGAAGGCCACACACTCTTTTTCAGTGGCAGTGAAAGACAAGCATGAACATGATGTTGGGCTGATCATCCACAAAGACACTGCAAATATCTATCATGGGGTGTCGACCAGTCTCCTCCTGGCTAGTTATCATCCGTCTGAGGGCTGCACCTTTTAACATCACCATCGTACAAACATATGCTCCAAGAAAAGACTATGATGACGAGGACGTTGAAGACTTCTACCATCAATTGCGAGAGGCCATAGACTAGACATCAAAGAAAAACATCGTTGTAGTTCTAGGTGACTGGAATACAAAAATAGGAGTAGAGGCGAGCAACCCTGAGACCAATGAAAGAGGCTTGAGGCTCGTTGAATTTCCCAGTCTTAACAGCCTGAAGGTGGTGAACACATTTGGTCCACAGAAACCATCTAGACTTTGGACATGGCACAACCCAAGAGGAGATCACCACAATCAAATTGACCACATCAAGGTCAAACAACGCTTCCAATCAAGAGTCAGTATTGCAAAGACCAGGAGCTTTCCAGAAGCTGACATAGGAAGTGATCATGAGCATGTGATGATGACATCTAGACTCCACTCAAGAGTATTAAGAAACGGGGCAATTTAAAAATACTGTTCAATCTTGACAGACTAAGAGACCCGATTGTAGCAGAAAATTTCAAAGCTATGATAGGAGGAACACTTGCCCCACTACTTGTTCTCGACAATCAGGACACTGAAGTAAACACTTCGATTGACAGCATTAACACTGCAGTGACTGAAACAGCTAGTATTATCCTCGAAAAACATTGGCCAACCAAAAAGCCCTGGGTCACAGAAGACATACTGAAGCTGTGCGACAACACAGAGAACTGAAGCAATGGAAGAAAGAGGCAGAGGGTGGAATATTAAACAGAGAAATAAATCAATGCGTTTAAAAAGGCATGAGAAATGCAAAGGAGACATGGAATGAAGAACAAAGCAAAGCTATTGAATAAAACCTACAGAAAAACAATAGCAAGAAAGCTTACCAGCTTGTGAAAGATCTGACAAGCTCAAAACAAGGGAGAATCACTACCATCCAAGACAAATATCTGACTGAAGATCTAGATTTTTTCAAGAGGTAGACTGAGTACTGCTCTGAGCTGTACACTCACACAACAACAGGGGACCCCAAGGGGCTAGATGTCCCTCCATCAACCAACAACAGCAGCTACCCCATCCTACAGTAAGAGGTTGAAAGTGTAATAGAATCACTAAAAAGAGGGAAGTGAGTAGGAGTGGAAAACATTCCATCTGAACTGGTCCAGGCAGGAAGAGAGACCATGATAGAGGTGTTACTTACTATCTGCAATAAGATTTGGGAGTCAGGGGGGTGGCCAACACCTTGTACACAGTCCCTGGTTATCACTCTTCCGAAGAAAGGCAACTTACAACTCTGCCAAAACTACCATACCATTAGTGTGATCAGTTGTCCAAGCAAAGTCATGCTAAGAATCCTCCTGAACAGACTAAAGCCTCAAGCTGAGGAGATCATCAAAGAAGAGCAGGCAGGGTTCAGAGCACGCTGGAGCGCAACTGAACAAATTTGCAATCTTAGAATACTCTGTGAGAAATACTTGAAATACCAACACGATCGTTACGTCTTTGTGGACTTTCAGAAGGTGTTCGACAGAGTCTGGCATGCAGCTCTGTGGGCAACCATGAGGTTGTATAACATAATGTAACCTGATCAGAGCCATAGAATGCCTGTATTACAAGACAACCAGCGCAGTTTACTATAACAACAACGTAGGAGATTAGTTCGAACCACAATTGTTGTACCTATCTACCGTTGCCGCTGCGTAGGAGATTAGTTCCGAACCACAATTGTTGTACCTATCTACCGTTGGCCGCTGCTCTTTCTCTGTTTCTGGTCCATCGATGTGGAACGACCTTCCTCTCTCCCTCCGACAAAAGCCTACTTATGACACTTTTAAATCCAACCTTAAGACACACTTATTTCAAACCTAATTTTTCTCCTTTCCCGCTTCCATCTCTTACCTGTCCCTGCCTTCAACATCCACCTGCCAAAGTGCATAACGTTTGTAGGTGTGTGTGCGCGCGCGCGCGTGCTGCGTGCGTGCGTGCGGCGTGTCGCGTGCGTGTGTGTGTGTGTGTACATTCGAATTCGTCAAAACTGTAAATTGTTGCTGATTGTGTGTTGTGTAGGTCGAATGCAAGCGCTTTGATTTGTTTTTGCAAGACATAGCGCTATACAAATTCCATGTATTATTAATATTATTATGTCTGCTTTATCCCACCCTCTTTGTCTTTTTAGAAAGAAAAAAGCTGGTGCATTGAAAATCATGAGGAAACAGTCAGCATTGAAGGCAGGACAATCACAAAATTACGTTTTGCCGATGACATTGACGGCCTAGCTGGAGAAGAGCAATAGCTAGTCAGCTTGGTAAAGCACCTTGATGAAGCCTCACCAGCAAATGGCATGCAGATCAGTGCAGAGAAACCCAGCTGATGACAAATAGTTCCAATGGCATCAGCAATGCCGTAATTATAAATGGTAAGAACATCGGGACAGTCAATAGTGATAGTGTCAGATGAAAGACAGCTGCAATGACCAAACTTAAAGTCCTCTAGAACGACTAGAACATTGCCATCAGCTTCAATATTAGACTGATACGTTCCATGAGCATGTTCATATTTTTGTACGCATGTGAAACATGGACCATAACAGCAGACATTGAAAGGATACAGGCAATGGAGATGAGATGCTTTCGAAAACTCCTTGGCATTTCATACATAGATCACATCAGTAAATAATGAAGAAGTGAAAACTAGAATAAAGAATGACATCGGTTAAGGTGAAGAGCTTCTCACTTTATTGAATAAACGCAAGATAAAGATGTTCGGGAACGTCACACGGTCATCTGGACTGGCCAAGACAGTCTTACAGGGAACAGTAAGGGGAGGAAGACAGAGAGGCAGACATTCCATTATCCTGGATATAAAAAATAGATAGATATAAAAGAATAAATAGATACATAAAAATGGGAAGACAACATCAGAGAGTGGACAGGCCTTGGGAGGAACGATCTGCTGCGTAGGACTGTGGGGAATGAAGGAAGCTTGTTGGAAAATCTTCAGTTGTGCCCCACAGTCACAAGACTATGGGACAGGTGATGGTGAAGGTGAAGAAACACCAAGACTGTTGAAAAAATAAAACTTTACAAACATGACCTGATCAGATGAACCTTAAAAAGGCATACACTTCTGTAATCATTATGAAAATGTTTTTTTATGTGTGAATGGTTTAAAATGACAATCATACTTTGTAAATAGTTTCCAGAAACAAATGTCCTCAGAAACAAAAGATTTAGAAAATGTCATGAAAAACCATCATATTTGCTTATTTAAAGTTGAAGTGTATTACAACACAAAAGATCAGAAAATGGCAAGAGCGCAATCACTCTTCTTTATTTAAAAGTGAAGTGTCCCACAACACAGAGGTTAAGAAAATGGGAAAGAACGCAATCAGTTTTCATTATTTGAAAAAAAAAACCTAAGAGTTTTACTACAGAATCATCATCAATGTGCATAGGAGCCTGAAGCGGTGGATAGAACAAGAAGGACCACTTCTACAAAGTATGATGTCTGTCTTGTGCTACCTGCTTTCTAGCAAACTTTGGATGACATCATCGACAGTGTCATGCATGAGTAACGAAGTCACACGCTGCTAAACCATTGCCACATCTTCCGGCTTGCCGTGGAGTATATTTACATTTTCATGAAAGAACCCTAAAACAGAGGGCAAGGAATACGGAAAAAATGAGAAAAGAGATTCATACACACTCACGAGAACGCGATTTTTACCCTATTTAAGTTATAGATAATATTAAGTACCAATCTAATAGCAAATTATTACAGTGGGATATGATTAACATAATCACCAACCGCCATGACAAAGTGCTTAGTACCTTGGATTTCGGACTGGAAAGTCGCGGATTCGATTTCCATGAGTCATAGAGATTTTTCAGACTCCGGTCGGATCCTACCCAGAGTGAGTGTGCTGTAGGCTCAGTGGGGAAACTGGGAGTACACAGTCAAACTTCATCCACTTTCTGGATGCGACTTTGAGAGTGTTGCTCAAATTTCCTGACCAACGCTGCAGGTGTCTGTATGTCTCAGGCCTGGTTAACGCCGGGATATATTATTATAGTAAGCATAGGGTACAACCCTGTCAAGTAGTATCAAAGCAGATGCACTTCCATAGCAGCATCATTACATCATTGTCATTACCATTGATCATCATGCAATAATAAAGATTGCCTCTGACTCGGTAGCCTCAGTTGCTCTGTGACACCAGTTGCTCTGGTCTCATGGTGACCTCAGATTGGGTTTCCCCATACACTTCTGTGCCTGTGGTGAGTTAGTGTTAAACCCTTGGAGGTACTACGGGGGGCGGCCATTGTAGGGACGTTATGGTGGTCGCCACCTCGGTTGGGTAGCTCACTCATTCTGGCTCCGTAACTGAGCTAACACTGTCATCAGTAGGTCATGCCTTGCATATATTAGCTCAGAACAGGCACCACTGAACACCACCAAAGTGACCTAGCAGCAGTGCAGGGCCCCTCTGGCTTGTGGCCCCACCATGGCCTGATATTGATGGCCCCCTGTGGAATCCCACCCCTGGGGTGAGGCATAATGAATCAGGGTATGGCTGTGGTGGTGAGATTGAAATGAGCGGTATGATAACAGTAGAACAGGGACGTTACAGAAGATGAGGTAGCTTAAAAAAAGCCAATCATATAG
>CM060335.1:32304207-32307579 GCA_030674155.1 Stramonita haemastoma | reverse complement strand
TTCAAATGTATGATTTCTTTCTTTCTTTCTTTCTTTCTTTCTTTCTTTCTTTCTTTCTTTCTTTCTTTCTTTCTTTCTTTCTTTCTTTATACCATTTTCTGTCACATCAGAATTCTCTGCATGAAATTCGAGCTGCTCTACCCGGGAGAGCGCATCGCCACAAGTGCAGTGACTACCCATTATATATGTATATATATATATATATATATATATATATAATATATATATATATATATATATATATATATATATATATATATATATATATATATATATATATATATATATATATATATATATATATCCCCAAGCCGCCCTAAGGACTCCAACTCCAACTCCCCGATTTTTCCTTAGGGATTGTATCTAAACACGACACCTGTGTGCATGCCGTTGTTTTTTTTTAATTTTGTCATCCACTCCTACCGGCACACAATGGTCTGCTCTTGTGAAAGGCGGAACGGGCATTAACGCGTGCGGAAGATGTTCTGCGTGCGTTCGCACACGGGGACTCGGTTTAAAGCCTCATCCGAATGAGACCGTCTGTCTAAACAAAAACCAACACAATACCCCCTCCCCGCATTAAATGACAAAATGCCTTAATCTTGCTCTACGGCTGCGAAAGTTGGACAATGACTGCTGAAACCACCAAGTGGATCCAGACGTTCAAGACAAAATGCTTCAGGCGACTGCTTGGAATTTCCTGGAAGGATAGGAAAACAAACACCTATGTGCGAAGTCAAGTCGCACTGATGGCTGGCCCTCAGGAATCCCTACTAGCCACTGTCAAGAAAGGAAGCTGGCATGGTTCGGCCATGTCACACGCCACAACACCCTCCCCAAGACAGTCCTACAAGGAACGCTAGAAGGTGGCAGACGCCGAGGCAGACAAACTAAAAGCTGGATGGATAACATCAAGGAGTGGACCTACCTGGACAGTCCAACACTCATTCGTAAGGCGGAGGACAGGGCTGGATGGTGACGGCTGGCTGCAGAATCGTCTCTCATGTCTCCTCCGCGACCATCCCGGTCATGAGAAAGAAGAAGCAGCCTTAATTATTTCATTCCTGAAGGCTCATAAAACCAGGCCACGCTCAGGAAACTAGCATATTCCACTTAGTTTAATTAACATCTCTGGGCGACAAAATAGCGTTTAAAACATGATGAACACTTCAATGTACAAAACATAAATAGGAAAAACGCCATAATATGGGCAAATTGCACTGCAGAATGAGCACACTGTGCCCATCCCAGTGTTTACAATATCGCTACCTGATAAAGAGATCAATGTAACACAGGTGCAATGTCATAAAAAATGTGAATTAAAAATGTGTGTAAGCTTTGTTTGAAAAAAGGCAAGAGAATTGACTGGCAAGGCAAGAAACAAGCAAGGGAGATGATAGAAATGTCAGAATAAAAACACAAACGAAGAAAGTGATACAAAAAGAAACATTTGCAATACAGGTTTCCAAAAGATCCGGGGTACTATTTACACTGAAACAGCTTCCAGTATTATCACGGGGGTAAAAATTGTTTGACCCTATTCAAATTATAGATGATATAAAGTACCAGTCTAAGAGAAAACTATTACAGTGGAATATGATTAGAATAATCACCAGCTGCCATGGTGCAGTGGTTAGCGCCTTGGATTTCGGACTGGAGGGTCGCGGGTTCGACTTCCAAAAGAGTCGGAGGGATGTTTCAGACCTTGGCAGGCTACTACCCAGAGTGAGTGTGCTGTGGACTCAGTAGACTGGGACCACACAGTGGAACTTCATTCATTTTAGGGATGCGAATGCGTGAGTGTTGATCAAACTACATGACCAACACTGCAGGTGTCTGTATATTTCAGGTCTGGTTGAAGCCGGGATATATAAATATAGTAAGCATAGGGTACAACCCTGTCAAATAGTATCAAAGCAGATGCACTTCCATAGCAGCAGCATTACATCATCGTCATTACCATTGATCATCATGCAATAACAAAGATTGCCTCTAAATCGGTGGCCTCAGTAACTCTGTGACACCCGTTGCTCTGGTCTCGTGGAGACCTATCCAATTGGGTTTCCCATACACTTCTGTGCCTGTGGTGAGTTAGTGTTAAACCCTTGGAGGTTCTATGGGGGACGGCCATTGTAGGGACGTTATGGTGGTCGCCACCTCGGTTGGGTGGCTCACTCATTCTGGCTCCGTGACTGAGCTAACACTGTCATTAGTAGGTCATACCTTGCATATGTTAGCTCAGAACAGGCAACACTGAACAGCACCAAAGTGACCCAGCAGCAGTGCAGGGCCCCTCTGGCTGGTGGCCTCACCGTGGCCTGATATTGATGCCCCCCTGTGGACTCCCACCCCTGGGGTGAGACATAACGAATCAGGGTATGGCTGTGGCGGGGAGATTGAAATGAGCGGCGTGGTAACAGTAGGACAGTGAAGTTACAGCAGATGAGGTATAAAAAAAATCCCAATCATATAGATAATATTAATGTAACAAGGGAACAAATGCATTCAATTTTGCTTTAAACAGTCCCAGATAATCTTATTTTGAAAAAGAGTGAACAACCTATGACATGTTGTCTATCTAAAACTGACAATTTTACTTAATTCATAAGCACTTGCTCTGCACTTTAACCAGTTCGAAAAACATAAAAATGAATAATATTACTTACGTTACTTTACGAGTTACATGTGAAGAAAGATGAAGGACAGGGTAGCAGAAAGGAACAGCTCCCCACAACAGAGGCCCTGCTACTATTTTCAAACTTGAACTATATTAAGTCTATGGTCATAATTAATGCGTATCAAAAAACTTGAAATCAAGTATAGAATGCATATCTAACAAAGGCTTTATGGGATGAATCAAAGTTGATAAGCGAACCACTTTAAAATCTCTATGTGATACGTGTAATGAAACTTAGATTTATATGATCGAGTATCTTCAGTCAGTGTGTGCTATCGCCTTTACATCCATGATCACGTTTGTTCCTGCAACAAACACTTGACAAAAATAACTGATTAACAGTCTTCCGGAACTTGCTCCCATATGCGTAATAGATGAAAAAGTTAACGGAGGAGTTTGTTGCTGTTGCTGCATAGAAAACTCTGACAAGTATAAGATACACATTCTGATAACGTCCTCCTGGCGAGAGCCCTGGCACCAGATTGATACATACCCAGACTGTGACAGTTGGCAGAATGCACACAATGAACAGAATGGAAGTTCCCACAATCATTCGAGTGACTGACAAATCTTGAGAACTGACAGAAGCAGAGGCAGAGGTCACTGTTTCTCTCCACAGAGACCGTTTTCTCAGTTTAACGCCAATAATGATGGTGCAGACAGTCACACAAGTTGTGCACAACACTGGAATGAAC
>CM060335.1:32296707-32299207 GCA_030674155.1 Stramonita haemastoma | reverse complement strand
GTTTATAGCCCCACCAACTATGAAAGCCATATCAGGGCTGTCCTCTTATTCAATTTCAGCAACTCCAATAACTTTCACCTAAAGTTTGAAGAAAAATTAACATCAACCTATCCCTCAACACATCCAACACTGTCAAACTGAAAAAGAAAACCATTACTTGACAAAGTACCTGATGTTTTTAATTTCTTATGGCCAATAAAATTCATAAAGCTTTGATTTGTTTGCTTTACAAGACACAGTGCTATATAAACACCATACAGTATTATCGTTACTATTATTATGTAACCAGACTGTGCTGAGCACGCAAGCTATTCCACATTTTATTATTTATTGTGTCTTGTTTACCAGAATAAAAAAATGTGTTAACACTTCAATGTTTAAAAGAATACATAACACACGCCAATTTGGCAAATGACACTGCAGAATGGACATCCTGTGCCAACCCTAGTGTTTAAATAAAATGTTGATAGGTTGAGCACTTTCCAGATGATGCTGGTTGGCGGCTGTCTGTGGCATCTTTTAGTTTAAGGAAGGCTCCTCTGCCTCCATTAAATTTTCTAGCAGCGTCTCTGCTGAGCCATCTGTGAGTGCAGATGTGCCAAGCTTTTTTGGATAGGTCTCTTCATGTGGTTAAGCGTAAGTACTTTTCTCAGGTTCTGGCTGTTTTCCTTTTAGTAAGATGCCAAGAACTGTGTTCTGACTTCAGAGAACTGCTCTTTCTCCCAAGCTGGTACTGTATAGTGTGTTGGTCTTTCTTTGCTTTTGTGTGCTTCAGTTCAGAGTCCAGTTTCTTTAGTTCATGTACATAGCACCTGAAGCTACTGCATTTAACCCTGCATATTGTGGGCTGTGGTATTCTCTTGTGCTATGGGTGGTTCTTCAAACTCTTGAATTTAGCAGCTTGTATCCAGACTTTAGGGGGCAGAATAGCTCAATGGTCAGAGCACTCACTTTCCCCAATGTAAGGTTAAGCAGCATCGAGTGTGGTTATCAATTGGATGGGTGATATTTGCATGCCTTGGCTTCAGTACAGTCCCCCAGTCCACCCAGCTGTAAATGTGCCCCTGCCCTCTTTTGGGGCAGGGAAGGTAAAGCAGCAAGGGAGAGGAGATGGGCGCCGCCCTCAATAAGCTGGCCTCTAGAGGAGCTAAGGTCTCTAATGCCTCGCTCCCCTATGGCCACATTTAAAAAAAAAAAAATTATATCGATGATAATGGAATAAGCACTCGTGTGTTTTTTTATTTCCAGTCCCCGTGTGTATGCAGTTTTTGAAAATCTTGTCATCTCCCACCAGCACACAATAGCCTACTCTTATTTTAGCTATCAGGACTTCGGTGTCTTGCCTGCTTTCATGCAATCAAAACCAGCCAGTACGTTCAATGGCCTAAATTGGAGTAGACTTGTGTGGGCACCAGTCATGAATGTTGATGCTTGGTTCTGAACTCAGGCATATTTGTCAAAGCTAGATTTTGACACAGAGCCCATGCAGCTGTTCCATACTCAAGAACAAGTCTTACTCTTCCAAGGTACAGTTTCTTCTGAATGTTGTAATCTGCTCTGCAGGATATTACAGTCAACTTCATCACCAGGGCTGCTCATAGTCTGGCTCTTGCTGTGCAATTTTTATAAGGCTTTTTCACGTCATCCTGGGATCCAAGGTAGCCCCAAGGTAGGTTGGCGTTCTGCCTTGGAGCAGGGTGTGTCCCTTCACCTGGAGATGTGCAGGCTATTCCTTTGTGGCCAGACAGAGGACGGTGTATGGTGGGGGGGGGGGGGGGGGGGGGGGGGGGTGATTTTGTGTTGATGGTCATCAGCCACATGTTTGTCCGTTTCTCAATCTTCCTCAGGGTTTCTTTCATTCTCACTGTGGCTGTAGTCACGTACTGCTCAGAGCATAAGATAACCAGGTCGTCGGTGTAGATTACACCTGTCTGTGTAGATTACACCTGGCTGTGGTGATCGCGAAAGTGTAAAATTTCTATTTAAGAAAACCACCTTATGGATACAAAATCTAACACAGAGAAATTCATTTATCATAACACTTCCTCGATTCAGCAACACATATCCCATTCCAAACATATCCATTTCTACATGGACATATTTTGTTAGCCCAGTTGTTTTTGCCCCATGTATCCAAGCTTTGTGGTTTCTATGCTCTTTTGGGGATAGGAAACTCAGTGGTCAGAGCACTAGCTTTCCGCAAGCTAAGGTTGAACGAACAGCAATGAGCGTGGTTACCAATTGGATGGGTGACCATATAAGTGCCTTGGCCTTAGCACAGTCCCCTAGCTCACCCAGCTGTAAATGGGTACTACTATCTTTAGGGTCAGGGAAGGTAAATCATGAGGGAGAGATAACCACGTTCGATGCTGCTTAACCTTAGCTTGGAAAAAGTGAGCGCTCTGATCATTGAGCTATCCTGTCCCATTACTGCTTAGTTTATATGAAGAGGTTATCCACAAGTTTTTACATTCACTAAGTCATTAGGTTATGCCTTTTA
>CM060335.1:32284207-32291707 GCA_030674155.1 Stramonita haemastoma | reverse complement strand
CAACAACAAAAAAATCCTGTTCTGCTTTTCGTAAGAGTAGGCCATCGTGTGCTGGTGGGAACAGATGACATTTACAAAACTACACACACACGGGGACTGGATGTAAAATAACATGTGTTTGCTTATTCATTATCCTCGATATAAAAGAACAAATTTTAATAAATACATAAAACGCACACACACACATACACACAGTTCACTATTGAAATCATTTAATTGTTGAATATCATGCTCTGTTTCGTTGAGGTTTTGCTCTGCTTCATTTATTTGATTTTCTAGCTTTTTTTCCTCTTGCATTCTTTCTCTCTTTTTTGTTGCAGATGCTATTGTCTTTGCCCTAATTTTTATCAGTAGTAAATCTAAAAACATGTTTTTAGAAATTAACTTGATGTTGGTTTCAGAAACTTATTCCAGATTTTCTTTCTCATAGTGATCAGCAACAAACTCTCCAATAACACTGTTAATAGTTTCATTAATTTCTTATATATATATGTTATCCTTGAGGAGAGAGTTATTGGATTTCCAGTATGACATGCATTTATTTTACTAATTATGGAATGATCTGATTGATAACCATAGTGAATATCAGGCATTTCAACAGCAAAGATAAGGTACTCAGAGAGAAGGAAAAAATCTAATATGCTTTGTTTTAAAGGATTTGTCTTTCTCCAAGTGAATCTGTTCCAGTTGGGATTGCATTCCCTCCATATGTCTGATAATTGTAATTCTTCAATCATATTCAGCACGCTTTCTTGAGCTTTAGGGTTGTTAGTATGTTTATAATTATTGTAATCAAGTGATGGATCTATGATCAGGTTCCAATCACCCACACAAATAATATTGCGTGTTACAAAGCTTTTAATTACATCTTTTAAGTGTAAATAGAATTCAGTGTGTCTCTGTTAGGTCCATAAACATTAACAAGAAGCAGATCCTGTTCCATATATCTGAATAAAACTATTACAAAGTTCCCATCCTGGTCTCTGTGAAACTAGTTTATCTTAAATTAAAAAGTATTATTGAACAGTATAGCAACACCTCTGGATTTTGATCTATTGAAAGAATATACACACTTGTAGCCCCACTCTGCTGTCACAAAATAGTTCTAATTTCTTAGTAAAATGCTTATATTGTAGACAAAAAAACCGAGTGCGACTTTTGGTCCAGATACTGGAATACATCAGGTCTCTTTTTAGCATCATCTAGCCTTTGGCAGATCAATGATACAACCAAAATACTATCCATTTATTGTTTTATTACATCTGAAAATAGCTGACTTTCCGAGATTAATGGCTCTTCTAACATGATCTTAAGAAAAATACATTGATTGTCTTCACAAGCATCATACATGCAAACTGTATACCAGATAAAAACAAACCAAATTGTGGTAACAAAACAAGTGATAGGTTCAAAATTTTTAAAGTGCACAGAGCACAGAAAAAGCACACTTGAACACTAACCATGGTCAATGGTCTCTGTCGTGTTGGTTCACATTGTACCTAATATAGTACTTCCCTTGTCCTTTATATGCAGCATAAGGAGGTATTTGGGGGAAATCTGACATCCTGGCTTCAGTCTCTTGGATCCACTACTTGCTTTTCTGACTCCAACATCCTTCTTTGTATCGCTTTACACATCCTGCAAAAAGTCAGACATCAGAGGTGAGAGACTTCATCAAAAATTTCCATGGCGCCCCGACCCTGGGCTGCACACTTCATCCTCAGCTCTGCAATACAGGTCCAGAAACATGGTCATCAGTGGAGGAGGAGAAAGATCCTGTCACTCCTGAGACATTTCGGCCTGCTGGGACTGCCTGTTGTCACCAGAAACTCATTTTCTTTTCTTATGTCGAACATTTCTGACAGAATTTTGTCAAGTTGAAAACTAAAGTTAATATTTTATTTTCTGCTATCTTCCATAAACCTCTCCATTCTGCTTAGAATGGTAATGACTGTTGATTCCTGATTGTCATTGCCCTCCATGATGTCCGCCCCCCTCGCCTTCTGTTTGAATTTTGCTGCTATCTTCATGGTTTGTACATCTAGTGATTTTTTGTTGTTGTTGGTCTGTAGTTTTTTGCTTCTTGCTCAAGGATCTTTTCCTCCTTTTGTTTTTTTTCCTCCACTGCTTGACCTTTCAAAGGGTCAAAGTGCCTGTTGGCATTTTTGTCACTGTCCATGGAGCCACTACTCGGCCTGTGATTGGCTTCTTGTTTCTAGTGGGCATGTCATTTCAGCGACATTTCAGTCTGTGCTTATAGCAACAACTGGTTGGGCTACACCTTTTCTTTTCAGCCACTTCAGTTGTATGTTATGAAAAGAAAAAGGCAACACTAGAGATACAGTTTACATACCGTGTTTTTCCGTCATATGAAAGGAGGAAAGCTGATGGTAAACAACACCAGTCAGTTTCTTTTTCAGTCATATGCAGGGCGCAAACTCTCTTCAGTAGCTGCTGTCTCTACAAAAGCCACACCTCTTCAAAGCACATCTTCTTTCTGTCGTATGAACCTACGATACTCTCAGTCGAATTCAGATCATTTGGCCAGAGCGCTGCAAAACACTATTACCCCCCTGCAAAACATATATTACCCCGACCGTAAATTGTGTCAAGTTCCGTTCATTTCAATGAATTAATGAATCAATCTATCCATTGACCAGGATGGCCGTTGAAGGGGATAGGGGGCAATGCATTGGTGGACAGTTTTCTCGTGACTAGTTTTTATCTTCAGGCTATGTCAGCAACACAGCCAAGTCAAGATCGGTTGGTCTACTCATTTTTCAGTGGAGAAGAAGATGCATGCAGATGTTTACTCTTTTAAAAGGATTTATGCCTAAATGCATGTGTGCATCAATGTGACTTTTCACACACACACACACACTCATGTACACACACACACACACACACACACACACACACACACACACACACACAATCACACACACACATGCACACACACACACAAACACACACACACACACACACACTAACACACACACACACACACACACTAACACAAACACACACATTAATATTTTCAATTCTGGTACACATACACATACACACGCAAACATTCTTTGTCTTTTATCACTAAAGGAGAAGAGACATTAGATTAAAGAAAGCACAACACACACACACACACACACACACGCACGCACGCACGCACGCACGCACGCACACACGCACACACACACACACACACGCACACACGCACACACGCACGCACACACACACACACACACACACACACACACCACACACACACACACACACACACACACACACACACACACACACACACACACACACACACACACACACACACATTTTCAAATCTGGTAATCCAAGACTCCCATTTTTAACACTTTTATGTATATCCTTTCTACTAATTTTATCTCTTTTATTGTTCCACACAAATTTGTACCAGTAGCTCTGCAATGTACAGTAAAAATCGTCGGATGGATTAGTTAGTAGTATCCATAAGTAAATAATCTTTGATAAAATAGGAGATTTTAAAACTGCTATCCTACTTATGGGTGTTAGTTGTCTTTTAACCCAGATTTTGTACAAGCGTTTTACACCTTCTAGTTTTTTCTCACCACCCAAGCAGGGTCATTTTGAAAATCATATTGAACAGACTAAAGCCACAAGCAGAGACCATCATTGCTAAGGAAAAAGCAGGTTTCAGAGCAGGGCGTAGCACAACTGAACAGATATCCAACTTCAGAATACTCAGAATACTCTGTGGGAGGTACCTTCAAGACCTCTACCACACATTTATTGATTTTAAGAACGCATTCGTCACGGAGTGGCATGCAGCTTTCTGGACAACTGGAACCATGTATTGTACAGCATCAATGTAAACCGGATCAGAGTCATCAAAGAGGTGTACAACAAGGCCACCAGTGCAGTGTACTACAACAGCAACATTGGAGAGTGGCTTCGAAAAACAGTTGGAATAAGGCAGGGCTGTCTACTTTCACCCACTCTTTTCAACATCTTCCTTGAGAAAATCATGGCTGATGCACTGGAACATCTTAAAGGATCAGTCAGCATTGGTGGGAGAACGATCACAAAACTCCGTTTCGCAGAAGATATTGACATACTAGCAGGATTAGAACATATGCGTGCCAGCCTAAAAGTACACATGAACAATGCCTCAAAAACATATGGCATGGATATAGGTGTAGAGAAGATCAAACTGATGACCAATAACGTGAACCATTCATTTAATTATTGGGAATGAAACGTACGTCTTTTGTTTTCCGTTGAGCGGAACTTTTACTCATGAGCAGTCAGAACAGAAAATGATTGTTTCTGTATGTATTTGTTCTCATTGCTGGTTTATTTTCATGTTGGGGGGGGGGGGGGGGGGGGCTCTCTTGTTATATTTAGCTTTTTGTTGACGTTTATATATTCATGTACGCATTTGATAGTCGGATCAGATGCTTTCTCTTCTACTGGTAATCATTTAACCCATTTTAACCTTTCACATGTGGGGAGTAAACCCAATCAAAAAAAAATCCGACTTGGAGAGGGATGGGCTCCGCCAGGTTTCAATTTTCCCAAGACATCTTTGAAGACAAACGGAATCTCCATACCGGATCGGTCGTCGCCTTGGTTACCAAGGACCGTGTCTTCTGTTGCTCATCAGAACAGAGGTAGAAAGTATGCTACTGGTGTACAACGCAGCAAGATCCGTGCCAGAAACTACATCACCATTAGCACTTGGAATGTACGAACACTAAGAGCCACAGGCAAAGTGAAAGAACTAACACATGAGATGGCCAAATACCAATGGCACATCTTTGGGATCTGTGAAGTAAGGTGGACAAACATGGGAGAAACAACAACCCGGAAGACCACAAAATATATTCCAGTGGAAAACAAGATAAGCATGAACAGGGTGTGGGGTTCCTCATTCACAAGGACATTGTAAACACCGTCATAAGCTCTCAGCCAGTGTCCAGCAGACTTTTTACCATCCGCTTGAGAGCATCCCCCTTTAACATCACAGTAGTACAGGCATACGCCTGTACATCAGACAGCACAGATGAAGAAATAGAAGAATTCTACAACCAACTACAAGGGGTTCTAAATCAAATTCTCAAGAAAGACATCCTTGTTGTACAAGGTGACTGGAACGCCAGGATAGGAGTAGGTGCCCACAGAGACTGGGAGGGCATTTGTTGACCACACTGCAACAAAGAAACAAATGAAAGAGGCTTGAGACTCCTGGAGTTTGCCAGTGACAACAATCTCCAGCTAGTGAATACACTTGGCCCACACAGATCCTGAAGATGGACATAGCATAGCCCAAATGGGGAACATCACAACCACTATTTTATATCATGGTGAAGAGACGATTAAGGTCTAGTAAACACTGCACGGACACGAAGCTTTACAGGAGAGAGGAATGTAGGGAATTGGTTGTAGAGTCTTCAAGGGTACCCCACGGTCGCCAGACTAAAGGATAGATAGATAGAAAAGATACGTAGTGCACATTTTGACTAGCAGTCTCACGTATAAAGGAACAGTACTATAATATATTTGGAGCAAACAGACTTTACAAATCCATAGTGCAGCAGACAGACAGACAGACAGATTCAAAAAGGAAAAACATCAGAACACAATGGATGAATAGATATTAACCAGTGAATGATTCATAATAACATAAGAAGGAAAATAACTGTTCAATGCTTAAACGTTTACGTAGCCACCAGTACTAGGATCCAATGGCAAACAAGTCATGGTCCCGATGAAATCCTTAGCCATCATTTTACAAAGAGAATACTGCAACTTATGGTTAGGTAATCATAAACAGAAATCACAATGACATGAGACAAGATATACAATATATACATACATGCATGCACGCAGATATTTTTCTATACGTATACACACATAATACATACATAACCCATCCATCCATCCATCCATCCATCCATCCATCCATCCATCCATCCATCCATCCATCCATCCATCCATCCATCCATCCATGCATACATGCATGCATGCATGCATCCATCCATCCATCCATCCATCCATCCATACATACATACATACATACATATGTGTGTATCTGTGTATGCCCGTATGCGCGCGTGTGCGTGTGCATTCACGTGAGTGTGTGTGTGTGTGTGTGTGTGTGTGTGTGTGTGTGTGCGTGCGCGCGCGCATGCGTGTGTGCCTGTGTGTATGCGTATGTGTGCCTCTGTGTGTGTGTGCGCGTGCGTGCGTGTGTGTGTGTGTGTGTGTGTGTGTGTGTGTCTGTGTGTGTGTGTGTCTGTGTGTGTGAGAGGGGGGGGGGGGGGAGTACGTGCACGTGCACGTGTGTTTACCTCTTTAATTTGAGGATGACGGTATTAACACTCATATTTTTCCCTTACATCCAGTCCCCGGTTGCATGCAGTAGTACATTTGTCATTCTGTTCTACTGTCATTTGTCCGGGTGTGCATGTTTTCGAAAGTAGGAATCTGGTAAAGCAATAGCCACAGTGAAAACGGCAATATGTATTGTGCAAGTTTCTGTTCATTTAAAATTATGTAGAGTATATATATATATATATATATATATATATATATATATATATATATATATATCACTCACTCACTCACTCACTCACTCACTCACTCACTCACTCACTCACTCACTCAATCCTCGTGGCCCCGCTGGGGGGGGGGGGGGGGGGAGGGCATAAGGCACAGACAAGGGACCTCCAGGCAGCCCTATCTTGGGCGAGCCACCGCAACTCAGTCCAGGTCTTTCCCATTATCTTCATTTCCTCCTCCACAGTCCTTCTCCAGGTCCCAAGGGGTCGGCCTCTGTTTCGCTTCCCAGGAGGTGCCCAGGACAAGGCCTCAAGAGGTTGTCTGCCTTTCTTCATGCGTAAGACATGGCCAAGCCAGGTCCAGCGCCGTTGTTTCACCTGCAGCACAATGTTGTTGAAGCCTGTCCTCCTCCAGATTTCCTCATTCGTCGCTCTCTGCTCCCACCTAACCTTAAGAATCCTCCTCAGGCACCTCCCCTCAAAGCCTCTCAACCTGCTCTCCAACTTCTTGTCCACTCTCCACGTTTCTGCACCGTAGAGAAGAGTCGAGCGGAATATATAAAATAGTTCTAACATATATCATCAGTGTGGATGGTGTTGATATATAAAAGTTGATATTATATATATATATATATATATATATATATATATATATATATATATATATATATATATATATATATATATATATATATATATATATATATATTTATATAAAATAGTTCCAACATATATCATTAGTGTGGATGGTGTAATGTAATATAAAGTACATAATTATTTCATCAGTGTGGATGGTGTAATGCAATGTGAAGTACAGGCATCTTACAGTCTTGATGGTGAAATTTAATATAAAGTAGAGATGTCGTCAGTGTGGACGGTGTAATGTGAAGTACAGATGTCACACGATATTGATGGTATATTGTAATGTAAAGTACAGGTGTCTTATAGT
>CM060335.1:32266707-32269207 GCA_030674155.1 Stramonita haemastoma | reverse complement strand
TCAAGTTACTGGATGTATTCATGGAGATCACCATGTGTGAATTAAAACAAATCCGGTTGTAAAACATGTCTGTAAAAAAGGCTACTTCTACCTACTTGCTATAGATATAAAAAAAAAGGTTTAGGAGTTTGAAACATTCAGTTTTGGCGGCCGTATTGGATTGTTTCCATGGCAACAGTGCAGAAAACTGAGTAATTCTTTGATTTTTATGCTTTCCAAGTGACGCCTTTTCAATATATGGCATAACTTTTAACATGAGTTTGTAAACAAAATGTCATCACTTTTTGCCCCCGATGTCCCACCTTACTGTCCCACTGACCACAAAGGCCATGCTGCTACCCTGTTCAGTTTCAGCTACTTTAACAACCTTTTGCCTTAAGTTCAATTCTAACACAGTCTATCTTCTTCCAACATCATTACTCTAAAAAACAAAAATGTGACGCTCCACCACATAAGGAGTCGCATTGCACCAGAGGTCAAATTTAAGTTATTAGCAAGTTATTAATCTGCAATAAAAAGGCTGTTCAATACAAAAAACAGATTGAAAATCGGACAATTCTGTGCAAAGTTATTACAAATTGAAATGATAGACTGCCGGATGTCACAAAATGAGAAACAGGCAAGTTTGTTTTCGTAACAGGTTGTCAGAATGAAGGCTTGGGTATTTTCAAAACACATTTAAAAGCAAAAGGAATAAAAATTATGCCTTGATATTTCATTACAAGGTAGAACAACGGATATAGTTTAATAATCAATCAAAATCTCAAAATTGACAACTTGACCCCAACCTGCCTTTAATGGCTCTTAGCGAAAAATTGGGTAATGTGCTAAGCGACTCATTTCGTGGTGGAGCGTCACAAATGTACAACACATATTACAAGACAAATTACCTTATTAACTTCATTCTTCAAGGACAATAAAACCAGGCTGTGCTGAGGATGCCAGCCATTCCGCTTATGTTATCCCCACCCAGGATACAAAAAAAGCGTAAGGTGGGACATGGGGGTCGAAACTGATAAAATTTTGCTTACAAGCCTATGTTAAAAGTTATGCCATATATTGAAAGGGCATCACTTGTAAACCATAAAAAGCCAAAGAGTTACTCAGTTTTCTGCACTGTTGCCATGGAAACAATCCAATAAGGCCGCCCAAAACTCAATATTTCAAACCCCGAAACTTTTTCATCTGTAACAAGTATGAGTAACCTGTTTCTACAGGCATATTTTACGATCTGATTTCTTTAAATTCACACAGGGAAATCTCCATAAATGTATCCAGCAATTTTTTTTATTCTAAAAAAAACATGATTTTGACCACTCTTGGACCCGTGTTTCACCTTTAAAAAGGCGTCAGGAACAGCTCCGTGTAAAAATAATGCATAAAAAATTGCTAAACAAGCAGAGGTGCGGATAGCCTGATGGTTAGTGATGCGTCCGTGATCTGCTGACCCAGGTTCGAATCTGGTGGATCGGTGGTCTAGGAGGTAACGCGCCTTGCCTAGAAAGCGAAAAGTCCTGGTCAGTGTGTGCGGTGGTTCAAATCCCATTTGGGCCCAAAACTTTCCCCCCCCATCCGTTAAACAATGGGTGGTGGTCTGGGTGCTAGTCTTTCGGATGAGACAATAAACTGAGGTCCCGTATGTTACACATCATTATTTAGCGCACGTAAAAGAACCCACGGCAACAAAATTCGGTAGAAAAAAGCCACTCTGATAGGGAAACAAATACAGTTGCAGACAGGAAAATAAATAATGGGTAGGCGCTGCACTTGAGGTGACGCGCTCTCTTCAGGGACAGCATCCCGAATTTCACGCAGAGAAATCTGCTGTGACATATAGTGATAGAATACAAAATAAAATAAATCTCGTTCAAGAGGATTTTTCTTCTGGTTTTAACACCAGTACCAACTCCACTCCCCCTAAAAGTCCTTCGGATGGGACTATAAACCGACGTCCCGTGTGCGAATGCACGCAGAATATCTTTAAAACCGTTCCGCTTTTTGGAAGAGCAGGCCATTGTATGCAGGTGGGAACGAAAGACACAATTCACGAAAAATGCACACACACACGGGGACTGGAAGTAAAAATACATAGTGCTTACTTCACTGTCTTCGATATAATAGAATAATTATATGAATGAATCGAAATAATAGATATGACTTCAAAGTGGACATCATGTGCCCAAAACAGTGCTTATAATATGGTGCAAAAACAAAACAAACAAAAACTTGCACAGAGGCATAATGTCATAATCATGTTGAAGGATCAGATTGAAAAGAAAAGCAGACAAGTGGACTAAAAAGGCAAATAAACAATTCCGAGAGATGATTAAAAGGTCAGAAAAATCGCAGAAACAAAGGGAGTGACAAAAAAGGAATTTTTTTAGCTCGGAATTTCTCTCCTGAGAGAGGGCCTGCAACCCTTATGGAGATAGGAACATGGATATGGAGGACAGACATAATAGACAGACACAGGCAGACAGCCAGCCAGCCAGACAAACAG
>CM060335.1:32254207-32261707 GCA_030674155.1 Stramonita haemastoma | reverse complement strand
ATGCTGGCATATATAACGATAGGAAATGTAAAATACAACTGATTCAAAATAATAGTCTCAAAGCAGATGCACTTCCATAGCCATCATCATTACGCCGTCCTTATCTCAATTGACTAGGATACATGGGGACAAAAACTTTCTTTGATTCAGCAGCCACTGTTGCTCGGGTTTTTGATGATGACTTTAGTTTTGTGTTTTTTTTCCACGTACACATTAAAACCAGCTGTGAGTTAGTGTCAAAGCCATCAAAGTTGGACTTTCACTAGAGATCATTGGTGTTGAGGACTATGTGGTGGTCACCATTCTGGTTGGGCATCTCACTCAGTGTAGCTCTAAGACTAAGCTAGTATTGTCATCGGTAGGGAGGGGGGGGGGGGTAGAAGTTGGTGTCTTACATAAGTTAGCTCAGAAAAGGCGCCAACGAACCTTTCCAAAGTGACCCAGCAGCAGCGCATGCAAGGTCCTCTTGGCTGATTGCCTCATGGCGACCTGACATTACTCACAGTGCACAAAATCCAACATCACTCAGTAGGGCCTAGTCCAGAGTGCTAAATTTAGCACGCTCCTTTCTTTTACCTCGTCCATGTGCGGTCAGCTCCTGCTATAAATACCACCAAATGACCACAGCTGGGCTGGGCTGGGCTTGTAATTATTAGTTCCTGAGAGGAGCTGAAAGTGGGGGAAACTGACAGCTCGTACTCAGCTCCTGTGGACATATGACTCTGGACATGTGCATGATGAGTCAGGGTTTAGCTGGAGCAGAGGAAAGGAAATGAGCAGCGTTGAAACAACGAGATGGGAACGTTACAAGGAGAGAGGAGGTGGTCACGGAATGTGTCGAGTTAAAGGATTGTGCATTTCGACTTTGATGGAAGTTATTTCTTCTTCTGAAAATGGCTGGTTTTTTTGCTGTGTTAAAGCTTTGCTTTTTTTTGTTAACATTGATCCATGTCAAATACAAGAGGTTTTGTCATGATTAGTACCTGTTCTCCTCCTTTTTAGAGATTCACAAAACAACTGTATTTTGGAGACTTTTTTTTACGATTAACTGCACTTTTTATAGTCTCGTTTGGATGTTTGATGTTTGACTTGGTACATTTCCCCCCTGCTATAATATATATTTTGATATGGAATGCAAGATTCTAATTTTTCAATATTGCTTTAACATTGTACACTTTTTAATTTTCCTAAAGATTGTCGCTTTATATGGCCAGTCTAGATGTTCGTGTGACGTGCCCACTTTGGTTTGTGTTTTCCCCACTGAAGTCAAATAAACTTGTATATAGTGTAAACATAGCTTCAACTGTGCATTTTCCCAAACTCCTGAAAAGAAATAATGTTATGAATTCTTCCCAAAAGTGAGCAAAAATGTAAGAGGCCAGTGATGAAACTTGAACCGGTTTGTTGATCAGCTACCAACCAACAACCACTGAACACCGAGAAAAAAGAACAGGTGGAACAAAAACTTTCCTGAATGTAACTTCCATTCTGCTTGCATATCCCTTATCTTCACATACACACAGAAGCACATGTATACAGAAGTATCGTGCCTTACCTAGAAAAGCTTATTTGCTCTGTTCAAGACAAAGTTAGGTAGCCTTTTGAACATGGTAATCGCATGCAGGCTAATGTGACAAACTGATACAACTTTGTAGCAGTGGTATATTTTTAGTTGACATGAAGAAGTGAGAACAGGAGAAATTGACCTCCCACCCCCTAGCTTTGGGTCATCAAAACACACCACACACACACACACACACACACACACACACACACACACACACACACACACAACACACACAACACACACACACATACACACACACACACTACACACACATACACACACACACACACACACACACACACACACACACACACGCACACACACATATACACACACATACACACATACATACACACACATACACACACACACAACACACACATACACACATACATACACACATACAAAACACACACACACACACACACACACACACACACACACACACACACACACACACACACACACACACACACACACACACACACACACACTTTACCTTAAGCTAAAGGCTCTTGTGCTGTCATACGCTTTTAATGTAAGCAAAGAAAAAATGGGAAAGAGGTTTTTATTTTTAAAATGTAAAGCCAAATGCGAGTTTTGAAAATGAATGCTACATAGCTGCTCGGGATTTCCTAAATCATGATGTAGACCCTGTAAAAGAGAGTACTGGGTCCTGTCTACAAGACATCAAGACTAGAGCTGGTATGGTCAAACAAAAAATTATTCAGTTAAACATTTGGAAAGATGGAGACATACACAAATATCTCACATTTCGAATTGTCAAAATACTAATCTAGATGGTCTGTATTGCTGTACAAGTCAGTATCCTGGATACCACGAACATTGGAAAGCGACAAAGTAAGCACAGACAAAACGTGATTCTACAAGTGACTTCTCAGAGTCGAATGCTCAGACTAAAGAACAAAATTAATGAACTAATTTTTAGTCAACTCTAAGTGCAGGGACAAATATGGCTGAAATCCATAAGCACTGAAATCGGTATTGCTGAAATCGATAAGCACTAAAATCGATATGGCTAGAATCGATAATTACAGGCTCTGATACATTGGTCGTGCAAACAGAAACACACAGACAAAACGGTTGACAGTTCTCCATGGTTAGGTTGAGAGCAGAAGGGAAAAAGCCAAGTCTCCAGTGTGTATCCTACATTGCCAACATTGCTGAGATCAGTAGCCTAGGATGGCTGCATGGGATCATAGATGTCAGCAGAGACAGAGAAAGAGATGGCGAACCTTGGTGGCATCATGTGGAGCTACTACCAGCAACAGCGGCGATGAAGACATGAGTTGAGTTGAGACTTAGGGTAAAGCTACAGCTCTGAATAGACCCCATTAATAGGGCATCGTGGCTTTTTACATTGTCTCCTAAACTTCTTATTGTCTAGAATCATAAAAACTTGTTACAATTTCAAAAGTACCTTTTTTGTCTCATATGCGGTGGTTTATCATCTTCATCTCGTGAGCTATTTAGGGCTTCAAGTGTCTTATGGATGCTTTGTGCATTGTGATTAAAGTGGTTTGTTTTTAGTTTTGTATCAAATTCTTTAATGTTACTTCACAAGATACATGATATGCTGACGACATAATATAAAACTATTCTGAATTTGGGAAGAACTGCAGCATATCAGCAATAACGAACTGATCTATTTTTGATGGGATGTTCAAAAGCTCATTAGTGCAATATGACAGGGAATTACTCTGGTTTTAACGATTTATCTGATTCTCATGTGGTAACACAAACACCCAACCACTTGTAAACATTCACAGCATAGATTGTTGAAGCATAATATTTGAGGCACACAAAAAGCACAAAAAAATCAACCTTTTATTTTATTTATTTATTCTTTTTTTTAAAATTCTTTTATATCGAGCATAATGGAATAAGCAATCATGTGCTTTTTTCTTATCCAGTCCCCGTACCGTAAGTATGAAGTAAACCTTCAATGAATGAGTCAATGTGAATGTGGGCACCATAGAAAAGGTCTGTTTTATCAAAAATGCGTCAAGTCAGGTGTGATTGAAGGGGTAGATTTGTTCATGATGTACGGTCACTTTTACAATCATCACCTTTTTTCCTAGCACAACAAATACATGACAAGATTAACAGATTCACTGTTCGCCGGAACTTGCTCCCATATGCATAAAAGACGAAAAAGTTAACACTGGAGTTTAGTACTGAAGTTAAATAAAATATTCTGACCAACGTAATAAAAACATTTTCATAACGCCCTCCTGGCGCGAGGTCTGGCACCAGATTGAGGCATGCCCAGACTGTGATAGCTGGCAGAATGCACACAATGAACAGAATGGAAGTTCCGACAACCATGCGAGTGACTGACAAATCTTGAGAACTGACAGGAGCAGAAGCAGAGGTCACTGTTTCTCTCCACAGAGACCGTTTCCTCAGTGTAACTCCGATAATGATGGTGCAGACAGTCACACAAGTTGTGCACAACACTGGGAAGAACATTCCAAGTATTACACCAGCAAACGTATCTATCGCTTGCTTATTTGTCAAATAGAACTGAGTCGGGGCGTACTGATGAGAAGTACTGTTGTCCTTGACATTGAAGACTGAAATGACTTTCAGCCGAAATCCACCAGTAGCAAATCCTCCAAAAATAATGATCAACAAGAAACTCCACAGCAGTACAGCTGTCTTCTTTGTGGACAGCAGGTTCTTCACCAGCAGTGGGTGAGTCACACAAAGACATCTCTCTAAGGCCACCACAGCCGACACCACCTGTGAAGCTACAACCAAGCTATGGAGACCGATTAAATGGTTGTTAAAGAAAAAGATGACTGAGGGAAGAAAAATATACATCTTTCTCACAGCAATCTGCTGCGGCGCCGAAGCTTGTAGACCATACACCGAGGCAACATAGAAGAGGTCGAGGAGAGACAAAGAAAACAAACACATGTTGACTCGTTCCTTCAACCCCAGTTTGTAAAACACAACCATGTTCACCACGTTCGTCAAGGAGAGAAGAAAGCACAGAGGCAAACAGACCACCGACAGGAACAATGTCGCTATTGAGTATGCATCTCCGAAGACAGGGTTACGCTGTATGTCCAAAGGCGCCACATCTGATACCAGGCTCATAACGCATCTTTCAGTGGCATTGTCCACACAGCGGCTGGTGAGAGTTTCCTGAGGGAGTGAGTGTGTGTTGGGATGTGACGTGCTAGATCGTGTGATGTTGAGCATCATAAATTGCCGTTTTCCCTAAATTGTATGATATTCTATTCACAGGTCAGCACAAGACAAAATGATTGACAGAAAAAAAAACGATGTATAAAGTGAATAAAAGTTTGCACCAGTTATCTGTTAAAGCCTCGTTGACACTTAAAGAACACTCATTAAAAGTGTTTAGACCAATATATGTGTTTATTTTGTCACAGGAAACGCAATTTAACAAAAGCGTAAGCCTAGGAAGGGTTAAATATTGGATGAAATGTTTTTACGTAGAAATAGGATTCGGGGTATCTGCAAATCGATCAACAAAAAAAAATATCACTGGTATACAACAGGGAATACACACACACACACACACACACACACACACACACACACACACACACACACAACACACACACACACACACACACACACACATATGCAAGGACACACACACACATATGCACAAACACACACATATGCACGGACACACACATGTGCATGTACACACACACATACGCACCAGCACGCACGCACACACACACACACACACACACCACACACACACACACACACACACACACACACACACCACACACGAAGGGATTGTATTTCTTGCCATAGAAGTGTAGACCTTTTTTGTTCTTTTTGCTGCATACACACGGGGACTGGATGAAAAAAAAAGCATATGCTTGTTTATTCCATTATCCTCGATATAAAAGAATAAATGAAATAAAAAAAAAAAAAAATAAAAATAAAATAACTCCAGAGCTAGAAACCATGCATTACCCCACCCACGGGGGAAAAAAAACCCATGCATGTTCTTGCTCCGCTTTCAGCAGCTTGCCTGGCCAGGAAAAAAAAAAGGCGAGTGATGGATGAGTCTCTTTCCTAAACATCACTAGAAGTCTTCCAAGCCACCATACTGCACGTAATGCTGCTGTGGGTATGTGCTGGAGTACACTGCAAGTTTGACCTTTAGTGGGAGAGACAGTTTTGTTCAACTATCAATTCTACCATTTCACATATCAAAACCTTGTAATAGATGGTTTTGTTAATGAATGGAGAGCTGAGCTGTGGGATGCCTTTATAGAAAAAAACACACACTATAAAATCAATTATGGTATGGAAAACTAGATAACTTGTCCACCAGCTGTATATATGTACACTCTTAAAAAAGTGTTGCTCTTAAAAAAAAATTGTTGCAGTTGTTACAAGCTTCCTAAGTGGGGTTTGAACGTTTCTATAATATACCACGAGAAGCAAGAGGATGTTTAAAATGCAATATGTTTTTTTTTTCAGGGGATGAATTGCCTTTTATCATGGAATGTCCCCACTTTACACATTTACGGCAATATTTTATTCAACATTTTCTTCAATCCATATCCAGTTATTATTTGTGTATGCTGATGAAATGGAAATCTTGACAAGTTCTTCTGTCTCTCTTTTAAAGTTCTTAAGATTTGCTGGTATTTCTTGAAATTTCATTTGTTGCCTTTCACAAGTGTAGATTGTATCTCTTATAGAAATATGTACACTTTTTAAAAAGGTCTTGAGTCTTAGATATTGTTTATTACTTCACGATGAATTGTTGCTTTTTAGTTCCTGTTAGTATTGGTGATACTTTTTGGTTGTATTGCTGTAAGTTTTTTTCCTCTCCTGTTGAATTTGTTTATTATCCTCCATGCCTCAAATGGGGTCGAAGGAATTAACTTTTGAATCTTGAAGGTGATAGCGGCCTTTGTTTATCCAAGACAAGTAAGGCCAACGAGCCTCCCCTTTCTTTCCATAGAACAGAGAGCATTTGGATAAGTAAGTTTGCCTTTTCTAAACCAAGCACGCTTTTTTACGCTCCTTCTACGGTTGTGAGTGGCAGTATGAACATAGCCTTTGTAGGCCACAGACTTTTTATTGCACCAGTTCCTCTGGTGGGTTTACCTTTTTTAAAGGGGCGTTTTCCCTTAAGGCACCAGAAATGTTGAAACCTTTTTCTTTATAGGTAACCCACTATAGGATAACCAGTCTTCTAAGATCCCTTTCCTCCATAGGACGCATTACTGGGCACCAGTAGCTGTATGTATCTCAATATGGGGTACCCATATGTGTGCAACGTGCTTTAAAAAAAATATCTCCAACTCTCTTCTAAACAGAGAATTCAAACTTGTCCATGCCACCACTTAGCCATACACATGCTATTGCCATTAATTAAGTAAGACCTAGCAGGTCAGTGGGCAGATCAGAGTTCACTCTATAATTAGCTTCAAAAGACAGAACCCATGTGGAAGCAAAGACTTTATGCAGCTGCAGGATTCTTGCTTTGTGTGTGTGTGTGTGCGTGTGTGTGTGTGTGTGTGTGTGTGTGTGTGTGTGTGTGTGTGTGTGTGTGTGTGTGTGTGTGTGTGTGTGTGTGTGTGTGTGTGTGTGTGCATGTGGGGTAATGTTCACACTCATTACCTATGCAGACATATTTTATGCCGTCTTAAAGTATTTTGTCGCATAGGATAGTGAATTTATCTACCCCCAAAACTGTCAGTTTCCAAACAACAAAAGAGTTTTGACTTAACAAAAAAAGGAGAAAGTTGCTAAAACTGTTACGAAGGCAACGATTGTGCAAATTCACATAGTGCACGTGTACTGGAGAAAAGGAGTTCTCTCCCTTGACTCAGGGATCGTGTTTTGATTAAGGGATACTACCGCCAATTCCTCTGACAATGGTTCATCCAGGAATCAGA
>CM060335.1:32239207-32249207 GCA_030674155.1 Stramonita haemastoma | reverse complement strand
ATCCATACACACCATCCACACCCACCCGTCCCCCCCCCCTCCACACACACACACGCACATAATTGGTAGAAGACATGTGAATTTACAAGCAATTCAAGAAAAAAAAATCACTAAAGCCAAAAATAAGACATACTTGACTGTACTTGACAGTCGAGGGGAGTGGGAGGGGGCGGGGATGGAAATAACAAGTTTTGAGTCATACCCCACACAAACTAATTAGTTCCATCAAAAACGTACATGCCACATAGACAATGACACTGTCGATTCTGAAATCAATGATTTAATTAAAACGAGGAAAAAAAAACTGTCATTGTTTTGTCAGCGGATGAGCCTTGGTAGGTTGCCTCTCCGAGTGTATTGTATTGTATGGTATTGTATGATATTGAATTGTATTGAGTTGTATTGTATACCACTTTAAGTCACAGCAGATTTCTGTACATGAAATTCGGGCTGCTCTACAAGAGCAGCGCCACACATTTTTGTGTTGTTTTCCTGTCTGCAACTGTATTAATTTGTTTCCCTATCAGAGTAGCTTTTTTTTTACAGAATTTTGTCTAAGACAACTCTCTTGTTGCTGTGGCTTCTCTTACGTACGCTAAAGCGTTATGAGTAAAACACGGGACCTCAGTTAATTGTCTCATCCGAAAGACAAGCGCACAGACCACAACTCATGGTCTTATGGATGGGAGGGGATGGTTGGGCCCAAATGGGGATCAAAGCGCCACACAATCCGAACTCGGACTTTTACTTTCTAGGTAGGCGCGTTACCTCACACCACAGATGCACTGATTTATTTATTTATGTTATTCTTTTATATCGAGGATAATGGAATAAGCACTCTTGTGCTTTTTTACACCCAGTCCCTGTATGTATGCAGATTTTGTACATCGTGTCATCTGTTCCCACCGGCACACGATGACTACTCTTACAAACAGGATTCAACGTGTGCGCGAGATGTTCTGCGTGCGTTCGCACGCGAGGCCTCGGTTTATAGTCTCATCCGAAGGACTGTTAGGGAGAGTGGAGTCAGCACTTATGTTAACTCCAGAGGAAAAATCCCCTCGACCGGGAATCGAACCCGGGTCGTCAAATTGCGAGCGCAATGTTCTGACCACTAGGCTATCCCGTCCCCCTGATTGCTATTAATGACCAAAGAAAATTCAATGTATCATCTGTTCTTAATCAGAGAGCCTTAAAGGAAAATACGGAGTATTCAAAGTTTAAGATTTCCGAGCCTTTATGAAGACGAAAAAGAAAACTTCGGCAAAGCTTTTATAGCAAAGTGATCAACAGTGACAAACCAAACTTTGGACAGGCCATGATGACTAGTGATCTTGTCAAAGATTGGGTGTGATCTGTTCTTGCTGTCACTCATAAAACCTGCTGCTTTTTAATATTTCAAGGGCACTCCCAGTGACTGTTTTAGTGGGAGATGAATTACAAGTAAATAAAAAATGCAGGATTTACCTTGTAAGCGAAGTCTTGTTGAGAAATTACTGTGTGACATGTGGCAGGAAAAAGATTATTTTATTACTGATTTGATTTGATTTGATTTAGTCTTTTATATCCAGGATAATGGAATAAGCACTCTTGTGTGTTTTTTTACATCCAGTCCCCGTATGTATGCAGTTTGGTAAATGTCATCTGTTCCCACCGGCCACGATGGCCTACTCTTACGAAAAGTGGAACAGGATTTATAGTGTGCGCAAGATATATGCGTGCGTTCGCACACGGGGCTCAGTTTAAAGTCTCACCCGGAGGACTTTTGGGGAGAGTGGAGTCAGCACTGATGGTAACTCCAGGAGAGTTAGGAGTAATCTGACAAGTTTACATGAGTTGTGATGTAGTTATTTATCATATTTGGTTTAATAACATGATAATGTAGTGAGTATACATTTGGTATAGCATCACCACCACCTAGGTTTTGATGTTATGTAGTATACATTTAATACTTCTTTACGTGCAGGACATTCATTGATAGGGTATGGCATGATATCTATATCATGCTCAGCCTATCAATGTCACCTGCACAAAATCACACCCCATGGTTCTTTTAAGGTAGTTTATCAGACGTTTATGGTACATGTCAATATTCCTGAATGCTTGTGAGTCATGGACCCTCACAGCGGATCTGGAGAGGAGAATACTGGCCACAGAGATGAGATGCTTTCGCAGATTCCTTGACATCTCTTACAAAGACCACATTAATAACGAGGAAGTGAGAATCAGAATCGGTCAAGCCATCGGGCCCTTTGAAGATCTCCTGACGACAGTCAAAAATCGCAAACTGAAGTGGTATGGCACGTCGCAAGATTAACAGGGCTTGACCAAGACGATTATGTAGGGAACTGTGCAAGGCGGGTGAAGGAGAGGCAGGCAGAGAAAGAGATGGAAGGACAACATCCGAGAGTGGACGGGCCTCAGGCTGAGTGACACCCTGAGAAAGGTCGAAGACAGAGGGAAATGGAGTGAGCTGGTTGCGAGGTCTTCCGTGGTGCCCCTACGGTCTAAATAGACTACGGGATAGAAGAAGATAAGACGTAAATAAAAGACCTTTTTCTTTTTTGTCCTAATTTCCATTTTGAGTAAGATTGTAAAGTGTTTGCCTTGTTGTTCTAGGATGATACTGCCTTAACACTATTTAGCGGAATGAATATAAACACAATCGCAGTATTATACGCCGATTGTGAGGAATAAATGAATGTTACCAATGCTACCTTTTTGACACACGGATTTGTTGATTTTAAGTGTCATAGTGAAGATACTGTCATATAAATCATAGTTGTTTTCCTTTTGGAAGTTGAAAGGGGAGTATTTGTGGTAGTTTGCAGACGCGTTTATAGTTTTGTGGGATGGTCCTATCCTGTTTTTGTCATTAAAAGACAAATTTTTGTTTGTGTGAATGGTCTATGAACGAGAAATAAATATTTGAAAGACTGATTTTGAGCGTATTTCGCATGTCTGAATTAGAGTGTGAAAGGTTGGAGGGAGGTTCCATATTTCCGAGCACAAGGAAGTGACATCAACATCATCCCTGAGACTGGAATCTGGCTGTCTGAATGTTGGGCAAATGGTTGTAAACTCAAAACTTCACCATTGGTAAAATTCTTCCAAAGACCATCTTGGTCAAGAAACTGCTGATGCTGCTGATGATATATGAATGGTTTATGGCTTTAGTTTGAACATTTGTAACTTAATATAACACATTTTTGATTATATGTTGATTCATTGATTTATCCCCTAACAGCCACAACTGACAGTAACGGCAGAGGCCGCTAGATTTTGATATGGTCGCTGCTGAAAATTGGTTCTGGCCCTCTGGGTAGTACTTTTCTTCACAGACATATCCCATCTCTCACAGAATGTGTCTGGAATTTGGTGGGGCGACGCTAGGAGTGTTTCAGAGGGTGGTAGTGCATGGCGAAAAAAAATGGCGTCTTCTTTGGCAGCAGACGATTATCTAATAAACCAGACGATGAACTAAATGTATTTATATTGGAAGTAGAAAAAAATGGAATGATAAATGTTAAGTGAATCAAGTATTAAAAGCTGAGGGGGAAAAGGAGGAAGAAAATGAAACAGTTAGGGAGAAGGGTGATACTACACCCAGCCCATTCCTGCAAGCTGGTGACCTATGCTACATACTCGACTGCGGAGAAGTTTGACTTCCCAGAGAGTCTACGGCATAGACACCTGAAAACGTGACACCTTTTGACTATTTTCCAGTTTTATCAGACTTTTCCTTTGCAACTGCAATGGCAGAAACGCACAGATATGCTTAATACGACAAGAACAAGAAGGAAAAAAATAGGGTCTCCAGTCTGCCCGGGATGGACAGGTGACATGGCAGCAATGTGTACACCCTCAACACGTCCACAATGATTTGTGCTTTCTGTGGTGTGGACTGGACCGCCCAACCCCTGCAACACCTCCTACTAGCCACACAGGATCGTGAAGCATGGAAAAAGATCGCTGGTCTCATCCCTATTTGGGACATGGGACTGAGTGAGTGAGTGAGTGAGTGGTGGTGTGTCCCTGTGCCGTCACTATGACAACTTTAAAGACCACCAAGATTTATTTTTTTTTATAGCTTTGCACTTGCTACTTATTCAAGCGACTTCTGGGGAGATAATCGTCAAACAGAAGAACAACTAAAAGCATTCTTGGTGAGCTCATAATGCAAAGACAAATATAAGCTGTAAAATAAAAAAAACACTTTCATCACTAACAAAATCATTAAAACAGTAAGTTTCGGTAAAACACAGTAAGCAAAATTTGTACACTCCGACAAAAAAAAAAAATCCCGGTAGGTTATATCATTGTTTCTGACAGTTCATAACTATTGTGTCTAACTGGTCTGATCGAGTACACATGAGGAGAAAAACCAACATGTAGTAGGCAAAAGAGGTTGAAATTCAAAAGTTCTCATTGTCTTCTGACTGCTCCCCTTCCACCTCCTCTTCGTGGATGTGTGTCGTCGTAAGTTCTGGCATTGTAGTCATGTCGATATTCCACTGCAATATTATATTACAGAAATCAGAAAAGAAGTGTTATACTTCTAACAGTTTATCCCTAGAATAAACTAAATATCAGGTGCCTGTACCTGTGTGGGGTATGCCCATTGTTTTCAACATGAAGAGCACAAACACGTGAGATGTTGCACAGGCTAAAACACCACCAGCACTGTAAAAGCAGTAGAAACATTTCCATCACTTGTATCACAGGAACTTCTTCTTTCACATGCACCACATAAACACAGCGCATGCTGTTTACAACGTAAAACAGGAATAAATTGTGGAGTTTGTAACCCTCCATCTGCCGAATTGTGAAGCAGCAACAACACACACACACACACTACACACACACACACACACTTACACACACTAACACACACTAACACAACACACACACACACACACACACACACACACACACACCACACACAACACACACACACACACACACTACACACACACACACACACACACACACACACACACACACACACACACACACACACACAACACACCACACACACACATATTAGCATAGGTGTTTGTATGCGTATGTGCATGTGAATGAGTGTAGCTTGTGCACACTCGTTGCGTGTGCATGCGTGTATACATGCATAGTTTACTTACGTGCGTGTGTGTTTGTTCTCTGTCTCTGTCTCTATGTCTGTCTGTCTGTCTCTGTCTGTCTCTGTTCTGTCCTCTGTCTCTGTCTGTCTGTCTCTGTCTGTCTGTCTGTCTGTCTATCTGTCTGTTTTTCTCCTCTCTCTCTCTCTCTCTCTCTCTCTCTCTCTCTCTCTCTCTCTCTCTCTCTCTCTCCTCTCTCCTCTCCTCCTCTCTCCTCTCTCTCTCTCTCTCCTCTCTCTTCCTCTCCTCTCTCTCTCTCTCCTCTCTCTGGTTTAAACTACTACACATGAATTCTGAAAGATTACCATATAAAGCTTATTATATGTTGTTAGAATTGGATAAAAAAGGTAAACAATGCTGGGTCTCTAAAATCAGGGAGATATTATGTATTACTGGGTATAATATCGTTCGGTTGAACCAAGGTGTAAGAGACATAAAAATGTTCTTGTGTGCCCTTAAACAAAGACTTGTAGATTGGTTTGCTCAGGAATGGACTGGCACCATTAGAGACCGTGAGCGATATGATGGTTATAAAAACTTTAAAACTATTTTTGAAAAAGAAAAATATATCACTGAAATGGATACATATTGTTTTCGAGTTGCAGTTACGCAAGTTCAATTCAATATTCTACCATTGAACAGTAATACACAGCGGTATAATAGTTTAAACGAAGTTAAGCAATGCCCTGTTTGTAAAGATCAAATAGAAAATGAAGAACACTTTAAACTGAATTGCCCTATCTATGAAGATTTGAGAAAAAAGTTTCTTAAAGATTCTAAAAGACTTCCTTTCTATGTACTTCTCAAAGCCACCGTACCTACTGATAGATACAATTTATCACGTTTTATCTTTCATGCAACCAATAGAAGAAATAGGATAACTTTCTAGAAATTGATATTTGTATTGATGAATAATACATCTAAAGCAGTGTCGTTTGTGATACGTGTGAATTGTTCCGTGATTAACGGTTAAGATGTGGCTTAAATAAATTTCTTGCTTTATCAGTACTCATATATTATTTCATATACATATACGTTGATAGTAATATGTTTATAACACCTATGTCATATGCACACACTCTATGCCCACCACTTTTTTGTATTGTGGCCTAAGGCCGATGTACATTAAACAATTTTAGTGTTCAGTGTTCAGTGTTTTTTCTCTCTCTCTCTCTCTCTCTCTCTCTCTCTCTCTCTCTCTCTCTCTCTCTCTCTCTCTCTCTCTCTCTCCTCTCTCTCTCTCTCTCTCTCTCTCTCTCTCTCTCTCTCTCTCTCTCTCCCTCTCTCCCTCTCTCTCTCTCTCTCTCTCCCCCCCCTCTCTCCTCTCTCCCCCTCTCTCTGTGTGCATATATATATATATATATATATATAATATATTATTATATACTAATATATATAAAATAAATAATAAATATATACTTATACATACACACAGACATATTATGTCTATATTAATATATTTTTATGTCTATATTTGTATTTGTGTGTGTATGTCTGTGTGTGTGTGGTGTCTGTGTCTGTATGTGTGTGTCTGGGTGTATGCATATGGATGGGACAAAGCCACACATAAACGGAATAGATGTGACAAAACCACCCATAAATCAATAAAATGTGACCAAGCCACGTATAAAGAAATAAATGTGACACATCCACACACAAAGGAATACATGTGAAAAAGCCACACAAAAAGGAATAAATGTGACAAGGCCACACAAAAAGTAGTAAATGTGACAAAACCACACACAAAAGGTAATAAATGTGACAAGGTCTACACAACAAGTAATAAATGTGACAAAACCCCACATAAAGCAATAAATGCGACAAAGCCACACAAAAAAGGAATAAATGTGACAACGCCACACATAAAGAAATGGGTGTGACAAAACCACACATAATAGAATAAGTATGACTAAACCACACAAAAATGAATAAATGTGACAAGCCACACAAAAAGCAATGAGTTGACAAAACCACACATAAAACAGTATAACAAAACCACACAAACCAGTGGGACAAATCCACACAGTGACAAATCCACTCATTTTTGTCTTTTTTCATTAATATCATTCTTTTAAAATATTTTACTTTATACGTTTATTCAAAAATAAAGGAAAAAGTACTCAAATGCTTTTCACATCCACTCCCTGTGTGTAGGGTTTTATGTAAATGACATCTTTTCCAACCACCATACATTGGCCTACTTTTCCAAAAAGCAGGAAAGATTTTAACATATGCGCAATATGTTCTTCGTGGTTCGCTCACAGAACCTCAATTTAAAAAGAGTAAGGAGTGAGCAACACACAACAACACACACACACGACACACACACACACTACACACACACACACACACACACACACACACACACACACACACAACACATCCACACCACACACACAACACACACACACCCCTACACCCCCATCCGCCCCCCCCCCCCCCCCACACACACACACACAAACAGGAGTTTTGGCTTTATAAGCAGATGCGTTACCTGTAGACCACAGATCCGCATCCCCCTTTGTGGAGCGAGTATCAATCACACTGTCACACCTGAAGAGTAACACAACACAACACAACACACACACAACACACACACACACACACACACACACACACACACACACACAACACACACCACACACACACACACACACACACACACACACACACACACACACAGAGCCCTCTAATCAAGCTGATGGCATGCATCTCCTATGATGAATAAACAGAAGGGACAACTCCACCCAGCCCACGTCTTCTCTACTACCATTCATCATGTATGACTGTGGTGGTGGTGGCCCTGTAAGCCACTTTGCTGCACTGTACAGTGCCTCTCCTCTTCTCTCTCTGTGTCTCTCTGTCTCTGTCCTCTTCTGCTGTCTGTCTGTCTGTCTGTCTGTCTGTCTGTCTGTCTGTCTGTCTGTCTGTCTGTCTGTCTGTCTGTCTGTCTGTCTGTCTGTCTGTCTGTCTGTCTGTCTGTCTGTCTGTCTTCTTCTGTCTCTCTCTCTCTCTCTCTCCTCTCTCTCTCTCTCTCTCTCTCTCTCTCTCTCTCTCCTCTCTCCTCTCTCTCTCTCTCCTCTCTCTCCTCCTCTCTCTCTCTCTCTCTCCTCTCTCTCTCTCTCTCTCTCTCTCTCTCTCTCTCTCTCTCTCTCTCTCTCTCTCTCTCTCTCTTTTCCTTCCTTCCCTCTTTTCAAGCTTACTACTTCCATACAGTCCCTTTGCTTTAGTATTGTGTCTAGTGGTTTAGCTAGCTTAATTCAGGAGGCAACATTTATTCATCTATTGATTTCTTCTTCCTTTTTTGAGGATAATGGAATGACAACTTATAGGCTTTGCGTTTTACATCCAGTCCCCATGTGTATGCAGTTTTGTAAGTTTTTGTCATCTGTTCTCACCGTCACACAATGACCTACTCTTCCAAAAAGCGGGACAGGTTGTAAACGTGTGTGTAAGATGTTGAGGGACAGAAACAACTTGAAAACATTTTTCTTTATTCAAAGAGGGTAGTATAATAAGCAGCATTTGCTTTTTTACATCTAGCCCTCGGAAAGTACCCCCCCCCCCCCCCCCCCCCCCCCCCGCCCTTTTAAAAAAAGAAAGGATAAAAAGAGAAAAACAAATCAGAACAAACAACAACGGCCAATACAAAAGATAAACAAGCCAACCAGAGAGAAAGAGAGAGAGAGAGAGAGAGAGAGAGAGAGAGAGAGAGAGAGAGAGAGAGAGAGAGAGAGACAGACAGACAGACAGACAGACAGACAGACAGACAGACAGACAGACAGACAGACAGACAGACAGACAGACAGACAAAGAGAGACGGAGAGAGACGGAGAGACAGAGAGAACACGGAACAATTCACAAAATTTATTCTTCAGGCCTCCAGCCCCTAGAATGTGGTGGAACAAAGAACAGCAAAACGAAGCAAAGCCAAAAAATGACATATATGGCAACTGCCCCAAATAATATGACTGCTGTGAACATGTGACAATCCATATTAAGACAAGAACCTGTACTTGAAACCTCTGTTTATCATACAATAATTATGTCCTTGCCCGTTATCCAAACTTTCAACAGACTCCTGTTGTACTTTTAAAGCATTGACAAGAAAGAAGCTCAGATTGCGAATGGTAGTAACAGAACCATATTTCAACACATTCATCATTGCAAATGGTAGTAACAGAACCATATTTGAACACATTCATCATTGCAAATGGTAGTAACAGAACCATATTTGAACACATTCATCATTGCAAATGGTAGTAACAGAACCATATTTCAACACATTCATCATTGCACATGGTAGTAACAGAACCATATTTGAACACATTCATCATTGCAAATGGTAGTAACAGAACCATATTTCAACACATTCGTCATTGCAAATGGTAGTAGCAGAACCATAAAAAATTTGAACACATTCATCATTGCAAATGGTAGTAACAGAACCATATTTGAACACATTCTTTATGTGGTTGATCAATATACATAAAATATTTGTGTCTTTTATCATTAAAGAGAATACAATTCTTTATAAAATATCCCTCGTCTTCCAATACATTACACAACTTACACATGTAGTCAATGTTCTTTTTAAAGGTTCTTTTAAAAGATGAATCACTAATTGGTAGCAAGCCAAGACAAAGTCTTATTAAACAGTCCCTAAAATATTTCATGTCCATGTATTCAAAATATTGTTCACATTCAATTTTATCTTTAAACAAACTAAATGTTTGGTATATGTCGTTGACCATGACCTACCCGCACTACTCTTGTAAATAAATATTTATGAAACAATTCTTGCTTTAAATCACAGAATAAACAATGTTCTTGCTTTAAATCACACAGTGAAGCAACAGGTC
>CM060335.1:32209207-32221707 GCA_030674155.1 Stramonita haemastoma | reverse complement strand
TAACTCACCCACTGCTGGTGAAGAACCTGATGTCCACAAAGAAGACAGCTGTACTGCTGTGGTTTTTCTTGTTGATAATTATTTCTGGAGGATACGTTAGTGATGGATTTCGGTTAGAAGTTATTTCCGTCTTTGATATAAAAGACAATAGTACAACTTTTCAGTATGTCCCAACTCAGTTCTATTTGCAAAATAAAGAGGCAATGGATATCATAGGTGGTTTAGTTCTGGGAACGTTCATTCCAGTGTTTTCCACAACTTGTGTGACTGTCTGCACCATCATTATTGGAGTTAAACTGAGGAAAGGTCTCTGTGGAGAGAAACAGTGACCTCTGCCTCTGCTCCTGTCAGTTCTCAAGATTTGTCAGTCACTCGCATGATTGTCGGGACTTCCAGTCTGTTCATTGTGTGCATTCTGCCAACTATCGCATCCTGGGTATGTATCAATCTGTGCCAGGGCTCACACCAGGAGGACGTTATGAAATTGAATATATCCTGATTGCCAAGGTTTTTCTATGCAGCAACAGGAACAAATCTTCCGTTAACTTCTTCATCTACTACGCATATGGGAGCAAGTTCCGGAAGACTGTTAATCAGTTATTCTTGTCATGTTTTTGTTATAAGAAGAAAAGTGATCATGGATATAGAAAGAAAGCACACAATGAATAAATCTAAGTTCGATCACACAGATGTTGTTTTATGTGGTTGTAACATCTATTTCAATTCAGCAAATAAAACATTCATACATCCTTCATTGTTATTCTTTTTTTGCAATTTTTTTGAAAAAAAATATATGCAGCGACTTAGGTGACTGTACGGTCTAGTATTAAAATTAGTAGTATGCGTTACATTTGGGGGAAATCTTTACTTCTGTGCCCTGATTCAATACCTGATTCTGAACTACCCTACCTGAGCCAGAAGACATACTAGAAGGTGGCATCAACACAGAAAAAAAACGTTGGTCAATGGAGGGGGAATGGATAGCCTGTTTGTAAAGAGTGGTTAGAGTGATGTGCATTGGGCTTGTGGTCTGCTGACCCGACCTCGAATCTCGTTCAAGATGATTCTTCCTCTGGTGTTAACTAACATCAGTGCCAACTCCACTTCCGTCCAAAAGTTCTTCGGATGAGACTGTAAACCAAGGTCCCGTCTGTAAATGCACGCAGAACATGTAGGGAACACGTTAAAATCCGATCTGCTTTTCGAAGGACTTGGTCATTGTGTGCTAGAGGAGCGGGTGACAATATTTACAAAACAGCAGACACGTGGGAACTGGATGCAAAAAAGCACATGTACGCTTATTCCATTATCATCAAAATTAAAGAATGAAATAGAGTGAGATGAATAACAGAAAAAAAATCCTCAAAATGATATAAAATTTAAATTTTGACAAAACAACACTGAATTAGAACCACAACCTCCCATTAGTGAAGTTGAGACAGCCATCAAAGAGCTTAGATACAGAAAGTCAGTAGGCTTCAATGACAGTTTTGGAGAACTATTAAAGCAGTTAGGAGGATGTGTGCTGAGAGCCATGGTTTAGCCATGTTGTTAAATCTGGAAGACTGGTCAATGGTCTACAGATTGAGAATCACAAGCATTTTGTCACGTCCCACATAGACAGAAATATAAAAGATTGTGGTAGCTACTGGACAGTAGCCCTTATTGGTCATACGTTATGCCAGTAAGATCCTGCTGCTTATGATTTTTAAAAAAAGTAAATAAAAAATAAAGGTTAAACATTTAGACAGTGAGGCAGGCCACAGAACAAACAGAGGAGCAAACATGCCCTTCACGTTTCAAAACATCCTTGATTTTAAAGGTAAAAAGTACGATTGAAAAACATTTTTATCATGTTCATCGACTTCAGCAAAGCCTTTGTCAGCGAGATTAACCAGCGCCTTTTTGACACAAAAATGGGATTTCAAAACACATCATCTCCATAGTTTTTCACTTACTGAAGATCAAAAGGGGATGGCGCAATCAGATGTGAAGTTTTCAACATCTCAAAAGGAGTTAGACAAGGATGCATCCTATCATCTCACCTGTTCAAGATATGTATAGAGCAAGTCATGAAAGAGTGCGATTTTGAAGACATGTGTCCTAAGATTGGTGGCATACATAAAAAAAAATCTGTGCTACACAGATGAGACATACTTCCGGCGGACAACATTACCAGATTAAAGAGAGTATCATACTGAGTAGATAAAGAGGAAGAAGAAGCTGTCTCAAATTCAGTATCAAAAAGTCTAAACTGTTGCATGCTGTCCAAGTAGATAATCACGATACGTAGCATTCACGGTGTTAGAGTTTAGTGTCATTTCGTATTGAATCTAGTACCTTTTTCAGGAATAAACTCTTCTATAGACTCAGGAATAGTACATAGCTGTTCTGGAACATGGAAAGAAAAAGTAGCTACTCATAGAAATGGGCACATGAACTAGTTACTGAAGGCACAAAAGGAATGACATTTGCTGCAGGAAGATAAAAACACTTTTTTACAGAGTTAAAAAAAATGACACCAGATGAGTTTATACTGGAGTAATAAGAGCATATATATATATATATATATATATATATTATATATATATATATATATATATATATATATATATATATATATATATATATATATATATATATATATATATATATATGACGCTCCACCTCGAAATGAGTCGCTTAGCACATAATCCACTTCTCCCCTAGGAGCCATTAAAAGCAGGTTGGGGTGAATTTGTCGATTTGGAGATTTGTATTGATTGTAAGTCTACAGCACTTATTCTACCTTATAGTGAAGTATCAAGGTATAATTTGTTTCCTTTGGTCTTCAAAACGTGCTTTGAAAATAGCGAAGCCCTCATTCTGACCACCTATTAGGATGCTAAACTTGTCAATTTCTCAGTTTGACATTTCCTGCAGTCTATTAATTCAATCTGTAATAACTTTTGATAGATTTGTTCGATTTTCAGACTGTTTTTTTGTGTTGGATAGCCATTTCATTACACATTAATAACATTTCAATAACTAAAAATTGACCCCTGGTGCAATGCGTCTCCTTATGTGGTGGAGCGTCATAGATATATATATATATATATATATATATATATATATATTATATATATAATATATATATATATATATATAATACATACATACATAATACATACATACATACATACATACATACATACATACATACATACATACATACATACTCATACATACTTATCAAGTTCATGGAAGCTTGTATGAGGAAAAGGATAAAGAAATCTCGGAACTTTTGGAGATGGGAGTGGTAAAAAATATTGCTTCATGAAGAAACAGAGGTGACATTTTCCTACATATATGATATAAAAACCTGATGGTTTGTACAGAATGATTTTGAACTTTAACAACGTCAATGGAAGTTATATCAGGTAAAAGTAAAGGTGTTCCTAATAACCTATCTGGTCATTAGGGAGCAAGGTGTCAAAAAAGTCAGCTTCTCTACGGGACAGTATCTTAGGGGTGGCTGCCATCTCCTCTCCCCTCTTGTCGTTCTAGAGGGATGGAACCCGTTCATTGCTACATCGACATGTAAAAATGGAAAATGTGCATTTAACCACAAAAATTATTAGAGAAGGCTGTCACATGGCATCAATTGACCTGCTTATTCCATACCACTAGTTGAAGAATGTCGAATTAAGAAAAATACGAGAGAGGTAAAGTCTATCACTTCACTCGTTTCCCAAACGAGTTGTATTCTTTTCCTGAAAATTTGACAAAACTTCCGAAACTGGTGTATGTAGGTTTGGGAAAACAAGGTTTTTTGTCAGCATCATTCATAGACAACTCTCTTTTGCCAAATGGGAGGGCAGAAAAGAGTGTGAAAAGTATTGACACAATTGTTCATATGCTAAAACCCCTGATCTTTGTGATCCATACAAAGAAATCAGCCCTTGAGCCAACCACAAAATAAAAGTACCTAGGATTTTGGCTGGGCTTATCAATCTGCTGGAGGAAAGAGTGACAAAACTGAAGACACCTTGTTTAAGTTTGCTAAGGGAGAATACATGCACAATCAAAAAACAAGCAAAAACAATTTGTCAGGTTATAGCATACAGTATGTGCAGTGATACAGTGGAGATCCTCTACTATAAACAGAAAGATATACATCAAAAGCTTGGAAATATCGCATAGGAAATTTTGAAGGGAAAAAGTTCTTTTCCAATGCAGAAAATAATACAAAGTCATGTATTGACCAAGTTCTTATAGTTACTGTCTACCTGAAAAGGAATGATCCATCAGTATCAGCCAAAACAGATGCTACATCAGCTGGTAGCTGGGGAGCTATATGTGACCCCAGTAAGACTGAAAGGCAATAGAATGAAAAAGGAAAACTGATCACATCCGTGTTCTAGAGCTACTTAGCAATAGAATTTGTCTAAAAAGTCTTTCAAAATGATTTAAAAAAGCAAGCACAAGCAAGTAAAGATATCCACGGATAACACGTGAGCACATTCACACATAAAAATATGGGAGAATGGGGATTCATTATGATGAATGTAATGAACTGACAAATAGAATTTTGCATTGGTGCAAAACAAATTATGCCTGGACTACCATTTCTGATATATTTGGAGAGCAGCTGTTCTGTCCAGAAAGCTTCAGATAACACAAAATGGCAGTTTAACCCACAAGTTAATTTTGTATAAAAGAGTGTGGAGCAATTGGTCATGCCAGACATAGACTTGTTTGCATGAGCCTAAATCATCAAATTACGCAATTTGTCTCTTGTAAACCTGATCCAAAGGCACATGTAGTAGATGTTTTCACAATAAGTTGAAAAACATAGTGCATTTATGCCTTTCCTTGATTCAAGATGTCATTGGGAAAGCAGGTGAAAAAACAAGCAAGCAGAGGGAATCCTGATCATTCCAGACTGCCTAACAGTGGTGTGGTATTTGGTACTGCTATTTCCTATGCTTTCTTTCTAGGATTTGTAAAATACATTCCACACCAGAAGAAATGCCTGTGTTTAAGCTGTATGTGACCTTGTTACTCATGCATACATCAATGATATAGATATATCATGCAAAGTTTGCTGGAAGCAGATAGCACAAGACAGACATCATACTTAGTAGAAGTGGTCCTTCTTGTTCTATCCACAGCTTACAGGCTCCTATGCACATTGATGGTGCTTGTGTAGTGATACACCTCAAGTTTGAGATAAACAAGACTGATGACCTCTTTCACATTTTCTAATCTTTTATTTGTCGAGGTATCCATTGTCTAGATGCATTTAACTTTTTTTTTTTTTTTAACGAAAGCATTCCCATCTAAAACAAGAAGACTTTCCTGACCATAGTCTTGGTAGTGTACAACATTTTAAGCAGCTTCTGATCAAGTAATATTTGCACTTACACTACAGATGCATTCACTTCTGAACAGATTTGCATACAATGTTTTTAAAAAGATTAGACAGAATCCATATTCCTCTGCAATACCAATAACCAAAAAGAGCTAAACAAAGAAACAACATTAACAAGAAGGCACTTTGCAAGATTGCAAACCAGTTTTAGTCATGGTGTAAGCAGCCAAACCCTCTGCAAAACCAATGGGAACATAAATTACTCAAATAATAAGACATAGTCCTTACACAAAATGCCTTCAATGCTGTCATTAAGAAATATTACTCTTACAGTGGTATTTCTTTACATTTAAAAATTGATGAATCATTTGAAATTGATGGAGATCATGTATTTTTGTGGGGTTTTTTTTGTATTTTGTACCACTTTATGTCACGCAGATTTCTCTGCGCGGAATTCGGGCTGCTCTCCCCGGGGAGAGCACGTCGCCACATGTGCAGCGCCTACCCATTTTTTTCTTTCTTTTTCCTGCATGCAAGTGTATTTGTTTCCCTATCAGAGTGGCTTCTTTCTACAGAATTTTGCCAGCGACAACCCCCTTGTTGCCGTGGGTTCTTTTACGTGCGCTAAATAGTGATGTGTAACACACGGGACCTCGGTTTATCGTCTCATCCGAAAGACTAGCGCCCAGACCACCACTCAGGGTCTAATGGATGGGGAAAAAGTTTTGGGTCCAAACGGGGTACGAACCCGCACACTCCGACCCGGACTTTTTGCTTTCTAGGCAAGGCGCGTGACCACCTAGACCACCGATCCACCATAATGTATATGGTAAGCTGCACCTATTTTCTCCCATTACTATTTTTTTTACTCATGTATTATTTGATCAAGTGGAGAATCATATCTCTCGTAGATCCAAGTGTGAGCTATTTATTGATTTTGTTTCCCTGACTTCTCTTGCCTGTGCTTAAAGTATGAGTAAATGGCAATGTCTGAGTCATTACCTCTCTGACACTTGGCAGGATACAAATCTTATAACCTTACTTGTATCTTTTCAATATAATCCCTAAACAAAATGACAAAGATTTACTATGTATTTATTCTCCCTAATTATTTTTGTGTGCAATATGCATTTTAAGCTTATTTCTTTCGCTTTTTATCATCATCTTTTGATGGACACTTAAAATGGACACAGAGAATATGAAAATTCTTATGAATGTGACTGACACTTCTCAATTGTGAAAAGTGTTTTGCTGTAATGTACCACCAAAAGCAAAGCATCAATCAGCCCAGTGACCCATGAGGACTCATCCAGGAGCCAAACCATGGTTCAGGTCAGGCCAAAGATATGTACCATGGTCCTTACTCCAAAATGCTATCGTTGACAGATATTATTTTCTAGAGGTTTTTGTTACTTACACATTTTTCCCAAAATACTGTTTTCCTGAATGGAATATTCAGTATTTGAAGAGAAAGGAACAAGAACATGTAATTTAACATCACCAATCTCTCTCTCTGTCTTTCTATCTCTCCTCTGTTTCAGTTTTTGTTCGTTACTTTCTATAACATCCCACCATTTGTTTTCTTCATTTAAAAAAAAAAATCCTCTTCTGTCTGTTTGTCGTGCTTTCTTTTAGTGACTGTTGGTCTTTAATTCTTTTTTTTTTCCTTTATCATTTTTCTATAAACGTCCCCTTTTCCCCTTATTTTCATGTTTATTCTCATAACATATGTTTATCGCATCATCAAGTTCTCAATTCTAAATTTGTTTTGGGGGACAGGATTAAGAGCTATGTTTTAGGTTCCAACCGTTTCAGGGCAGCTGTTTTGACTGCATAACAAAACCATGTCTGGATAATTCATTATTTAATTCAGTGAGGTTCTTATGTCAGATACTAGATCAAACAGATGAAAGGAGATAAGTTTAAAAGTATAAACAGATTCTTAGATAGCTTGTGCTGTGGGGAGGCGTGCGGTGTCAAAACCGTCAATAACAGCCAGATTTTCAACTTTCAAAATGGATGAGTTTATGCCACAAGTGTTGACCTGCTTGGACAAAACAGAGTGAGAGTGACAAATGTGGCTCTAACTTATCACATTGGCTGTAATCTAGAACATTTTGATTCAGCTAGGCAAATAGTTTGAAGTACCAAACTTACCATTGAACTGAGACCTATCTTTCCGCAAAGTACCAAGGATGGTATTGTTACAGTCACTGCTGATGTCTTTGAAGAATACTCATCTCACCTGTCCTACCTGTCGGCATTGCCGAGTACATTATTAGCCACTGCTCCCAATGACATTGGGAAGGTGCTCCTTCTCCATTTGTTCCTGTCTTTGCTTGTTACAGCTACTCTGTGTAATCATTCCTTCATGCTCGTAATTTTGTCAGCTAGTAATGCTGTATCATCACTGCAGCAAGGGATTTGAGGACTATTTCTTTAATGTCATACTCTCTTGTGACTTGCTCTGTGTATGTATTAAAGAGGTGAGGTGAGGGAATGCATCCTCGTATAACTCCTTTTGGGATGTTGGAAAATGCAGTTTTAATTGCCTTAAGTTATAGAACCCTTTTGTCTTCATAAATTTAGAAATTTGGAGAGATGTGTTTTAAAAAAACCCATTTTATATTATTGTGTCAAATGATGCTGATGAGCCACGTTGTCAAAGGCTTGGCTGTACTCTATGAAACTAATAACAAATTCTTCATTCTTACATATCGCATTTTGAATAATGTTTTGCAGCACGAATAGTATGTCTCTTGTTCCTCTGTTTTTTCCTTCAGTGGCCTGCCTGACAGTCTTATAGGTTAAGCTCAGAATGGATGGAAAAAACTACAAAACTGTGCACACACAGGAACTGGTGGTAAAAAAACAACAACACATGAATGCTTATTCTATGATCCTCGAAATAAAAAAAATAATAATAAAGTAAAAAAAACCTCTACTTTTTGTTTCATCCTATTAAAAATTTCGTATAACAGGGTCTTGCTTGCATGACAGATCAGGGCTATTGTCCTATAGTAATTGTCCTGTCTGTTCTTGTGAAGCATGACAAATTCTTGTGACTTCCAGTCTGTTGGTCACTGACTGGTCTTCCGAATTTTACACGTAGATAAAGCATGGCTCTCAACCCACCCTCTCCTGAATGCTTCAGCATTTCTCCAGGAATCGGTATCAAGACCTGCTGATTTTCTGCGTTTAGCCCTTTGATGTCTGTTTTTTTTTAACTTCACTAATGAGAGTTTCTGGCTCTAACTCAGAGCTTTTTGTGTTGAAAGTACTTTTTATGAGATATAGTTCATTTTTGGTCTTTGAATAACGTTTGCAGTATTCATGTCATCTTTTTTGGGGGAATGTCTTACCATCTTCTCTCAATCATTAGGCATTTAATTTGATTCCTCATTCTTATCTCCTGGTGATAGCTAAGTGTCAGATCTCCTAACTAGTGCTTAAAGGGGGTTGTTGTTGTTGGTTATTTGTTGTCACCCACCAATGTGCACTCTGACTCACTCATCCACCTTGGGAATCATTGTGAGATTAAAATTGCACGCTGAATGAGAAGTTTGCTGTATTATTATTTTCAAGTACCCACAATATAGGCAAGCCATACTCCGACTTCGGAGGACTTTTTTTCTCCTTTAAAGGCAAGTGCATTTTGTTATGACTGAGGGTATACTCAACACAACATTTTACAAGTAACAAGATAAAAGTTAGTGTAGGCCTTGTCAACTTCTGACATCAACAACTGACCTAGCTTAGATCTGGGCCAAGAGGGAATGTTTGTCACTTCGATTCGTTTGTTTGGCAGGAGGATGCTAACATGTCATCTCCTTCTTATCTCTCTCTCCAAGTCTGAAGGGGGCAATTCTACTTTCTCTGTTCTTACCCTCACCATTAAAAAAAACACCTTGAACTGAATCCACACATTATAGTACATTGTTTCAATTGTGTTGTCTTGTCTGTGATGAGAGTTTGGAAGCTATTATAACCATGTTCAGTTACCTCGTCAGTGCTATGGGTTTTTGTTAATACGCATGTATTGCTTCAGAGAAGAGATATTACAGCTTTTTTTTTTCGTTTTATTCCCCACATATGTTTTGTCAAGCACAATAGCAACAGGGAGTGATAACACTCACACGCACACACACATACACACGCGCACGCACAAGCACACGCACGCACGCACGCAAGCACGTACGCACGCACATACACACGCACAACACCGCGCACACACACCGACACACACACACACACACACACACACACACACACACACACACAACGAGTCACACATTCACACACACACACGAGTTGTATATGTGTGCAAGCGTGTGTGTATGCTTTTTGTGTATGTGTATGTGTTTGTATGCATATTTGTGTGTGTGTATGTTGTACGTGCATGCATGCTTTCGTGAGTGTGTGCGTGCGTGCGTACGTGCGCGCGCGGTGTAGTGTGTGTGTCTGCGCGCGCGTATTTGTGAGTCTGTATGTATATATGGTGGCAGGAATGTTAAGACGTTCGTCTGCCAACAAGTAAGCTGTCAGGTTCTGGGTTCGATTCCAAGCCACACCCTTTCTTTCCAGTTTGACGAAAAATTTGAACTGAATGTCAAAGTCATTCGAATAAGACTGCAAACCAAGGCCCTGTGTGTAAATGCACGCAGAACATCTTTCCTACACGTTGAAAGCACGTTGTGCTTTTCGAAAGAGTAGGCCATATATATATATATATATATATATATATATTATATATATATATTATATATTATATATATATATATATATATTATATATATATATATATATATATATATATATATATATATATGTAAATTACGTATCGAGAATTGACTCCCCAAAACTATTGCCTTGATATTTTGGTAATTTTGACTTTTTGGCATCCTGTGATTCAGACAACTGTGAATGTTCATACAAATGTAATTTTCCTATTAATAAAATACGTATCCATGTAGTTATTGATTAGACCAAGAAAAAAAAAGCAAAAACAAAAGCAGAACAACAATCGAAAAGAAAATATTCAGAAACCAGATTGTATCTCATTATCCTATGCTCTGTTTCCAAAAAAAAATATCTGCTATTTTCTCCTTGAATTCTGGCAGCTGAAACGTGAGTACTTTGAGCTATCATTAATAATAACTGAGTCAGCAAATCTGACTGTTAATGCTACACTACGGTAGTAAGGGGATGGGATAGCTCACAGGTCAGAGCACCCACTTTCCCCAAGCTATAGGTTAAGCAAATTTGAGCGTGGTTACCAAGTAAGTGTATGGTTGACATTTGCGCGCCTTGGCTTTGGTACAGTCCCCCAGTTCACGCAGCGGTAAATGGACCACCTCCTCTTTAGGGTAGGGAGGTAAAGCAGCGGGGAGAGGAGATGGGCGCTGCCCTCAATATACTGGCACCTAGAGAAGCTGAGGTCTCTGATGCCTCGCTCCCCTATGACCATAATATGAGACACTTTACACTACCTTTTAAGTTTGGGAAACCAGCATCTATCATTTCAGTTTCTACTGTCGCTTATGTCTAATTCCCCATACTTTCCCTGCGAAATAAACATAATGCCAATATGACTTCTTTTCGCTGTCAACAATGTTTACACTTAACACTGGGATGGATGGAAATCCTATCTGGCCCTTAGGGGGTTCAGAACTGTTAGTGTCAGTGTCAAACAGATCTGCTGTGTGGCTGATACTGACAGATTTGATTATACCCTGTACCTGCTGTCAATGCTGAATATGTGTAGATATAATTTGCGAAACTGAGGTAGACGCGCGCGCGCGCGGTTGTGTGTGTGGTGTGTGGTGTGTGCGCGCGCACACACGCTTGTTTATGCGTGCAAGCGCGCGTGTGTGTAATGCGTGATTGTGCGTGTTATACGTGTGTGTATGTGGGCGTGTGTGCATGTGTGTGCATACAGTGATGTGAGTATATGTGAATGTATGTGCTTTAGCTATGGATGCTTGTGCATGAGATAAAGGAAAAAAAGAACGTGCAAAGAAATCATAGATAGGGAAGGAGGGGGTAAGAGGCGACATTGAACAGCTCAAACGAAGCTAAAGCAACAAAATGACAAATGTTTGCCAACAGGACTTTAACTAAACAGCTAATTATGATCACATTATCGGCCAGTATTTCTTTAAAAGAGATTTTTGAAATTTTATCTACAATCGTACTTGAAAAATACGGTCGTTGCACTTCGCAATGCAGAATTACATATCTAGGTGCTAAATCAGAACCACATATACATATTGTTTATCTACAGAATTTGGTTCGCAATGCATCTAATGCAAACCTATATATCAGGCTTCCCAGCAGTTTGTTATGAAAATGACACACACTCTGACACATGAATGTCCCTGTGATGACTTCTTTCGTAGGTTGTTGACACGGTTCCAAGAAACTTTTTCTAATAAAATGTATGCCCTCCTGAAGACTGAGTGGAAGGTTTAAAGGTGTTGTGGCTTCAGAATCCGCGCTCATTGCAGCAGCTTTGGCAGACTTGTCTGCTCGTTCGTTGCCCTGGATTCCACAGTGTGACGGAATCCAGCAAAATACCTGCTAAGAAAGAAAATGTATAAGATGACAAAATGTAAAGATAAATCCCCCTCTTACTCTAGTGCTATACAGATTTAGTGCTTGCAAAACAAATTTAAAATCAATACAGATCAACACTTTAAACATGTTGATAGGCAGATCTAGCTTCAGTGTGTGTGTTGGTGGAGGGGGAGGGGTGCAAGTGAGCGCGCGTGTGTTTAAATGTGTGTGTGCGTGCGTGCATGTGTACGCCCGCGTGTGTGTGTGTGTGTGAGCGTGCGTGTATGGGTGCGCGCGCGCGTGCGTGTGTGTATGCACCTACATGCGTGTGTGCATGCGTGCGTGCGTATGTATATTTCTAAATTGAAAAATTATAGTCATCCTTAAAGGTGAAAAATGTGAATACGTTTGACAGTTATTCGAGAGGATAGAGGCAGCAGTTTTAAGAATTGTGCAGGTTATAATGGTGACTCTACACAGGCCACACAGAGTACAGTGCCCTTCAAGACTGGCAGCCAGACAACCAAACATGTGCCGCAGTCCTGCCCACTACACAAGACATTCCCAAAGAGGATCTGGTCTGACCCCTATC
>CM060335.1:32176707-32204207 GCA_030674155.1 Stramonita haemastoma | reverse complement strand
AAATACAGACACCAAAACAGAAACTGTAAAGAAAATGAATAAATGAATAGAAATAGGTTGAGATGTCACGCAATGCAGAAACGTTTTTGCCACATATTTTGTTGGTTTGTTTGTTTTGTTTTTAGCAATCAGATCACCATGATAAAAAAAAGCTTCCTTTGCAGTCGGACTGTGGCTGCCTATATGGCGAGTTTTTATTTTAACAAGAACAGTCATGCACGCAAACGTTTTATTCAGATGGTGAAATTTCAATTTCACAGCGATTCCCACGTGGGATGAGTGAGTGAGACTGCACATTCTGGGTGATCCCCAATGCACAGCGTCAACAACAGCTATAAAAAAAACGCATATAAAACTTTAACAGAAAAAAAGATACAGACACGAACAATAAAGAACATAAAATAAGAAGATAATGATAATGATAAATAACAAGATAATAATAATAATGATGATAATGATAATAATAATAATAATAATAATAATAATAATATAATGATAATGATAATGATAATGATAATGTATGAAATCTATATTATAGTGCTGAATCTTGCAAAGTAACAAATCAAATAAATAAAGAACAAAATTAGAAGAAGGCAATCAAGAAAAAAAGGGAGAAGAAGGGAACAGGAAAAAAAATAAAGAAAAACAAAATCACAGACAAATTTAATATGAAAACATACAGACTTACATACAGCCAGAAATAAAAACCTAGGAAACAGCACGCAAAGAAAAAAACACCAAATTAAGAACGAAAGAACACAAGAAAAAAATCAAAACGCATAGGAAAAACGGCCTAAGAGAGAAAGAAAAAAAAAAGAAAGAACGAATGAACGACATCTTGACAGACGACTAAATGAAAGAAAAAAATAGTTCTAAAAATGATCATTATTAGCCTGTCTGGAACGTACCATGTGCTAGAAAAAAATGTCACTTATCTTTTTGGTACTGTTTTTTTGTTATTGTTTGGATTTTTTGGTAGGATTTGTTTATTCTTCTCTTCTTTCATTTGCTGTGCGTGACTTACTTCTTGTGCGATGTGCTGTAAACCTGATTGAGTGACTGTGTGAGTCATTGATTGTTATGCATATATATGGATATTATTGTAGATTGAATGTGTGCGTCATTGATTGTTGTAAATATCAGTATCATTGTTGAGTGAATGTGTAAGTCACCGACTGTTAATGTTGTGAATGTGAATATCATTGTTGATTGAAATGTGTGAGTCATTGATTGTTGTAATATATCATTGTTGTGTTAATGTGGTGGGTCATTATTTGTTGGAATACGAATATCAATGCTGAGTGAATGGGTGAGTCATTGATTGTTGTAAATATGAATATCATTGTTGATTGAATGTGTGAGTCACTGACTGTTAACGTTGTGGATATGAATATCATTTTTGATTGAATGAGTGAGTCATTGATTGTTGTGCGTATAAATATCATTGTTGATTGAATGTGTGAGTCATTATTTGTTATGCATTTGAACAATTATTATCGTTGATTGGAATGTGCGAGTCATTGATTGTTATGCATTTGAATAATTATCATTGTTGATTGAATGTGTGTCATTGGTTGATATGCATTTGAATAATTGTCACTGCTAATTGAATGTGTGAGTCATTGATTGTTGTGAATATGAATAATTACCATCGTTGATTGAATGTGTGAGTCATCAGTTCTCCCCTTTGCCATAGGGACAGGCTGTCATTCCCCTGTCGGACTGGCCAGTCACAACTGACGCTGTACCAGAATAAACACCTAGAGCGCAACTCCATAGTCTTCCGAGACTGAAGGATGCCGACTAAAGTGTTTATACTGTAGTACTTGTGTTAGCTTTGTGCTCAGTCTTGTTTTATCTCTTTGATTTTTTTTCTCCTTCTTGTAAACAGTTTCTGATCTACTGGTAGCCATTATCATGTTTTAACGTTTGTATTATAAATTTACAGATAGGATTAAAATATGCCTTGAAAAACGCATCATGATGTAAAAAAAACAAAAAACCCTGTTGTTTACCAAGAATCTAACGAAATGATAAGAAGGGGAAAAAAAACCCTTAACAAAACAACATAAAGTATGTTTTTCCCTCCAACATGCACTGCTATGTTAGATGACAGGCAAGGCTTTTTAAAGCTACCGTCATAATATTACTTTTTACCTCTCACCCTTTTTGTGGGTGAAAATAGCTTGCTCCAGATCTGGTATCGCAAAAAAATCATATTAATCATCTCACACCTGGCAGCTGGAGAAAAACCAGGCCAAAAAAGACAAAAAAAAAACAAAAATTAATTCGAAAAATGTAAAGATATTCTGCAAGTGTGTGTGATGCATTGATGTTGATGTTTTGGATTAGGGACGAAGTTCTCTATCTCTCTCTGTATCTCTGCCTCTGTCTGTCTGTCTCTCTCTGTCTCTCTCTGTCTCTGTCTCTGTCTCTCTGTCTCTCTGTCTCTCTCTGTCTGTCTGTTTGTCTGTCTGTCTCTCTCTCTCTTACATCGGGGACTGGATGTAAAAAAGCACATGAGTGCTTATCTATTATCCTCGAATAAAAGACTTTGCCTTGCCTTGTCTCTCTCTGTCTCTCTCTGTCTCTCTCTGTCTCTCTCTGTCTCTCTCTGTCTCTCTGTCTCTCTGTCTCTCTGTCTCTCTGTCTCTCTGTCTCTCTCTCTCTCTCTCTCTCTCTCTCTCTCTCTCTCTCTCTCTCTCTCTCTCTCTCTGACTCTCTTTCTCTGTCTTTCTCTCTCTGGTGTTAGTTTGATTTTTTTTTGAGGGGGGGGGTGGTCTTTGGGGGGGGGGGTATTCCCTAGCCAGGGCAAAGGCCGGATGAAAAAAAAAGTATGTGAATGCTTACTCTGTCACCCTTGAAAAATAAAGATTGTTCATTCATTCATTCATTCATTCATTCATTCATTCATTCATTCATTCATTCATTCATTCATTCATTCATTTTGTCTCTGTCTCTCTGTCTGTCTCTCTGTCTCTCCGTCTCTTCTGTCTCTCCCTCTCTCTCGCTTAGAGACAGTGTGTGTGTATGTGTGTATGTGTGTGTATGTGTGTATGTGTGTGTGTGTGTGTGTGTGTGTGTGTGTGTGTGTGTGTGTAGGCTATAAAAATATATGATTGTGTTTGTGTTTATGTGTGTGCTTGTGTGTGTATGTGTGTATGTTTGTGTGTATGTGTGTTTGTGTGTGTGTGTGCGTTTGTGCGCGCGCGTGCGTGCGTGTGTGTACGTGTGCGATATTATTTTTGCGTTGGAAATAGATTGCTCTGAATATGATACGATTGATGTAAGAGAGTTATTTTTTTATTATTTAATGTTTAATCCTTTGCTAAGAATGGACGTGAATTTCTTTGTTTTGAAGTATCAAATTATATGCTTTTGAATTTAAAATTGTCTGTGTGTGTGCGCGTGTGTATGTGTGTGTGTGTGTGTGTGCGTCTGTGTGTGTGTGTGTGTGTGTGTGTGTGTGTGTGTGTGTGTGTGTGTGTGTGTGTGTGTATATATGTGTCTGTGTGTGTGTGTGTGTGCCTGCGTGTATATGTGTATGTGTGTGTGAGTGTGTGAGCGCGCATGTGTGTGTGTGTGTAAATGTCTGCACGTGTGTGTGTCTGTGAATAATTAATTATGTAACATAGAGAGAGAAAAAAAAGATAGGAACAGAGACAGAAAAATAAGAGTGCAGACTAGTCATAAACCAAGGTGGAAAACATTGTATGTGCAGTGCCATAATTTTCTGCTGACGGCTGACAGGAAGGGAGAGAGAAGAGAATGTTCCTGTCCACATCAAGGGACGCTGGAGTCTAGTGCCCACTGTCTGCACACAGTCCTAGAACATCACTGTCCAGAGAAGCACACGAGACATACTGTGTGTGTGTGTGTGTGTGTGTGTGTGTGTGTGTGTGTGTGTGTGTGTGCGGGGGGTGGGGGATGGGGGTGGGGGGCGGGGGGAGATGAGTGTGTTTGTGTGTGTGTGTGTGTGTGTGTGTGTGTGTGTGTGTGTGTGTGTGTGTGTGTGTGTGTGTGTGTGTGTGTGTGTGTGTGTGTGTGTGTGTGTGTGTGTGAGTGTGAGGAGGAAGTGTGTGTGTGAGAGTGAGTGTGAGTGTGTGTGTGTGAGTGAGTGTGTGTATATGTCCCCATCTGTCTGTCTGTCTGTCTGTTTGTTTGTATGTCTGTCTGTCTGTCTATGCATGCTTACCTACCTGGGAAAAGCGAAAGAATAAAGAGTTGCCAGCAATGGACTGTCTGGTTATCAGTGACTTTTTAATGACGGAAATAAACCTGAGTGTGTATGCTCATTGTCCTAACTATTCCCAGTTGTATCGTCTTTTTAGAAGACAGATTGATAGTATCTACTGCAACTTCAGTATTCTTGGAGTCATGCAATAAGATAACTGATTTCTAGCTGTTTGACTATATAGATCTACACGAATGGCCAGCAGCTGGAAGAAGTAGACGCTTTCAAATATCTTGGCGCTACCCTCACGAAAGATGGACGCTCCACCACAGAGATCAAGACCAGGCTAGCCATGGCAACATCAGCTATGGCAAAACTGAACAAGATATGGAGAAGCAACAACATCAGCTTCAAAACAAAAGTCAAATTGTTCAGATCCCTGGTCATCTCCATCTTGCTCTACGGCTGCGAAAGTTGGACAATGACCGCTGAAACCACCAAGCGGATCCAGACGTTCGAGACAAAATGCTTCAGGCGACTGCTTGGAATTTCCTGGAAGGATAGGAAAACAAACACCTTTGTGCGAAGTCAAGTCGCACTGATGGCTGGCCCTCAGGAACCCCTACTAGCCACTGTCAAGAAAAGGAAGCTGGCATGGTTCGGCCATGTCACACGCCACAACACCCTCCCCAAGACAGTCCTACAAGGAACGCTAGAAGGTGGCAGACGCCGAGGCAGAAAAACCAAAAGCTGGATGGATAACATCAAGGAGTGGACCCACCTGGACAGTCCAACACTCATTCGGAAGGCGGAGGACAGGGCTGGATGGCGACGGCTGGCTGCAGAATCGTCTCTCATGTCTCCTCCACGACCATCCCGGTCATGAGAAAAGAAGAAGAAGAAGAAGATAGTTTCTTTTCTGTGTTAGACAAGGATATTAGATCTCTGTCATAAAGTCAGTTTATTTATTTTGATTTATTCTTTTATATTGAAAATAATTGAATAAGTACCCATCTGCATTTTATATCCAGTCCCCGTGTGTATGCAGGTTGTACATTTTGTCATCTGTTTACACAGCACACATTGGCCTATTCTTTCGAAAATATTTCATGTCTGTGCAAGATTTTCTGTGTGCGTTCGCACAGGGACCTTGGTTCATAGTATTATGGATCAATAGATACTTATAATCTTGCGACAAAACAAAAGCAAATAGATTGTGAGCCCAGAGAAACTTGTTTAATTTGGGGGGAAAAGAAAATGGAAATTTGTTGAGAGAAAAATTCATGCACCTACGCAAGACACACAGGATACTGTAAGGTCTAATTCTTTTTAAAATCATTCACTGTGTTTTTTGAGTGCTTTTATGAGTCAGTTTTTTTGTGTGTTTGAGAGCAGGATAAAAAATGCTGTATTTAATTATTCTTTTACCCCCAATAAAAATCATTTTGATTTCATTTGACTTCACACACACACACACACACACACACACACACACACACACACACACACACACACACACACACACACACACACACACAAACACACACACACACACACACACACACACACACACACACACACACACACACACACACACACACACACACACACACACATAACAAGCAAACCCACAAATAACTACACGCAGGTGCATAGAAACAAAGGAGATTTTTTTTATTCACAATAATCATACCACCTACAGATTTCTGGGATTAGGAGATAGCAGCTGCATCTTCTACATTTTGAAATAACATTTTTTTTGTATAGAAAAACAATAACTAAACTAAATCTATAGCAACACAAACGATCAACTACAAAAACCCTCACACAAAAAAAACATGCCCAAAGAAATTTGAAGCACAACAAATGAAAATTATGACATAAAATTTTTAAATATCAAATGGATAGAATAAAAAAAAGACTGGAATAAAAAAAAAAAAGACTGAAATAGAATGTAACTAGAAAAAAAACTAAAAAGTGAAATTTAATTCCTTTAGCTGTAAAATAAAATGCAAAAACCCTATAACCTTCGGCCACAACAATAACAGGTAACCTAAATAAATCTAGTAAATGGAATATAAAAAAAGCAGTTTAAATCTCTTTCAATTATCTGAAGAGAGAGAACCCTTTTTTCCCAGTACATATGCACTCTGTATATTTGTATGTTTCTGTAACACAGTAGTGAGGGATACGGAGGGAAGGGTTAGTAGCTGGTTGGCTACCCAATAGTGGGTTACCGGCAGGGAAAAGGTTAAAAAAAAACAAAAAAAAAAACAAAAAAAACATTGAAAACAGGTGAGATGAAAAGTGTGCGTGAAGTTTTTTTGGTTTTTTTTGGTCATCCGCTCCTAACCATTACTGGAGAGTTCCTGGTCAGACATGATTAAAAGCAGGGAGCTCGTTATTAAAACAAAAAGCCCCCCCCCAAAAAAAAAAAAAAAAAAAAAAGAAAGAAAGAAAGAAAAAAAAAGAAAAAAGAGAAAACCCTTGTAGAAAAAGAGCCATTGGGGATTGGGAAGAGACAGAATCGACAAAGACTCGGAAGGACTGTGGTGTTTGTCATTGGCCTATCATAAAACAGTGGCAACATGCTCAGGTAATTAACTCTCTCCAGCCTGCCAATACGGCCTGGCTATCCCTCACAGTCTTTACCGCAACTGTCACATTACAAGGATCGGTGGTCTAGAGGTAACGCACCTGCCTAGAAAGCTAAAAACCCAGGTTCGAAGGGTGTCATGGTTCGATCCCCGTTTGGGCCCTCCCCCCCTGGGTCCGACCCTCCTCCCTACTTCCATTAGACCATAAGTGGTGGTCTAGATGCAAATCTTTTGGATGAGAACAAAAAAGCTTAGGTCTCCTTGTGCTACACATATTTAGCGCACATACAAAACCCACGGCAGCAAGATAGTTTCCCCTGACAAAATTATGTATTAATAAAGCCACTCTGGGCGGAAAACCAAATACTACAGTTGTTGACAGGAAAAGAAAATATATATATATAATGGGTGGCGCTGTTCTTGTGGCGGGCGTCGCGCTCTCCCAAGGGAAAAGCAGCCCGAATTTTACGGAGATAAATCTGCCATGACTTTGAGCAGTATACAATACAACACATTTTAACACAATACAGTGCAATACAATACAATACAAATACAACACAGACAATATACATACTATACTATACTATACTATACTATACTATACTATACTATACTATACTATACTATACTATACTATACTATACTATACTATACTATACTATACTATACTATACTATACTATACTATACTATACTATACTATACTATAAAAGAGCCTACAACAACAAGATAGTATCCCTGGCAAAATTTTGCGGAAAAGGTAACCAATCTGATAGGCCCTCTCCCCTATAACGGAAAGAAAGGAAACATTAAAATAAGATAAGGAACGCAAAAAAGGGAACAAAATCTACTGCACACATTAAAACCTGTTCCGCTTTTCGGAACAGTAGGCCATTCTGTGTGTTTGCGTGTGTATATGTATGTGTGTGTGTGCGTGTGCGTGTGTGTGTGTGTGTGTGTGTGTGTGTGTGTGTGTGTGTGTGTGTGTGTGTGTGTGTGTGTGTGTGTGTGTTCCAATGCATTGAGAACGGATGACAGAATTTACACAAAAAATATACACACACATGGGAACTGGATGTAAAACAAGAAAGCACATGAGTTTTTATTCCGTTATCCTCGAAAAGAAACGAATACAATACAAAAATAAATAAAACATAATTATACCATAGCTTAGTTGGATAAAGATGAAACCTATAGACCTAGAAAATAGGTGAGTCAGCCATGCATTTGTGAAGCACTGCATCGGATTTCTTAGGCAGGGGGTGGGATAGCCTGATTAGTTAGCACCTTGCACATTGCGCTCGTGATCTGCCGCCCGGGGTTCGAATCCCGTTCAAGGGAATATTTTCCTTGGAATTAGCATCAGCACCGATTCCACTCCCCCCAAAAGTCCTTCGGATGAGACTATAAACCGAAGAACCGTGTGTGAGCACGCGCAGAACATCTTACGTACACGATAAATCATGTTCCGCTTTTGGAAGAGTAGGCCATTGTGTGCAGGTGAGAACGGATGATAAAACTGACAAAACTGCATACACATTAGGATTTTATCTAGTGCCAAAGATGTTCCACGAAAATTTGCATTTCAGACCTCCCCCCCCCCCCCCTAAAAGATAAAAATTCTCTCCCACGCTGAAGTTGGATGTACGGGGCCTGACTTGTCACGTGATTCACAATAGCGCAGCGCATTTTCCCTCGTGCAAAGGCAATAACAGTTGCTGTTGAAGCATCCAAAGAAGAAGAACAAATAGAAGAATACATGATTTAAACTACAGTCTCATCTCTGAGATATTGGGAGAAGTAGAATCCGCACCAATGTTAACCACATAGGGACAAAAAAAACAACATTCTTTAATATACTCTCTTTGAAAAGACTCGAACTCGCGTTCCCACGTTCCTTCAGATCACGTACTCAAAACTTTAACCACTGGGCCATCACCATCCAGTGCCTTGTCAGCTGGAAGCAAAACTGAAGTAGCATTGATCGTTTGGCCGTGAGTGTTTTCTTATTCTCTCTCTCTGCATCCTTACCTTGTACTTTTACTGTCAATTAAAGTCGTCTGGTCCTTGTGTGTTCATGTTGGCTATTGTTGATTCCTGTTTAGTAGGGGCCTGTGTGTGTGTGTGTGTGTGTGTGTGTGTGTGTGTGTGTGTGTGTGTGTGTGTGTGTGTGTGTGTGTGTGTGTGTGTGTGTGTCTGTGTCTGTGTCTGTGTGTCTGTGTCTGTGTGTGTCTGTGTGTGTCTGCGTGTGTCTGTGTGCGTCTGTGTGTCTGTCTGTGTCTCTGTGTCTCTGTCTCTGTTTGTCTGCATGTCTTTGTTCTGTTTGTTTATTTTGTCTGTTTACTTTTCCACTTTCCTTTCTTTCCTTTTGCTTTTACTTTGTTTCCTTTTTCACTATGCTTTCTTTCCTTTTGCTTTGTTTCCTTTTTCACTTGCTTTCTTTCCTTTTCCTTTTACTTTGTTTCCTTTTTCACTATGCTTTCTTTCCTTTTGCTTTGTTTCCTTTTTCACTTTGCTTTCTTTCCTTTTCCTTTTACTTTGCTTCCTTTTTCACTATGCTTTCTTTCCTTTTGCTTTGTTTCCTTTTTCACTTTGCTTTTTTTCCCTTTTCCTTTTGCTTTGTTTCCTTTTTCACTTTGCTTTCTTTCCTTTTGCTTTGTTTCCTTTTTCACTTTGCTTTCTTTCCTTTTGCTTTGTTTCCTTTTTCACTTTGCTTTCTTTCCTTTTCCTTTGTTTCCTTTTTCACTTTGCTTTCTTTCCTTTTCCTTTGTTTCCTTTTTCACTTTGCTTTCTTTTTCCTTTTACTTTGTTTCCTTTTTCACTTTGCTTTCTTTCCTTTTCCTTTGTTTCCTTTTCACTTTGCTTTCTTTCCTTTTCCTTTTCCTTTGTTTCCTTTTTCACTTTGCTTTCTTTCCTTTTCCTTTGTTTCTTTTCACTTTGCTTTTTCCTTTTCCTTTTCTTTGTTTCCTTTGTTCCTTTGCTTTCTTCTTTTTTTTCTTTGTTCTCTTTTTATTTGTCTTTTCTTTCCTTTCCTTTTTTCCTTTTGCCTTTGTTTGTTTCCTTTTCCTTTGCCTTGTGTTTGCTTTTCACTTTGCTTTGCTTTCCTTTTCACTGTTCTTTTTCCTTTTACTTTTTAACTTTGCTTTGTTTCTTTTTCACTTTGCTCTGTCTTTTTTTTTTTCTTTTTCACTTGCTTCTTTCCTTTTCACTTTGCTTTGTCCTGTTTGCTTTTTTTCACTTTTCTTTGTTTCCTTTTTTACGTGTTTCGTTTCCTTTTCACTTTTGCTTCTGTTTCCTTTTTCACGTGTTTCGTTTCCTTTTTCACTTTGCTTTGTTTCCTTTTACCTTTGCTTTGTTTCCTTTTCACTTTTTTTCGTTTCCTTTTTCACTTTGTTTTCATTTCCTTTTCACTTTGTTTCTTTCCTTTTCACTTTGTTTCATTTCCTTTGTCACTTTGTTTCATTTCCTTTTTCACTTTGTTTCATTTCCTTTTTCACTTGTTTCTGTTTCCTTTTTCACTTTGTTTCGTTTCCTTTTCCTTTGTTTCCTTTTCCTTGTTTTTCCTTTGTTTCGTTTCCTTTTTCACTTTGCTTCTTTCTTTTTCACTTTGCTTCGTTTTCTTTTTCACTTGCTTTTTTCCTTTCCTTTTGCTTCGTTTCCTTTTTCACTTTGCTTGTTGTCTTTTTTGATTTTTTCCACTTTGCTTTTGCTGTTTCTTTCCTTTTGCATTGTTGTTTTCTTTTTCCTTTGCTTTGTTTGCTTTTTCCCTTTGCTTTGTTTTCTTTTCCCCTTTTGCTTTGTTTGCTTTTCCCTTTGCTTTGTTTGCTTTTTCACTTTGCCATTTTTCCTTTCCACAGATGTAATTTTCACGTGTGTGTTATATGCTCTGCACGCTTTTGCTCACGGAGTTTGGGTTTACAGTCTAATCTAAAAGATTTTTTTGACGGAATGGATGAAGTTCATACCAATTCTTGGCTTCATAAAAAGTTATTTTTGAATGGGCTCCTTACTGGAGACCGGAACCCACGTTACGAGTTAATGTGTGAGACGTTATTATTCATTTATTTTGTTTTATTTATTCTTTTACATCGGGGACGATGGAATAAGCATGTTTGTGCTTTTTTTTTTACATCCAGTTCCTGTGTGTCTGCAGTTTTGTCAATTATGTCATCCGTTCCCACCGGCACACAATGGCCTACTCATCCGAAAAGAGGAACGGGTTTGAACGTGTGCACAAGATGTTCTGCATGCGTTTAAACACGGGACCTCGGTTTATAGTCTCATACGAAGAACTTTTGGGGGGAGTGAAGTCAGCACTGATGTTAACACCAGGAAAATATCCCCTTGAACAGGATTCGAACCCGGGTCAGCAGATCACGAGCGCAATATGCAAGGCGCTACCCAACCAGGCTATTCCGTCCCTTACCTAGGAAATTCAATGCACTGCTTCACAGTTTCATGGCTGACTCACCTCTTCTCCCATAAGTTTAATCTTTACCCAACTGAATGATGGTCTGAATATATATATAATGTATATATATATATATATATATATTATATATAGAGAGAGAGAGATGAGAAGAGAATAGACAGAAGACAGACAGACAGACAAAGACAGACAACAACAACAGACAGACAACAGACAACAGACAAGACATACAAACATACAACAACAAATTATACACACATATTTATATATCTATGGATATATATATATATATATTATATATTATATATATTTATTATTATATATATATTTATCTGGGTTTCTGCAACGCTCTTACCAACCAAGCTATCCTATCCCCCGGTTCTGTCCACGTGGCTGTTTTGAACTCTCTTAAAGGGAAATACCCCCAAAGGACCAGTAGGAACCTTTACTCTTTAAGCCACAGGGCTGCCTGCTAAGGGAAGACGCTCCTACATCACTACCGCAAAATACTCGTTAAGGGAGGACCGTTAACAGCGGCGATTGAAAGGCACTCATGCCGTCTAAACGGCTCCATCCTTGACAATCATTGTCTGATTGCCCGTCTTCTAAGATATTTCCAATTCTTAAGTATTCGTCCGTAGCAACAGCAGAGTTTTAGTTTACGATTGTAGATTGGAAAGAGAAGATATTCAAGAGATGTTTTATTTTTCATTCATGTTCTTTGCAAAACGGTTTTTTTTTTCAAGTGGGAACAGGGTCTTTGAGATAACGAAGTATTTTGAATTGAATTGAATTGATACATTTCTGTGTCCAATTTTCAGTGTATAAAAAAGCGGGAGAAGTGTGTGTGTGTGTGTGTGTGTATGCGTGCGTGGCGTGCGTGCGTATGTGTGTGTTTATTTATTTACTTTTTTTTCTTTTATATCGAGAATAATGGGATAAGCACTCTTGTGCTTTTTTACATCCAGTCCCAGTGTGTATGCAGTTTTTGTAAATGTCATCTGTTCCCATGTGTGTGTTGTGTGTTGTGTGTCTGTGTCTGTGTGTGTGTCTGGGCGCGCGCGCGTAGGAGAGACGGGTAGTTAACTACAGCTTGTCTCAATGGGAGACAAAATTTAATTACCATGTTCCAACTTCTACAAATTAAGCCGTCTGAAAGTACACCTGATGACTCTGGCATTCAACCATACAAGCACACTCACAGAGAGACAGGAGGAACATTCTATGGGAGATCATTAGCTGTCTAGACAGGACTAAGTCATGGTTTCATGTCTGGCCCACCGGGTTTTGTTCTGGCAGCTTATTGCCGCGTCATGTCTGTCTTACATACATATCTCTGGAGATCAAAATCAATCTGTTCTGTCATTTCAAGGCAAAGAGGTAAATCAAGCTGTGGTGGATTGGCGGGAAAGGGGAGAGGGGGTGGGTAGAGACAGAGAGAGACAGAGGTACATTGACAGAATCATAGAGGGAGAATGGACAGAGAGAGAAGGGGGAGGAGAGGCAAGGAGGGAGAGAGAAGAGATGGAGAGAGAGAGAGAGGGAGGAAGGAGAGAGGAGGAAGAGACAGAGAGAGAGAAGGAGAGAGAGAGAGAGAGAGAGAGAGAGAGGAGGGAGAGGAGAGAGAGGAGGAAGAGAGAGAGAGACAGAAGACGAGAGAAGAAGAAGACAGAGTGAGGGGGGTGAGGGAGGGACAGAGAGATAGGGAGGGATAGAGGAAGAGAGTCAGACAGGCAGGCAGAGACACGCAGACAGTCAAAGACAGACAGAAACAGACAGAGGCGCAAAGGAAAGAGAGAGAGAGAGAGAGAGAGAGAGAGAGAGAGAGAGAGAGAGAGAGGGGGAGAGGGAGGAGGGAGGGAGGGAAGAGGAAGAGAGAGATGGCAGGCAGAGAACGCAGACAGTCAAGAAGAGAGAAGACAGACAGAGGCGCAAAGGAAGAGAGAGAGAGAGAGAGAGAGAGAGAGAGAGAGAGAGAGAGAGAGAGGGGAGGAGGAGGGGAGGACAGAGGAAGAGAGCAGAGCAGAGCAGAGACACGCAGACAGATCAAAGACAGACAGAAGACAGGACAGAGGCGAACAAGAGAAGCAGAGAAGAAGAGAGAGAGAGACGAGACGAGGAGGAAGAGAGTAGAGGGGGAAGAAAGTGACTGGAGAGAAGCGCAGTCAGACAGCAGACAGAAGCCAAGGAAAGAGAGAGAGAGGAGGGGGGGGGGGGGGGACAGAGAGGAGTCGATGCAGCAGACCGAGCAGTCAAAGAGCGAAGAAAGGGCGCAAGCAAAAAGGAGGAGGAGAGGAGAGAGAAAGACTGACGAAGAGAGTAGAGACAGACAGACAGACAGAGAAGAAGGTGGGGATACTTCAACGAACCACTGCATTAGAACCTTTTTGTTCCTAGATAAATTTATTACATCCTAACTCTCTCCTTTGGGTTTTTTTTTTTGCCCCGAAAAGGAAATGACACGAGAAACAAAACAAAAATTAGCTGCAAAGAAAAGAAGGAAAGAAAGGAAAGAAAAGAAGGGAGGAACCTACTTCAGACAAAGGGGTGTTAAGGTCTTGAGTTATTGTCGGGTCTGAGAAAAGTAAAGAGACAGTTACGGAGCCGGAGATGGAGAGACTAAACAGAAGGACAGACTAACGACACTCTGGAGACTCGTCCAATGTGAGACCAACCGCCCCTAGAGATGGTTTGAGGTTAGGAAAGAGCAGCTTTCAATCTGATGAAATGGAGAGGAAATTCTTCTTAGCAGCTGAGAACTGGATTAACGATTCATTCTTTTTTTTGGTTACTTCCCCCCAAAAAAAACAAAAACAAAAAAAAAACCCACAACGAAACATGGATATTTTTTAGTGCTGAAAAAAGTTGAGAGCCTACCTCAACCTTCACTCTTACCCTTTTATCCAGTATAACTTTGAAAATGTTCTTTATAGAAAGTTGTTTTTTTTACCTGATTATTTTTTTTAATTTTCTTTCCACCATATGAGACTTTTTTTCTGATGCCCCAAAACGTACTAAGGACAAAAACAAAATTTGCATAAAAGGTAAAAAAAAGAGGAATGTTGGTATCGCGTTTATCAAGAAAGAAGAATCTGTTGCCATAATGTGAGAAAATCGAAGAGACATGGTGGGAGATAAACACAGCAAATAGAAGGTGACACATTGACGACACCCACGAGACCCCTACATTGGAGAGGGCGGCCCCTTTGGGACTATCATGGGGTAAAGAGCGAAACCTTTTAATCTGATTACGTAAGAGAGGTTAAGGACAGGGTGGGGCGGGGGGGGGGGGGGGGGGGGGAAACTGGCTAGCTGAGTGGTCAGAGCACTCACGTTTCCCAAGCTCAGGTTAATCAATATTGAACGGGTCACCAAGTAGATGGGTGAGGTTTGTGCGCCTGGGCTCCACCACAGTCCTCCCCACCCTACAGTTCACCTATGTGTGAGTACCTGACCTCTTTAGGGTCAGGAAAGATAAAGCAGGGAGGGAGAGAGATGGGCACCGCCCTTCAATACGCTGGAGAGAGTGTCTCGATATCTCGCTCTCCTAGAACCACATAGGTTATGGGCCACCTTACTTTCACTTTTATGCAGAGAGTGTGTTCTCTGTGACTGAGTGTAAGTTATGACACGTTTTCTTTCTCCAGAAAATCAACAGAGGGATGTGGAGGGATACCAAAGGCCTGGTTAGTGCTCACTATGGTTGATATAATAGAAAAATAATTGTTGGTTTCAATAGAATTAATTTCCAGAAAGTGTCACAAAACGACAAGCGTACCTTGGGAGGGCAAGGACACATCGTTTTCACATTTTCAAAGCAGTACTTAGTCCACAAAAAAACAAGCACCTAAAATAGGTTGTCAAACCCCATCAAAGGGATTTTCAAATTCCAGTCAACTTTTTCTTCCTTCTGTTCACTGAATGAAAAAAATGTACTGGGACACTGTGCATCTATCTGTTTGCAGTATTCACATTTGTAAAAACACATAGATTGGGGTTGTAGTAACTCCGAGACACTTTGATCTTAACTCAAAGAATAATGCTCTCTTACCTTAGCTGGACTTGCAAAATGGGCAAGGACTTTTTCAGTGGAATGTTGCTAAATCGATGCACATTTGCATTGATAGGGAAACATTAAACATGGCTTGTGGCATAGCAACTCTTAGACTGTAGGTGTCCATGTTCTGGCTTTTCAAAATTTATTTTAAAGGATCAGTAATTTAAATTTGTTATTATCAATCACGGTCTCTGACAGTGCCAGACCGATCTTTGTATATACATGACAACAAGTCTCTGCTTCAATAACTGTAGAAACACTTTGAACTGACCACACCTTGCTGCATGGAGGGAGAAGAAGGAGAAGGAGAGAAGAGACAGAAGACAGAAGAGAGAGTGAGAGAGAGAAGAGAGATAGAAGAGAGAGAGAGATGAACAGAACAGACACAGACACAACACAGACAGACAGACAGAACAGACAGACAGGCACAGACAGACAGAAAATGGAAGACGGACACAAAACACAAAGGTAGACAGACAGAGACATAAGAAGAGGTACAGAAGAGAAAGGGATAGAGATAGACAGAGAGAAGAGAGAGAAGAGAGAGTAGAGAAAGACAGAAGAGAGCAGAGAGAGAGAGAGAACAGAAGAGAGAAAGTAGAAGAGACAGAGGGAGAAGAGAGGACAGACGACAGAGACAGAGAGTCACAAAAAATAGAGACACAAAAGAGCAGATACAGAGGAGACAGAAAAAGACAGAGACAGTGACACTACACTCTCACCATACACAGCACCAGACTAACAAGATGAAGCAACAGGCATCACCCTGATCCTGACCGCTTCAATACACATGACTGTAGCCTACCTCTGTCTCCTGCAAGGAACCAGGACACGCCTCTGCTGATTTCATCAGCCACTGTTTCGTGAAAGGAGGGTACTTTGTGCTTTCAGGGGGGTTGTGGGGTTGGGGTGTGTGTGTGGAAAATAGCCTTCATTAGTGGCACAGAAAGAAAGACAAGAAAGAGAGAACGAAAGAGGGAGAGAGTAAAAGAGAGAGAGATTTGATTTGATTTATTCTTTTATATCGAGGATAATGGAATAAGTATCTTGTGCATTTTTTACATCCAGTCCCCGTGAAAGAGAGAGAGACAGAGAAGAGAGAGAGACAGAGAGAGAGACAGAGAGGGAGAGAGAGAGAGAGAGACAGAGAGAGAACAGAGAGAGAATTGTACATACCCAAATGTCTCAAAAGGCAAACATTTTCACTATTCAAAATAGTTTGAAGGCATTTTTCATTTGCATAAGCGAAAAAATCTTTGACAGCGATTTATCTAAGCTTTTTTTCTACTTTCAAAGAAAAATAAATTTTATTTTCAATTTTGTGTGTGTATGAGAGAAGAGAGAGAGAAGAGAGAGAGAGAAGAGAGAGAGAGAGAGAGAGAGAGAAGAGAGAAGAGAGAGAGAGAGAGAGAGAGAGGAGAGAGAGAGAGAGAGAGAGAGAGAAAGAATACACAAAAATAGAAAAAAAGGGAGACAATCCAACAGCAGAAAAATACAATAAAAGCACAGACATAGATAGGGAGACAGTGTCGAGACAGACAGACTGACAGACAGAAAAGCATACAGACAGACAAGAAGACAGACAGACGAGACGAGAGGAGACACAGAGAGGGAGAGAGGGAGATAGAGAGAGGTGGGATGACAGCAAAATGCTAAACTATAACGGTGTGAGAGAGATCCCTGGGCAATAATAATTGAGGCCTGCGTGAGTTTGCATGTCTAATTGCGTTCTTTACTGCTTCAATTCATTTTTTTAAAGGTATAATGCCGTGAGCTCGAGTGTGTGTCATGATTGAGTGTGGGTTGAATGTTTAAAAATCATTGAAAAATATCTGAATACTTGAAAGAACACTCCATCCAGGTGACAAGCCAGCTTCAAGAGATATTATCATAATTAGAACCAACCAAAATAAAAGGAATGACTTAGAGGTTGGGTTTATTTTTTTAATGTATTTTAAAGTGTGTTCAAAACTACAAAGATACTTCCCTTTTGGCAAGACTGTTCTATTTCATTGTTGCTGTTGGGTTTAGTTTTGAACTTGTTTGTTTTAGTTCACTGTTTACGTCTTCATGAATTTCGGTATAGCACGCAACAATTAATTTAAATAAAAAAAGAGAAACGCATGCACAATGGTGATGTGTTTATGACATCATCCCTGACGCCAGAATGTGGCTACCCTAATGTAAGCAAAACTGGTTGCATAAAATGTAAAATCTCACCATTTGCTGAACCTCCAAGTTCTAGCCAAGAAAGAAAGAAACAAACAAAACAGATTCATTGCGGTTCTTGTAGAGCTACACCGCTGTAGTGTTTAGACATCTTCCCCAAAGCCAGAGTCTGACTACCTTCACCTTCACTTTCACCTGTCCCGTAGTCCCGTGGACCGTGGGAGCACAACTGAAGATTTTGCAACCAGCTTCCTCCACTCCCCATGGTCCTCCACCCTCCGTAGCAGATCGCTCCACCCAAGGCCTGTCCACTCTCTGATATTGTCTTCCCATCGTTTCCTCCGTCTGTCTCTTCGTCTCCCTCCTTTTACTGTTCCCTGTAAGACTGTCTTGGACAGTCCAGATGATCGTGTGACGTGTCCGTACCACTTTAGTTTGCGTTTTTTCACTGAAGTTAGGATATCTTCATATGGACCGATGGCATTCTTTATTCTAGTTTTCACTTCTTCATCAGTGATGTGATCTCTGTATGGAATGCCAAAGAGTTTGCGAAAGCAACTCATCTCCATTGCCTGTATCCTTCTTTCAATGTCTGCTGTTATGGTCCATGTTTCACATGCGTACCAAAATATTGACATGACCAGGAAACGCATCAATCTGATCTTGAAGCTGATGGCGATGTTCATGTCATTCGAGAGGACTTTAAGCTTTGTCATTGCAGCTTAAAAAGGGCTACCATAATGTGAGCAAAAGCGGTCACGTAGGCCAAAATCTCACCATTTGGTGTCCCTCGAAGCTCTTGCCAAGAAACGAAAAATTAAAAAAACCAACAGATTTAATGTAGTTCTTATAGATTTATAACACACTTGTGACAACTATAAAAACTGGAAGGTGATGTATCTCATATGGCCTGACCAGGCTATTGCCTGTTACACTTCAAATCACTAGCCAGTTGACATAGATTTCACAGGAAGCATTGATGCATGAAGCAAACTGAAGCTTGAGAGCATGCATCAGGTTAAAACGAATCAAACCGTTTTGTGGATCTTTGTGAATTAAGAGAGCCCAAGGGGGTAGGGAGGTAAAATGAGAGTGAACTTAGGATGGCTGATTTTCTTCCCTGTCCCAATAGCCCCAAGGTTCACAACTAGAGAGATTTTATATACACGAGTTTCTTTTCTTTACCCACCATGAAGGTGGCTTCATTTGTTTCATGATATTCATCAGGTATATTTCTTCCTCTATGCCTAGCCTCTTCATCTGTCCGTATTTCTGTATCTGATTCTTTCTGGGTTACTTGACTTGTCTCTCTGTCTCTGTCTCTGTCACTGTCCCTGTCTCTGTACCTGTATCTCTGTCTTTGTCCATTTGCTTGTCTGTTCCGTCCTTGCTTCTCTCTCTTTTTACTATTTTTTCTTTCTGTTGTTTTATATTTCTTCTTCGCTGTTTCTGTGTCTTGCTCTCTATCTCTCTGTCTCTCTGTATCTGTCTGTGTATGTGCATGTGTGTGTGTGTCTGTGTCTGTCTGTCTATCTGTCCGTCTCTCTACCCCCCCCCCCCTACCTCTCTCTCTCTCTCTCTCTCTCTCCTCTCTCTCTCTCTCTCTCTCTCTCTCTCTCTCTCTCTCTCTCTCTCTCTCTCTCTCTCTCTCTCTCTCTTCTCTCTCTCTCTCTCTCTCTCTCTCTCTCTCTCTCTCTCTCTCTCTCTCTCTCCCTCCCATCCCCCAATATGGAAATCGTAATTTCACAGTATTCCACCTAATTCATTTAAACAGATGTTGATTCAGAAAGAAAGCACACCATACACAAATCCATTCATTTGGATCTGCAAGTAACAAAATAAGAGCTTATAGCGTTATAAACGTCCCCTCTAATACAACCCCCCTGCTCCTGTCTCAGAAATGGCAATCTCACAGAGCAGTAGAACTCTTAGCTGAATTTGTCAAGACATTGCCCTTTCTGAATAGACGCTGACATGATACTCGCACCAGTAGTGTACCTTAAGATTCCTTTTTTATTCCTTTTTTTTTGGTCTTCTCCTGAGATGAATGATTTATGCTCTCTGTTGGCTTTTGTCTCATAAACTAGAATACTTATAGTCAGTAAATTTGAGTCTATCATGGTGGAGACGATCCAAAACACAAGATTTTTATGTTTATTTCTTTTTTACACCATGAAGTACGTTTAGCTTGTTCCAGGTCAGTGTTCCAAAATCAGCTGAGGTTTTAATTGTTTAATAAAACCATGGAGACAGTTAAGCCTTGTCACGTCAGGTTATGCTCTTTTTGAATTCGTTCCATTATCGCAGTTGTATAGTCAGAATTTCCACTTGACAACTTGAGATTATTTATTTATTTATTTATTTATTTAATCTTTTATATCGAGGATAACAGAATAAGCAATCATGTGCTTTTTTTCATCCGGTCCCCGTGTGTATGCAGTTTCGTAAATATTGTCATCTGTTCCTCTCCCTCCATCTTTTTTTACCATTACAAACCTACACACTCTGTCTCTCTGTGTCTCTCTGTCTCTGTGTCTCTCTGTGTCTCTCTGTGTCTGTCTCTCTCTGTGTCTCTCTGTGTCTCTCTGTGTCTCTCTGTCTCTGTCTCTGTCTCTGTCTCTGTCTCTGTCTCTCTCTCTCTCTCTCTCTCTCTCTCTCTCTCTCTCTCTCTTCCGTCCCCCATCCCCCAACATGGAAATCGTAATTTCACAGTATTCCACCTGATGAAATCAGCCACAGAGGCATCAGACCTGCCAAGTACAGACAGCGGAATTTTCTACGCTGAATTTGTTACTACACTGCTCTTATCTAACAGATGTTGATTGTGGAGTCACCAGTATATATTAAGATTCCTTTTTCATCTTCAGCCCTGAGAAATTCATTCCCACTGTTGGCTTTGTCTCGCCAGCTAGAATACTGATAGTCAGTAGATTTGACTGTAACACCGTGAACACTGTCTGAATCATTCCAGTTTATTTTTATTTGTGGGTTTCTTTTTAACGTAATGAAGATAGTTAAGGCTTTTCCAGGTCAAGTTTTGTTCTTTTGAATTCGTTCAGTCATGGAGGCTGTATAATCGGAATTTCCACTTGACAACTTAATACTACGTATGAGTAGTCAGCCCCTGTCTCCATCTTCTTCACCAACACAAACCTACACAACATCCCATCCCCCCCCCCTCCTGATGAAATCAGCCACAGGGGTCTCAGACCTGCCAAGCACACACAGCAGAGCTCTCTACACTGAATGTGTTACTGCATTGCTCTTCCCTAATAGATGCTGATAGTGGAGCCACCAGTAAACATAACGATTCCTTTTCCATCTTCAGCCCTGAGAAATTCATTCCCACTGTTGGCTTTGTCTCGCCAGCTAGAATACTGACATAGATTTGAGGGTAACACCCTGAAAACTATCTAAATCATTCGAGGTTGTTTGGGTTTTTTTTGTGTGTGTGGTTTTCTTTTTAACCCAATGAAGACAGTTATGCCTTTCCAGGTCAGGTTTTGTTCTTTTGAATTCGTTCAGTCATGGAGGCCATATAGTCAGAATTTCCACTTGACAACTTGATACTAAAGATAAGTAGTCAGCTCCTTCCTCCATCTTCTTCATTAGTACAAACCTACCCAGCATCCCCATCTCCTGATGGAAACAACCACAGGTGTCTTGGATCTACCAAGCACACACAGCAGAACTCTCTAAGCTCAGTGTGTTACTACACTGCTTTTCTCTAATAGATGTTGATTATGGAGTCACCAGTATATGTTATGATTCCTTTTCCATTTTCAGCCCTGAGAAATTAATTTCCAATGTTAGCTTTGTCTCGCCAGCTAGAATACTGATAGTAGATTTGATGGTAACACCGTGAACACTGTCTAAATCAATCAGGATTTTTTTTATATGTATTTTTGAACCCAACGAAGACAATTAAGTCTTTCCAGGTTAGGTTTTGTTCTTCTGAATTTGTTCAGTCATGGAGGCCATATAGTGAGAATTTCCACTTGACAACTCGAGACTAAAGATGAGTAGTCAGTATCTCCCTCCATCTTCTTCACCAAAACAAACCTTCACAGCACCCCCCTAATGAAATAAGCCACAGGGGTCTCAGACCTGCCAAGCACAGACAGCAGAATTATCTATGCTGAATGTGTTACTACATTGCCCTTCCCTAATCGATGTTGATTGTGGAGCCACCAGTATACGTTAAGATTAACTTTTCTTCTTCTGAGAAATTCATTCCCTCTGTTGGCTTTGTCTCACCAGCTAGAATACTGATAGTCAGTAGATTTGACTGTAACACCATGAAACTTGTCTAAATTATTCGAGTTAAAAAAAAAAGTGTTATTTAACCGAATGAAGACAGTTAAGTCTTTCCAGGTCAGGTTCTGTTCTTTTAACTTTGTTCAGTCATCGAGGCTGTATAGTCAGAATTTCCACTTGACAATTTGAGACTGAAGATTGGTACTCAGCCATCCCCACCCTCCCCTTTACCATTACAAACCTTCACAGCATCCCTCCCCCCCCCCCGTCCTGATGGAATAAGCCACAGGGGTCTCAGACCTGCCAAGTACAGACAGCGGAATTCATTATGCTGAATTTGTTACTACACTGCCTTCTGTACTAGATGTTGATTGTGGTGCCACCAGTGTATATTAAGATTCCTTGTTCATCTTCAGCCCTGAGAAATTCATTCCAACTGTTGACTTTGTCTTGCCAGCTAGAATACTCATAGTTAGTAGATTTGACTGTAACACTGTGAAAAATGTCTAAATCATTGGTGGCATTTTATATTTGTTTTTTGTAACCCAATGAAGACAGTTAAGCCTTTCCAGGTCAGGTTTTGTTCTTTTAAATTTGTTCAGTCATCGAGACAGTATAGTCAGAATTTCCACTTGACAACTTGAGACTAAAGATGAGTAGTCAGCCCCTCCCTCCATCTTCTTTACTAACACAAACCTTCGCAGCATAATCCCCTTCTTGATGAAATAAGCCACAGGGGTCTCAGACCTGCCAAACTCAGACATCAGAATTCTCTACACTGAATGTGTTACTACATTGCTCTTGCCTACAAGATGCTGATAGTGGAGCCACCAGTGTCTGCTAAGATTCCCTTTTCATTTTCAGTCCTTAGAAATTCATTCCCACTGTTGACTTTGTCTCGCCAGCTAGGATACTGATAATCAGTTTTGACGGTAACACCGTGAAAACTGTCTAAATCATTTTTTTTAAAAAGATATTTGTGTTTTTTAAACCATTGAAGAATTAGAAAGTTAAGTCTTTCCAGGTCAGGTTTTGTTCTTTTCAATTAGTTCAGTCATGGAGGCAGTATAGCCAGAATTTCCACCTGACAACTTGAGACTAAAGATGAGTAGTCAGCCCTCCCCAACCTCTTCTTTACCATTGCAAAACTACCCAGCACCCCCCCTGCTTGATGAAATAAGCCACAGGGGTCTCAGACCTGCCAAGCACAGACAGCAGAGCTGTCTACACTGAATTTGTTACTACACTCCCTTTCCCTAACAGATGGTGATTCTGAAGCCACCAGTATATGCTAAGATTCCTTGTTCACCTTCCCGTGAGAAATTCATCCCCATTGTTGGCTTTGTCTCACCAGGTAGAATACTGATAGTCAGTAGATTTGACTGTAACACCCTGAAAACTGTCTAAATCATTCAATGATTCGAGTTTTTTTTAAATATTTGTTTGTTTAACGCAATGAAGACAGTTAAGCCTTTCGGGGTAAGTTTTTGTTTTTTTCAATTCGTTCAGTTATCCAGGCCGTATCTATCTATCTATCTATCTATCTATCTATCTATCTATCTATCTATCTATCTATCTATCTATCTATCTATCTATCTATCTATCTATCTATCTATCTATCTATCTATCTATCTATCTATCTATATATATATATATATATATATGTATATATATGTGACGCTCCACCACGTAATGAGTCGCTTAGCACATTACCCAATTTTGCGCTAGGAGCCATTAAAGGTAGGTGGGGGTAAAGTTGTCAATTTTGAGATTTTGATTGATTATTAAACTATATCCATTTATCTACCTTATAATGAAATATCAAGGCATAATTTTTATTTCTTTTGCTTTTAAATGTGTTTTGAAAATACCCAAGCCTCATTCTGACAACCTGTTACGAATATAAACTTGCCCGTTTCTCATTTTGTCACATCCTGCAGTCTATCATTTCAATTTGTAATAACTTTGCACAGAATTGTCCGATTTTCAATTGTTTTTTTTTGTATTTGATAGCCAATTTATTGCACATTAATAACATGTCAAAAACTAAAAATTGACCTCTGGTGCACTCCGACTTATTATGTGGTGGAGCGTCACACATATATATATATACATATATATATATACATATATATATATATATATATATATATATATATATATATATATATATATATATATATATATTCAGAATTTCCACTTGACAACTTGAGACTAAATATGAATAGTCAGCCTCTGCCTCCATCTTATTCACCAACACAAACCTTCACAGCATTCCCCCCCCCCCCCCTCCCCACACTCCTGATGAAATAAGCCACAGGGGTCTCAGACCTGCCAAGTACAGACAGCAGAAATCTCTACACTTAATTTGCTACTACATTGCTTTTCCCTAAAAGATGCTGATAATGGAGCCACCAGTATATGTTCAGATTCCTTGTTCACCTTCCCATAAGAAATTCATTTCCACTGTTGGCTTTGTCTCGGCAGCTACCATACTGATTGTCAGTAGATTTGACTCTGACTTTTGAATTGAAAACTGTCTAAATCACTCAGGTTTTTGCGTCTTTTTTAACGCAGTGAAGACAGTTAAGTCTTTCCAGATCAGGTTTTGTTCTTTTGAATTCATTCAGTCATGGAGGCAGTATAGTCAGAATTTCCACTTGACAACTTAAGACTAAAGATGAATAGTCGGCCCCTCCTTCCATCTTCTTCACCTTCACAAACCTACACAGCATCCCTTCTCCCCCACCCCCTCCTGATGAAATAAGCCACAGGGGTCTCAGACATGCCAAGTACAGACAGCACAACTCTCTACATTGAATGTGTTACTACACTCCCTTTCCCTACAAGATACTGATAGTGGAACCACAAGTATATGTTACGATTCCTTGTACACCTTTCCATGAGAAATTCATTCCCACTTTGGCTTTGTCTCGCCAGCTAGAACTCTTGTAGTCAGTAGATTTGGTTGCAGCATTATAAAAACAATGCAATCTATCCAGGTTGTTTATGTTTGTCTTTAACACTGTGAATTATCTAGCATTCTGCGATTGTTTTCGGTTTGTTGTTTTTTTTTTAACATTATGCAGACATTGAAGACTTTCCAGGTCAATTTATGTTGTGCAATGTGCAATTTATCAAAGAGGCCATACCACTATTGCTGCCACTTTGTTGAAAACTTCGGAGTAAAGATTGGTGTTATCTCTGTACAAATCCTCCCTGTGAATATGTCTTAATTCCATCCTTTTTTTTAAAAAACAGAACCTGCAATTTCCCTTGTACTGAGTTTCTTGACATAGTTGACCTGAGTTCACTATTAATTATATAAGTGACATAACATGTCACAGAAAGTGGTATAAAAATAAGTAACAAATCAAGATTATAACGTTGATGTTGGGAAAAGCTTGTTTATTAACTAGTACAAACATAAAATCAAGATGTAGGCAGTGACGTAAGTTGACCAAAATACCCCCAAAACTGTTGGAATCATTTACATGCATAGCACAGTTACCAAGACTTTAAGAAATAACATTTTTCAGATGATCACACCCTTTAAAACACCCAAGAAAGCCATCAGCTTGGGTTTTAACCAGACCATTATCTGTTCTGCTTCGCGTAATCTTTACTGGGCGACATGAATTTCACAAGAGCAATGGGGCATGAAACAGATTGTGAAATCTGAACTGTCTGGTAAAAAGGAACCAACATTTTTTTTTGGGGGGGGGAGGGGGGTGTCAATGTGCGTGTATGGGGGTAGGGGGTGTTGCTCGTTTCTGTGGAGGGTGCCAGAGTGGAAATAGCATCGGAATGGTTGCAGACTTGAAGATCGTGAAGGTGGAAATGGTTCACATTGTAACATGTCTATGTCCCTTTTCGATTTCTGTTTCCGTGTCACTAGATCTGTTCCCACTTCTTTCTCTCCCTGTTTTTTTGTTCTTTTAACTTGATGCTTTCAAGACTTCCCAATCTGCTGCCTCTCTGTCTGATTCTTCTGCGTGCGTTTGCACATAGGACCTCGGTTTATAGTCTGATCCGAATTGCTTTGGTGGGGGGGGGGGGGGGGGGGGGGGGTGTGTTGGCACTGATGTTAACTCCAGAGGAAAAATCCTCTTGAACGAGATTCAAACCCGGGTCAGCAGACCACGTTTTGTTGAAATACTATGCTATTGCCAATAGCTTAAAGTGACAGAATTACACTAGTTATGCTGTCAGACAGTTAAAAGATTATGTAACAAGCCTAAATATCAACATATGCTTTTTTTCTTCAAAGGTCAGAAGCACGACTGGATTTTCAAGCCAAATTGGATTGGATTTTATTGTATTGTATTGCGTTGTATTGTATTGTATTGTATTGCGTTGTATTGTATTGTATTTTAAGTCAGGGCAGATTTATCTGCATGAAATTTGGGTCGTTTTGGTCGGAGAGAGATCCTGTAGCCCCAAGAGCAGCGTCGCTCATTATTGTGTTTCTTTTCCGGTCTACATAATCATGTATTTGGTTTCCTATTAGAGCGGCTTAAAAAAAATTTTTTTTTACTACAGATCTTTGCCAGGGACAACTCTCTTGTTCCCATGGGTTCCTTTGCTTGCACTGAAATGAGTATTGCACACGGGAACTGGGTTTATCGTCTCATCCGAAAGACTAGCACCCAAACCACGACTGAGAGTCTAGTGTTTAAGGGAGGGGGGGAGGGGGGCAGAGGGCGAAGAAAATTTCGGACACAAACGGGGGTCGACCCACCATACACTTAAAAACCCTAACTGTTCGCTTTCTAGGCCAATCCGTTACCTCTAGACCACCGATCCACGGATCGTAATGCTCCTCTATTCGTCTGTGCATCACTTAACGTTGGTTTGGGTGAGCACGTTTTCAGATAAGGCGATAGGTCAGGAAGGCAGAATGTCCTCAGCATGGCTTGACCAGACGATTATCTGTTCCGCTTCGTATCATGTCCTGGGCGACATGAATTTCACAGGAGCAATGGGCCATGAAACAGATTGGGAAGTCTTGAAAGCATCAAGTTAAAAGAACCCCTCCCAAAAAAATCTGGGATTTTAGAGTCTTTTCTTCGTGTGTGGAACAGTGGTAGTGGGGACGATTGGGGATTTGATAATTGTGCGGGGGGTGGGGGGGGGGGGTGGTTCTCAATATTCTCATAATTCAGTGCCCTTTTGGCTCTTGTTTTCCCGTCAATGGATCTGTTCGTTCGGATCATTTTTCTGTGTGCCTGTCGGTCTGGTCTGTCTGTGTGTCTGTCTATTGGTCTGCCCTTTCCCCCCCATTTTATCTGTCTTTGTCTCTGTCTCTGTCCGGTGATCAGTTGATAAGTCTGTCTATCTCTGTTTCTCCATCTCTGGAGATACAGTGCAATACAATACAATACAATACAATACAATACAATACAATACAATACAATACAATACAATACAATACAATACAATACAATGCAGCTCAATACCATTCCATGCGATACAGTACAATACAGAACATTACACTACAATACAATACAATGCTATACAATGTAATGCAATGCAATGCAATACACACATGCTACACAACCCAATCCAGTCCAATCCAATCCAACTCTATACAGCACAGCACAAATCAACACAACCCAATCCAATCCAATCCAATCCAATCCAATCTTCTGGCGTGAGTTCGAGTCGTTGATGACCTATCGAAGAAAACTTTGCACACAATGTAAGTTAATGGGGGTTGTTTCAGGCTGCATACAGTGTGTCATAGAGATGTCTGGTGATGACCATGGTCTCAATGACACAAATGGTATACCCAGTACATTTTTGCCTCCTCCCTCAG
>CM060335.1:32164207-32171707 GCA_030674155.1 Stramonita haemastoma | reverse complement strand
ATACTGAAAACAGATAGTGGTAGTGCGGTAGTTTTGTTGCGCTGGGTACAGGTTCGTTTAAAGCTAAAGAGATTAGAAGATTATACCATTTCATGTCATTTACTATTTTGTCTATTATTCACAGCTTTGCTTGTAATTCACGTGAATTTCTCAAAATTTATATTACTGTACTATTTTTGAAATATGCAGAAATAGATTCTTGAAACTGATTGTTTGTTTTTTTTACCAAAAACGTAAACAGAATAATAGACCTAAAATGTACATGTAGATAAAACATTAGCAGTTTATCGTGAAGTTGATCACATTTGCACTGCTTGATCAAGCCATTTTTGTCACGCTTCAAATGACAAATTGACACGAATGTCATATATACATTTTTTTTTTATCTGTTTGTTCTTTTATTTCAAGGAGAATGGAATAGCTCTTGTGTGCTTTTTTACATCCTGTCCCCGTGTGTATGCAGTTTTTGTAAATCTTGTCATCCGCTCCCCCCGGCACGCAATGGCTTACTGTTCCAAAAAGCGGAACGGGTTTTAAGGCGTGTGCAAGATGTTCTGCGTGTGTCCGATTTGAAGTCTCATTCTAGCTTATAAGAGCAGCTAGCAGGGTTGGCATAAAACAGACTGTTAGAAACCTGAGAATATCAACTTATTGTATTCTTTTATATCGAGGATAATGGAATAAGCAATTCTGTGCTTTTTATATCCAGTTCCCGTGTGTATGCAGATTTTTTTTTATAAATCGTGTCATCTGTTCCCAGCGGCACACGATTGCCTATTCTTACGGAAAGTAGAACAGGATTTAACGTGTGCGCAAGATGTTCTGCGTGCGTTCGCACCCGGGCCTCAGTTTACAGTCTCATCCGAAGGACTTTTGGGGGGTGGAGTCAGCGCTGATGTTAACTTCAGAGGAAACATCCCCTCCACCAGGAATCGAACACGGGTCGTCAAATTGCAAGCGCAATTGTTCTGACCACTGGGCTACCCCGCACCCCTACTTGAGACACTCACAACAGCTCCGTTACGTTACACAGCCTACATCTGTTCCCGGAATGCTCACAGCATATGTATCGTCAGGGACACGCTCTACCACTACACTCTCAACAGGTCTTCTGAAAAAAACAAAGATAGAAACACGCATATGTCTCAGACAACGTCCAATCGAAACGTTCACAGAATAAGAATGATGGTGGTCTTTTTCCTGCGTCATTGTTCATCATCCCTACCTGCATTGGTTACGGCAAAGATAGCTAGGCCTCGCACCTTTCTTGTGTAACACTTAATAGGACTTCGACCCTAAGGCTTCAAATGGCAAGTGACGGTCAACAATGGTGAAAATTAATGAAGAGTGATCAGCTGTGCTTGTGTTTTTTAAACTTGTGTTGCAAGAAAGTTTTAGTAATAAAAAAGAAGATAGTTTATACTTAAGCTGTGACCAAACTTTGGAACAAAATGAAATCTTGTTGGTGGTGTTTCAGAAAGTGACCAAAACTGAACATCGTCTGCCTGATAAGGATGAGGCCAATCATAGTGCAGATGCTCCGACTATAGCTAGCGTAGCCACGCTAAATAAATCCAAAATCTGTTGAGGAAAAATAATCTTGTCTTCGATAGGCATGAAAGCGACGCAAAATTTGGGGACTCTGCTTGATAAGAATGGCTTTGAACATAGTGTAGTCGTCTTACTAGCTAAGGAGAACGTGTCTGTCTCTACAGACACAGGGAATGACTTCTACTAAGAAAGTCTTTTGTAGGATTTGAGTATGTACATTTTTATGATGGCAGTGAATAAAATAGAAGCAGACTCGGTGTTCTATTTTGGTTAGTTTGCAGTTTTTACAGTGTGCATTTTAGGCGTGGCTTCAAGTGTGGTTCTTGTTCATTGGGATTTATTTGGGAATTTTGTAGATCTGGTGGAAAATTCTGTATTATTCGCGTCACGCTTCCAGTCACCAGGTCTTTCTGGTAAGTCTGCTTTAGTTTCTTTTCCTTTGTTTGTTTTCTTTTCTTATGTGTGTTTAGTCGTCTTTAATGTATATATATATATATATATATATATATATATATATATATATTATATATATATATATATATATATATATATATATATATATGCGCTCAGTGATCTTAGACATAATACTATTAATTGAATTTTGAGATTGATGATGAAGAACAATATAAATTAATTGCGCAAGTGCAAGCTTAACAAGCAGGTCACAGGTCTAATCGGTAATCTGTTTCGTTTCAATGTTTCACTTGATTGCATTTATATCAGTGTGTTATAGTTCGTCAATTATAATATATATTATATATATATATTATATAATAATATATATATATATATATATATATATATATATAGTATATAAAATCAAGAATTAAGGCAAGCAAGTAAAGCAGGTCAAGTCAAGTAGCAAGTCAATCAAGTCGAGTCAAGTCAAGTCAAGTCATCCAGTTTACCTTCCTCATCGCAGAAAAAAAAAATGCACAATTCATTCCTCTGTGTCTCCTCAGGACTGGACCGACATGACTGATGAGAATGTTTCCCATAATTTCCCTATGGACCATTCAGAGTGGTTTTGCCTTGACACTTCATTTCCTTACCAGAAAGAAAGAAAGAAAGAAAAAGATAAGGAAAGAGACAATTTAAAAAGTAAGGGGAGAAAAGAAGATAAAAAAGAGGAAACTGGAGAAAAAAATAATAGAAAGAAGAAGAAAGAAAGAAAGAAAGAAAGAAAGAAAGAAAGAAAGAAAGAAAGAAAGAAAGACAAAAATTAACAAACGAAAGAAAGAAAAAAAAAAGGCTAGGCAAGAGACATGCAATGAAAAAATGAAAGCAGAGGGGTAAAGGAGGAAATAAAACCTACAAAACAGAAAGAAGTTAGAACCGAAAGATAAAAAGTAAAAAAGGAATTTAAAAGAATGAAAAAGACAAGAGAGAGACAGAGAGAGAGAGAGACAGACAGACAGACAGACAGACAGAAAGACAGAAAAGAGAGAGAGAGTATAAAAATGAAAGCATTGGAAAAGAAGGAAGAAAAAAAGAAGAAAAAAAAGAGAGAATGTAGGCAAACAGACAGAAAGAAAGAAAGAAAGAAAGAATGGAAGAAACGAAATGAAGAAAAGAACAAGTGACAAAAAGAAAAACAATAGACAAGGAGAAAGTGGACACCATAACAAAAAAAGGTAAAGCAGGGGAGAAAGCCAAGGTAGGAAAGAAAGAACAAGAAGAAGCTAAACAGAAAAAAATGAAGAAAAAAGAGAGAAAAAACGAATAAAGAATAAAAGATTGAAAGAAAAGAGAAAGAAACCAGGTAGAATTACAAGCAATGAAAATGACACAGCCGGGAAAGAAGGAAGAAGGAAAGAAAGAAGGAAAAAGAAAAATGTGTAGATAGACACGAATCAAACAGAAAAACAGTAGAGAGACCAAAAAAAGACAGAAAAGAAGGGGGAATCTACATAGACAAAGAAAGGAAGAAAAAAGAATGAAAGACAAAAAGAAAGACAAAAACCGACAAAAATTTTAGTATGTAAAAAGAATAAAGACGACATAAAAAGAAAATCACAAAAAGAAAAAAAACTTAAAACGAGAGAAAAATAAAAGGAAGAAATATAAACCACAGTACACAGAACAAACCTTTAAACCAGAAATATGCATAGAAAAAGCAAAAAAAAAAAAAACAAACAAAAACACCCATAAAAAACGGGAAGTAAAATACAATACATAGATAATTAGTAAGAAATAGAAAAATACATGAAACAAGAACAAATAAATAAAATATTTTAAAAAATGATCGATGGAACGAAAAACGAGCTAGAGTATAAAAAAAGACAAAATAACAAACATTTTACTTTTACAAAAGTATATATGTAAAATAATATTACGCAACATAGGAAGAAAAATAAAAGGCTTTTCGAGATCGAGCAAAATATGCAAAGAAAAAGAAAACCAAAAAGACATTTAAGATAGAAACTACGCGAAAGAAGAAAAGAAGAAGGGGAGGCGAAGAAGAAGAGAGGAAGGAGGCGAAGAAGAAGGAGGAGAGGAAGGAGAAGAAGGAGGTGAAGGAGGAGGAGAAGAGGAAGAAGAGGAAGAAGAAACAACATCCGAACAACAGGAAGAAAAAAGGAAGAAGAATTAAAAAGTTACTATAGCAAATAGCAAAAGATAATTCTGACCCAGCTCAAAAGCTTCGTCAGTTATCGGTATAAGCAAAATGTTTACAGCTTACATTAAAATGTTGTTACACTTCTGATATGTTGTGTTGACAAATCCTTCACATTACCCAAGACAAGCTCTTAACATAAAAACATTTACTATCCATTAAATAAATTGTGAAAAATATGGGCTCATCCAGGTTTAATTCCTCCAATTCCACCTGCCTAAAAATTGTCAGTTAGTGCCTTACTTATCCCCCAAAGAGTCAATGGTAGTGCCTTAATATACAGGGAGGGGTTAGTGCCTTAAGTACTACACAGGGAGTGGGTTGTGCCTTAATACTACACAGGGAGTGGGTTGTGCCTTAACTACTACACAGGGAGTGGGTCGTGCCTTAACTACTACACAGGGAGTGGGTTAGTGCCTTAATACTCACAGGGATGGGTTGTGCCTTACTACACACAGGGAGTGGGTTAGTGCCTTAACTACTACACAGGGAGTGGGTTAGTGCCTTAACTACTACACAGGGAGTGGGTTAGTGCCTTAACTACTACACAGGGAGTGGGTTCAGTGCCTTAACTACTACACAGGGGAGTGGGTTAGTGCCTTAACTACTACACAGGAGTAGGGGTTCAGTGCCTTAACTACTACACAGGGAGTGGGTTAGTGCCTTAATACTACACAGGAGTGGGTTGTGCCTTAACTACTCACAGGAGTGGGTTAGTGCCTTAACTACTACACAGGGAGTGGGTTAGTGCCTTAACTACTACACAGGGAGTCATGGGTTAGTGCCTTAACTACTCTACACAGGAGTCAGTGGGTTAGTGCCTTAACTACTACACAAGGAGTCAGTGGTTAGTGCCTTAACTACTACACAGGGAGTGGGTTGTGCCTTACTACTCACAGGAGTGGGTTAGTGCCTTAACTACTACACAGGGAGTCAGGGTTAGTGCCTTAACTACTACACAGGGAGTGGGTTAGTGCCTTAACTACTACACAGGGATCAGTGGGTTAGTGCCTTAACTACTACACAGGGAGTCAGTGGGTTAGTGCCTTAACTACTACACAGGGAGTCAGTGGTTAGTGCCTTAACTACTACACAGGGAGTCAGTGGGTTAGTGCCTTAACTACTACACAGGAGTAGTGGGTTAGTGCCTTAACTACTACACAGGGAGTCATGGGTTAGTGCCTTAACTACTACACAGGGCAGTGGGTTAGTGCTTAACTACTACACAGGGAGTGGGTTAGTGCCTTAACTACTCCACAGGGAGTGGTTAGTGCCTTAACTACTCACAGGGAGTGGGTTAGTGCCTTAACTACTACACAGGGAGTCAGGGTTAGTGCCTTAACTACTACACGGAGTGGTAGTGCTAACATGACAGGGAGTGGTTAGTGCCTTAACTACTCACAGGAGATGGGTTAGTGCCTTAACTACTCACAGGGAGTCATGGGTTAGTGCCTTAACTACTCACAGGGAGTCATGGTAGTGCCTTACTACTGCCAAGAGTCAGTGGTAGTGCCTTACTACTACACAGAGTAGTGTTAGTGCCTTAACTACTCACACAGGAGTCAATGGGTTAGTGCCTTAACTACTCCACAGGAGTCATGGGTAGTGCCTTAACTACTCACAGGAGTCATGGGTTAGTGCCTTAACTACTACACAGGGAGTCAATGGGTTAGTGCCTTAACTACTACACAGGGAGTCATGGGTTCAGTGCCTTAACTACTACACAGGGAGTCATGGGTTAGTGCCTTAACTACTACACAGGGAGTCAGTGGGTTAGTGCCTTAACTACTACACAGGGAGTCAGGGTTAGTGCCTTAACTACTACACAGGAGTCAGTGGGTCAGTGCCTTAACTACTCCACAGGGATGGGTAGTGCCTTAACTACTACACAAGGAGTAGTGGGTTAGTGCCTTAACTACTGCACAAGGAGTCATGGGTTAGTGCCTTAACTACTACACAAGGAGTCATGGGTTAGTGCCTTAACTACTACACAGGAGTCAGTGGGTTAGTGCCTTAACTACTACACAGGAGTCAGTGGGTTAGTGCCTTACTACTACACAGGAGTCATGGGTCAGTGCCTTAACTACTACACAGGGAGTCAATGGTTAGTGCCTTAACTACTACACAGGAGTCATGGGTTAGTGCCTTAACTACTACACAAGGAGTCAATGGGTTAGTGCCTTAACTACTACACAGGGAGTCAATGGGTTAGTGCCTTAACTACTACACAGGAGTCAGTGGGTTAGTGCCTTAACTACTACACAAGGAGTCAGTGGGTTAGTGCCTTAGACTACTCCACAAGGAGTCAGTGGGTTAGTGCCTTAACTACTACACAGGAGTCAGTGGGTTAGTGCCTTAACTACTACACAAGGAGTCAGTGGGTTAGTGACCTTAACTACTACACAGGGAGTCAATGGGTTAGTGCCTTAACTACTACACAGGGAGTCAATGGGTTAGTGCCTTAACTACTACACAGGGAGTCAGTGGGTTAGTGCCTTAACTACTCCACAGGGAGTCATGGGTTAGTGCCTTAACTACTCCACAGGGAGTCAGTGGGTTAGTGCCTTAACTACTACACAGGGAGTCAGTGGGTTAGTGCCTTAACTACTACACAGGGAGTCAGTGGGTTAGTGCCTTAACTACTCCACAGGGAGTCAGTGGTTAGTGCCTTAACTACTACACAGGGAGTCACTGGGTTAGTGCCTTAACTACTCCACAGGGAGTCACTGGGTTAGTGCCTTAACTACTCCACAGGGAGTCACTGGGTTAGTGCCTTAACTACTCCACAGGGAGTCACTGGGTTAGTGCCTTAACTACTCCACAGGGAGTCAATGGGTTAGTGCCTTAACTACTACACAGGGAGTCAATGGTTACGGTGCCTTAACTACTCCACAGGGAGTGGGTTAGTGCCTTAACTACTCCACAGGGAGTCACGTGGGTTAGTGCCTTAACTACTCACAGGGAGTACTGGGTTAGTGCCTTAACTACTAGCATAGGGTCTGGGTTAGTGCCTTACTACTCACAGGGTGGGGTTAGTGCCTTAACTACTACACAGGGAGTGGGTTAGTGCCTTAACTACTACACAGGGGAGTGGTTAGTGCCTTAACTACTCATAGGGGTGGGTTAGTGCCTTAACTACTTACACAGGGAGGGGTTAGTGCCTTAACTACTACCAGGGAGTGGGTGCTAGTGCCTTAACTACTACACAGGGTAGTGGGTTAGTGCCTTATTACTACACAGGATGAGTGGGTTAGTGCCTTAACTACTACACAGGGAGTGAGTGGGTTAGTGCCTTAACTACTACACAGGGTCGTGGGTTAGTGCCTTAACTA
>CM060335.1:32154207-32159207 GCA_030674155.1 Stramonita haemastoma | reverse complement strand
ACCATATTTAACTTCCTGAGAGAATCTGGCTTTTTCTGTCTGATATGAGTGAAGGTGGTATTGTTGGTCTCTAAGGACAAGGTTGTTTTAAGGAACCTGGATTTTCGTTTTTTTTTTTTTTTTTTTATGTGTGATCGATGTGTTTTTTTCCCACAACGGGGTGGCCGTCCTGGACTGAAACTCATGGTTGACCAGGGTGTCGATACAAGCATAGACAGTAAAGTTGGTTTTATACCATGTTTTAATTTGTATACAGTTGCACAGTTTTAATATGAGTTTTAAATTTGACCAGGTGACAGCTAGCCCCAATATGGCCTGTGTGGTCGGCGGGGCTAAAAACAACATGCTTGGGTTGATTGTATGAGATGCCTGGAAGCATCGGTTTTATTTATTTATTTATTTTTTTTATTCTTTTACTTCAAGGATAATGGAATAAGCACTCATGTGCTTTTTTTTTTACATCCAGTCCCCCTGTGAATGCAGTTTTGACAATATTTTCATCCGTTCCCACTGGCACACGCTTCCCTACTCTTCCGAAAAGTGGAACCGGTTTGAACATGTGCACAAGATGTTCTGCGTGCGTTCGCACAAGGACCTCGGTTTATAGTCTCATCCGAAGGATTTTGTGGGGAATGGAGGAGGCACTGATGTTAACTCCAGAGGAAAAAATCTTCTTGAACGAGATTTGAACCTGGGTCAGCAGATCATGAGAAAATCACTCTGACCACCAAGGTATCCCGTCCTGACAGTATAGAGAGGAGCACAGTGTTCTTATTGTTCTCGGTCTCTATGAAGCAGTGAGTGTGAAGTTGTAGCGTAGTGAAAAGCTGTTTGTATTGTATTGTATTGTATTGGTGTTGTGTGTTGTATTTATTGTATTACATTGCATTGTATTGGATTGATTGGATTGCGTTACATTACATTGTATTGAATTGCATTGCCTTGTATTGTATTGCATGTTTTACATTGCGTTGTAATGTATTGTATTGTATACATTGCACTGCGTTGCATTATATTGCATTGTATTTTTGTATTAATTGTATTGTTTTGTATTGTACTACATTGCGTTGATTGTATTGTTTTATAATGTATTGTATTGTTACCACTTAAAGTCACGGCAAATATTTTCTACGTGGAATTCGGGTACACTCCCCAGGAAGAGCGCGCTGTCACAAGAGCAGCGCCAACATTTTTTTCCTGCCTGCACATGTATGCGTTCTCTATCAGAATTACTTTTTTCTACATAAATCTGTCAGGAACAACTCTTTTGATGCCGTAGGTTCTTTTACGTGCGCTAAATGCATGCTGCACACGGAACCTTAGTTTATCGTCTCACCTGAAAGACTAGCACCCATACCACCACTCAAAGGCTAGTGGATGGTTGGGTGGTGTTGGGAAGTTTCAAGCACAAATTAAGTGTATCGAACCAAGCCTGCTTTCAACCTGGACATTTTGCTGTCTAGGCAAGTGTGTTCTTCTAGATCACCGATTCAGGGGAAGAAAAAGTCTGATTATGACGAGTCTCTTTTTTTTTTTTTTTTTTAACCTTTACCTTTTTTGCTAAATATCTGCATTCTGTCTGTCTGTCGTCCTCTGTGTCTGTATCTGTCAAGTCTGTTTCTCTATCTTTTGTCTGTCTGTGTTACTGTGGTGTCTATTTATCCGTCTCTCTCACAAAATTGCTATATCTGCATCTGTCTGTCTGCATGCCTGTCTGTCTGTGTATGCTTTCTGTCAGTCTGTTTCCTGTATCTTTTGTTTGTCTGTGCTTCTGCATGTTTATCTATCCGTCTCTTACACAAAATACTAATCTCTGCATCTATGTGTATCTGTCTGCCTGTCTGTCCGTGTATGTATGCATGTATGCATGTATGTATGTATGTATGTATGTATGTATGTATGTATGTATGTATGTATGTATGTATGTATGTATGTATGTATGTATGTATGTATGTATGTATGCGTGCGTGCGTGGTGCGTGAGTGCGTGTGGTGTGGTATGTATGTATGTATGTATGTATGTATGTATTATGCATGTATATTATGATGTATGCATGTTATTATGTATGTATGTATGTATGTATGTATGTATGTATGTATGTATGTATGTATGTATGTATGTATGTATGCATGCTCATGCATGATGTATGTATGTATGTATGTATGTATGTATGTATCTGTCAGTCTGGTTTTCTATCTTTTGTCTGTTTGTGTATATGTCAATGTCTATCTCTCCGTCTCTCACAAAACACTTCTTCGGCAGTCTCTCTCTCTGTTTTTTCTATGTTTGTATCTGTCAGTCTCTTTCCTCGTTTTGTCTGTCATGTGTTTCTGCTGGTGCTATCTGTCCGTCTCTCACGCAGAAAAATTGCTATCTCTGTATCTCTGGTCTGTCTGTCTGCTGTCTGTCTATGTATGCTATCTTTCAGTCTTTTTTTCCCCCATCTTTTCTCTTGTGTGTCTGTCAGACCCTATCTTTCTATCTCTCACAACAAATTTATTCATGACATGCCTGAGTTCCATTACCGCCTATACCCCCACCCCACCCACCCCAACCCCCACCCCCCTCCCCTTCCTCCGCACCTCCTCCCTTCCCCACCCGCCCCTTACTCCCCCTACTCCCCTCTCACCTCTCCCTCCCTCCTCCCTCTCCACCTTCTGCATAATATTATCGCCTTGTGACTAAGTAGCAGAGGGAGACAAGAGGCAGCTTCATCCTGCGGTAAGCCAAGTCTTGTGCGGCCCAGATGGCAGGCAGCAAGACAGCTTATTTCCTGAGACCTCATTTTCCTCTGAGCTCCTTTCTTCTCCCTGTGCTTCTGACACCTTCTTCACTATACTAGGCTACACGCGGTGGGGGACTGCACTGTCTGTCTCCATAAAAGAACGGGATCATTTCCTGGATAATTGTTATTATAATAAGTGAGCAAGGGGAGGTGGGTGGGTAGATATGGTGGTGGGGGTGGGGGTGGGGAGTGGTGGGGGGTAAGGTGTGTGTGTGTGTGGTGTGTGTTGTGTGTGTGTGTGTGTGGTGTGTGATGTGTAGATGTGGGGTGTGTGTTTATTTATCTATTTATTTATTCTTTTATATCAAGTATGACCAATAATCATTAAGGAGAAAGTAGTGTAGGAAGTATAGATCTAACCAATAATGAAATAAACACTCATGAGCTTTTTTTTCTTTCAGTGTGTATGCAGTTTCGTAAATATTGGCATCTGTTCCCACAGGCACTCAATGGACTACTCTTACGAAAAGCGGAACAAAATTTAACGTGTGCGCAAGATGTTCTGCGTGCGTTCGCACACAGGGCCTCGCTTTAAAGTCTCCTCCGAAGGACTTTTGGGGAGAGTGGAGTCAGCACTGATGTTAACTCCAGGAGAAAAAATCTCCTCGACCGGAATCGAACCCGGGTCGTCAAATTGCCAGCGCAATGTTCTGACCACTAGGCTAACCGTGTGTGCGTGGTGTGTGTGTGTGTGTGTGTGTGTGTGGTGGTGTGGTGGTGTGTGTGTGTGGTGCGTGGTGGTGTGTGCTGTGGTGTGTGTGTGTGTGTGTGTTGTGTGTGTGTAATTTGTGTGTGTATTGTGTGTGTGTAATTGTGTGTGTGTTGGAGGAACGGTGGATGGGTGAGAAAGAATGTGTGTTATTTTTTTTTTTTTGTATTCTATTATTTTATATCGAGGATAATGGAATCAGCACTCATATGCTTTTTACATCGAGGACTTCTATACCTAAAGTCTTATACTACTACTACTACTACTACTACTACTACTACTACTACTACTACTACTACTACTACTACTACTACTACTACTACTACTACTACTACTACTGCTACTACTACTACTAAGAAGAAGAAGAAGAAGAAGAAGAAGAAGAAAGAGAAGAAGAAGAAAAGAAAGAAGAAGAAGAAGAAGAAGAAGAAATAATAATAATGAAGACGATGACGGTGATGAAGATGACAATGATAAATTTCTAATAATGACAATGACGAAATGATGATGTAATAAATAAATAAAAATAGATAATGAAAAATAATAAAAAATAATAATAATAATAATAATAATAATATAATCCCTATTCATAAGTCTGACTTGTCAGGAGCTTAACGGCAGCGCAACGCTTATATGACAGACAACAATGGTTTGCTGACTGAGCGTTTGATGACGAAGAAGAAATTGTTGACCTGTGTTGTTTTTTTAAATAAAATCTCATTAAAGGAAATAAATTACTCTTGGGGGAAAACGGTAGTAAGGGAATGGGGAAGGGGGGCGGCTGATTGGGTGAACCAATGTGAGTGAGGAGTTAAGAGAGAAGGAAGCATTTCCCTAACCCTGTTCTGATAATTATTCCTGGTACCTTTTAGTCTGGGTCTGTTATGGGTCTGGCACCTCTGGAACTAAGCTTTCGGGGGGACGGGTTAGCCTAGTGGTCAGTACATTACGCTAGCAATATGTCGATCCGGGTCCAATTCCCGTTTGAGGGGATTTTTCCTCTAGAGTTAATATCAGTGCTGACTCCACTCTCCCCAGAAGTCCTTCGGATGAGACTATAAACAGAGGCCCCGTGTGCGAATGCACGCAGAAATCTTGCGCACATGTTAAATCCTGTTCCCTTTTCGTAAGAGGAGGCTTTTGTGTGCCGGTGGGAACAGATGACAAGATTAACGATACTGCATACACACGGGGCTAGGTGTAAAAAAGCACATGAGTGCTTATTCCATTATCCTCGATATTAAGAAAAAATATTGATGTGTGTGTATGCAACGCCGCGCGCGCGTGGTGTGTGTTGTGTGTTGTGTCTGTTTTTTTTTGTTTTTTTTTTTATTTTTTATTTTATTCTTTTTTTCTCTTTTTCCTAGCAAGGTAGGGATGTTATCTATATTGACAGGCCCCTGACATCCCAATGGGGAATTGTGCAGACTAGCATATGACTTCAGACTACATTACGAGGCCCTTGGAATATTCCTTTGGTATGATAGTATCGCACCCCTTCCCTAC
>CM060335.1:32129207-32136707 GCA_030674155.1 Stramonita haemastoma | reverse complement strand
CTCTCTCCTCTCTCTCTCTCTCTCTCTCTCTCTCTCTCTCTCTCTCTCTCTCTCTCTCTCTCTCTCTCAGACACAGACTGGGCTGGGTATTATCACAGAAGATGATGTCCGTCAAAAAACACCTTCATTAGAAGAATCCTCTTTCATAATTATAACGCTCTCGGTAGTTTTTCTCCCCCAGCAGCTTTATTAATAAACCATCCTCCAATGCACTGTGGTTAACAACCATGGACTACAGGCTGGAAGGTCGCGGGTTTGAAACCCATAAGAGTCGCAAACTGAAGTGGTATGGGCACGTCGCAAGATTAACAGGGCTTGCCAAGACGATTCTGCAAGGAACTGTGCAAGGCGGGAGAAGGAGAGGCAGGCAGAGAAAGAGATGGGAGGACAACATCCGAGAGTGGACGGGCCTCAGGCTGAGTGACACCCTGAGAAAGGTCGAGGACAGAGGGAAATGGAGAGAGCTGGTTGCGAGGTCTTCCGTGGCGCCCCTACGATCTAAACAGACTATGGGATAGAAGAAGAAGAAGGAGAAGAAGAAGAAGAAGAAGAAGAAGAAGAAGAAGAAGAAGAAGAAGAAGAAGAAAAGAAAGAAGAAGAAGAAGAAGAAGAAGAAGAAGAAGAGTTATAGAGATTTTGGGGTGCTCTCGCATGCTTCTACCATGTGTGAGTTTGATGTGGGCTCGTTGGGAAGACGGGGACCACACAGTCAAGCTTCATCCACTTTTGTGATTTTGAGAGTGTTGCTCAAATTATTGGACCAGCAATGCAGGTGAATCGGTGGTCTAGAGGTAGCACGTCTGCCTAGAAAGCGACAAGTCCGGGTCGGAGTGTGCGGTGGTTCGAATCCCGTTTGGGCTCAAAACTCCCCCCCCCCAATCTATTAGAACATGGGTGAGGATTTTGGTGCTAGTCTTTTGGATAAAACAATAAGCCGAGGTCCTGTGTGTTTCACATCATTATTTAGCGCACGTAAAAGAACCCGCAGCAACGAAAGGGTTGTCTCTGGCAAAATTGTGACGCTCTACCACAAAATGAGTCGCTTAGCACCTGACCCACATTTCCGATAGCAGCCATTAAAGGCAGGTGGGGGTCAAGTTGTTGATTTTAAGAGTTGGTTGATTATAAAACTAGAGCCATTATTCTACCTAGTAGTGAAATATCAAAGCATAGTTCGGTTTCCTTTTGCCTTTAAACGTGTTTTAAAAATACCCAAGTTTTGATTCTAGCCACCTATTAGGACGCTTAACTGGTCAATTTCTCATTTTGTCATTTCCTGCAGTTTAACTTTTCAAGTTGTAATAACTTTTGATAGAACTGTCTGATTTTAAATCTGCTTTTTGCACTGTATAGCCATTTTCTTGCAGATTAATACCTTGTCAATAACTAAAAATTGACCTCTGGTGCAATGCGACTCCTCATGTGGTGGAGCGTCATAATTATGTAGAAAAAGTCACTTTGATAAGGAAACAACAGTTTCAGACAGGGAAAAGAAAAAAAATCAGAATGGGTGGCGCTGCACTTATTGCAACGCGCTCTTCCCGGGAAGAGCAGCCCGAATTTCATGCGGAGCAATCTGCTGTGAGACAAAGTGATATTTAAAAAGGTGTCTATATATCTCTCCGTTGACGCTGGGATGTATTAATATGATAGTAAACGTGGAGCACAACCGAAAGCACATACACTTTCATAGCAGCATCATTGTCATCATCATTGATCATCTTGCAATAAAAGAAAAATATCTTTCATATTGTGGCTCCTGTAGCGCTGGTAACATGGAGACCTCAGTTTTAGTTTCTCATACATTTAAATTTTCTGTGCCCGCGGTGAATTTCTTTGGAAGAATTCGGGGTTGGAGGTTCACGGAAGATGGTCGTCGGATAGACATTATTGTCGTCACCCAGGCCCTGGGTAATTGTCTCTTCCAGTCTGACTCCGCAAGAGAGCTACTACTGTCGTCAGTAGGGGGCTTAGTGGCTGGTGTCCTGCGTATGTTAGCTCAGAACAGGCACCACTAGGCCTAGACACCACCAATACAACGTGATCCAGCATCAGTGCAGGGCCTTTCTGTCTGGTGGTTAAACGGTGGCCTGACATTGATAGGTTCCTTGTGGACTTTTGACCCTGGGGATGCGACATAACGGATCTGAGTATGGCTGAAGGATGGGGAGGGGGAGGGGGAGGGAGGGATCAAAATCAGTGGGGTGGCAACAGCAAGACCTGCTACTTAAGGATGCAATACCTGCTGACAGATGCAATTTATCAGGTTTTCTTTTCATGCAACCAACAACAGAAAATAAAGTAGTTTTCGGGAAACTGTTTCTCAGATCAATGAATATTGCATCTAAACTCTTGATGATCATGAAGAGCATAAATTGTGCTTGTTTTAACATAACAATTGTTTTAGGATATGGCTGATGTGATTCTCTTGATTTTGTTAGTGCTGATACATTATTTCTTCTGATATATTGATAGCAATATGTTTGTTATAATACTTGTAATGTCAAATTTCCATCTCTGAATGCCCACCATTCTTTTATATTGTGATACCTCTCTCTGTCTCTTTGTTTCTCTGTCTCTCTCTCTCTGTGTCTCTGTCTCTCTATCTCTCCGTCTCTCTCCCTCCGCCTCTCGCTCCCCCTCCCTCCCTTTCTCTCCTCCCCTCTGTCTCTCTTTCCCTCCCTCTCTGTCTTTTCCCCCTCTCTCTCCTCCTTCTCTCTCTCCCTCCCTCCCTCCCCCTGTCCCTCCCCCTGTCCCTCAACTCCTCTCTCCCTCCACTCCTCTCTCCTTTTATCTCTCTCTCTCTCTCTCTCTCTCTCTCTCTCTCTCTCTCTCTCTCTCTCTCTCTCTCCTCCTCTCTCTCTCTCTCTCTCTCTCTCTCCCTCTCTCCTCTCTATCTCTCCCTCCCTCCACCCCCCTCTCTCCCTCTTCCCCCATTTCTCCCTCCCCTCTCCCTCCCCTCTCCTCTCCTCTCTCTCCTCCCTCCTCTCCTCTCTCTCTCTCTCTCTCTCTCTCTCTCTCTCTCTCTCTCTCTCCTCTCTCTCTCTCTCTCCTCTCTCTCTCTCCTCTCCCCACGCAGACCCAAGAGAGGGGGGGGGGGGGAGGAGGGTGCTAACAACGCCATTGCCTAGTATCTTGTAGCGGACCCACACACACTGTGTTGCAGGATGTCATAAGAGAACTTTATTGTCTGCCACGGAAGCCGTTCATTAACCGATGCTGCTTTCACAGGATGTCTGTCTGTCTGTCTGTCTTAGCTGGCGTCTGTACCGGTTACCCTACACTCTCCCCCCCCCCCCCCCCCCCGCAACCCCTTGCACCCACCCAACCCTTCCCCCTCCCCTCCCTACCTCCATTCACACGCACTGTAGAGGATAGGATAATAAAGAAGCAGACGAAAACGGAGACAAATGTCAAACGACAATGAGGTAGGCTTGCTGGCCACAGGACAGGAGAGTGTATTGTCAGACGACACCGGAAATCCTAAATCCTGGATCCTAAATCCTGGATCGGTGGTCTAGAGGTAACGCGCCTGCTTGGAAAGCGAAAAGTTCGGATTAGAAGAGTGCGGTGGTTTGAACCCCGTTTGGTCCCAAAACCTCCCCCCCCCCCCCCCCATTTATTACTCCATGGTGGTGTTAGTCTTTTGGATGAGACGATAAACCGAAGTCCTGTGTGTTATATATCATTATTTAGCGCACGTAAACTAATCCACGGCATCAAGAGAGTTGTCCTTGGCAAAATTTTAAGTAGGAAAAAAAGCCGTTCTGATAGGGAAACAACATACAGTTGCGGATATGATCAGCTTTGGCTAAGTATATAGCTGCTTGCGCTTATCTTAGAGATGTGAGTGCTGCTTTCTGTATGTTAACATAATGATCACATAAAAAGGTAATGAGATGTTATTTTCTGCCCCTTTTTGACCTTTCCATGAGTACATCATTTGCATCCCTCCCTGTCTCTGTGTCTATCTCTCTCTGTCTCTGTATATGTCTTTCTGCCTCTGTCTCTGCCTTTCTCTCTATCTCTCTGTCTTGTCTGTCTATCTGTCCTCCTCTCTCTCTCTCTCTTCTCTCTCTCTCTCTCTCTCTCTCTCTCTCTCTCTCTCTCTCTCTCTCTCTCTCTCTCTCCTCTCTCTCTCTCTCTCTCTCTCTCTCTCTCTCTCCCCCCTCTCTCCTCTCTCTCCCCTCTCCTCTCTCTCTCTCCTCTCTCTCTCCTCTCTCTCTCTCTCTCTCTCTCTCTCTCTCTCTCTCTCTCTCTCTCTCTCTCTCTCTCTCTCTCTCTCTCTCTCTCTCTCTCTCTCTCTCTCTCTCCTCTCTCTCTCTCTCTCGATAGACACAGAAAAGTGCTTCCACACATTAAACAAACAGTCTTGTAGTATTGTCACACTATAAAAAGATGCCATCAGGAGACGAGGCTGTCTGCAAAGGAAGTCATTCATTATCAGACTTAGAATGTTCTGATAGTGTTTGGTTCTCTTCCAGACTCGGACTATTCTGATAATGTTTGGTTCTCTATCAGGCTTTGACTGTCTTGATCGTGTTGGTTCTCTGTCAGAATGTCCTCATAGTGTGTGGTTCTCTACAATGTCCTGATTATGTTTGGTTCTCTATCAGAATGTTCTGATAGTGTTTGGTTCTCTATCAGAATGTCCTGATTATGTTTGGTTCTCTACAATGTCCTGATAGTGTTTGGTTCTCTACAATGTCCTGATAGTGTTTGGTTCTCTATCAGAATGTCCTGATTATGTTTGGTTCTCTATCAGAATGTCCTGATAGTGTTGGTTCTCTGCCAGAATGTTCTGATAGTGTTTGGTTCTCTACCAGAATGTTCTGATAGTGTTTGGTTGTCTACTAGAATGTTCTGATAGTGTTTGGTTGTCTACCAGAATGTTCTGATAGTGTTTGGGTCTCTACCAGAATGTTCTGATAGTGTTTGGTTCTCTATCAGAATGTCCTGATAATGCTTGATTCTCTATCAGAATGTCCTGATAATGTTTAGTTCTCTATCAGAATGTCCTGATAGTGTTTGGTTCTCTATCAGAATGTCCTGATAGTGTTTGGTTCTCTATCAGAATGTCCTGATAGTGTTTGGTTCTCTATCAGAATGTCCTGATAGTGTTTGGTTCTCTATCAGAATGTTCTGATAGTGTTTGGTTCTCTACCAGAATGTTCTGATAATTTTTTGTTCTCTACTAGAATGTTCTCATAGTGTTTGGTCCTCTACCAGAATGTTCTGATAGTGTTTGGTTCTCTACCAGAATGTTCTGATAGTGTTTGGTTCTCTACCAGAATGTTCTGATAGTGTTTGGTTCTCTACCAGAATGTTCTGATAGTGTTTGGTTCTCTACCAGAATGTTCTGATAGTGTTTGGTTCTCTACCAGAATGTTCTGATAGTGTTTGGTTCTCTACCAGAATGTTCTGATAGTGTTTGGTTCTCTACCAGACTCAGATTGTCCTGATAATGTTTGGTTCTCTTTCAGGCTTAGACTGCCTTGATCATGTTGGTTCTCTGCCAGAATGTCATGATAGTGTTTTGGTTCTCTGTCAGAATGTCTTCATATCAGTGTTTATTTCACTATCCTCGATATAAAAGAATAAAATACAAAATACAAATACTCACTCACTCACTCACTTACTCACTCACCCACCCACTCACTCACTCACTCACTCACTTACTCACTACACTTACTCACACACTACCTCACTCAAGAGACCGAAAAATGTGTTCGAAACAACAACAGTGGAAACACGAGTCTTACAGGGAACAGAGACTGGGCAGAAAGAACATCATTACATACAATACCATGGCACCATTGTTAGCGTCTGCTGCCACCAACAGAAGCCGTTCATTACTGCAGAGATGCTGCTCCTTTCACAGGATGACTTAGCTGGCTTCTGTACCGGCCAGTAACCATACCCGTCCCCCCCCCCCCTCTCCACCAAGCCTATTCGCACGCACTGTATAGAGGATAATAGAAAGCAGACGAAAACAGAGAGAACTGTAACACGACAACCAAATAGGTAGGAGGCCACAAGAGGAAATGGTTCTAGACGAAATCAGAAACCTAAATCCGGACTCTGGTATTTCTGACATTGGCGTGAAGGGAGGCTGGAACAAAAGTGAGGTACATGCATGCTTTTAAGTATTTCTGAAAGGCAAGGGACTTAGACAGAACTAATGCAGATTGTTTCCAAAAGTGTGTGTGTGTTTGTGTCTTGTGTGTGTGTGTGTGGGGGGGGGGGCTGTGTGTGTGTGTGTGTGTGTGTGTGTGTGTGTGTGTGTGTGTGTGTGTGTGGTGAATGTGTGTGTGCGTGCGTGTGTGGTTGTGTGTGTGTGGTTGTGTTGTGTTGTGTTGTGTGTTGTGTTGTGTTGTGTTGTGTTGGGGTGTGTTGTGGGTGTGTTGTGTGTGTGTGTTGTGTTGTGTTGTGTGTGTGTGTGTGTTGTGGTGTGTTATGTTGGGGTGTGTTGTGTTGTGTGTGTGTTGTTGTTGTTGTTGTTGTGGGGGGGGTATGTGTGTATGTGTGTGTTGCATGTGTCTGTGTTGCATGTGTGTGCGCGCGCGCTCGCGTAGTAGTAGTTCTTCAGTTTAACGTCCTTCCACTAAATAGTGATATCAGACAGGGAAGTGTATAATGTGTGTGTGTGTGTGTGTGTGTGTGTGTGTGTGTGTGTGTGTGTGTGTGTGGTGTGTGTGTGTGTGTGTGTGTGTGTGTAGGGGGGTTGCACATAGCTAAACATCGACAATAAACAAACATAAATCAGATTAAGCATAAACAAGAAACTTTGAAAAGGAAAAAAACAACAACAACAAAACAACTCAAATACTAACTTTGCAATTCCTACAACTAATAAACTTCAAGTACTACAAGTATCTGATAATAGGACTGTGAGTTAAAGACAATACAATATCTTTCATCAGAGAGGCATCTTTAAGAATTTGGTCTAAGCAAAGGGCTGGGAAGGTAGGTAAAAACGTGTGTGTATGTGGGTGTGTATGTGAGTCTCATGGAAGAGATCGGAGGTAAACATTTTCCAATTTGTTTTTTATCATTAAGGCTAGAATATTTTGTTTTTTTCTGAAAAGAAAATATCCCATGCCAAAGTCGGATGTGCCGGACCTGACTTGTGAGGAGCATAACGGCAGCACAACGTGTTTTCGCTCATAATTATGACAATACAACAATAGTTGTTGTCTCAACGTTCTCTCTTTTTCTCAGAACTCTCTGTCTCTGTCTCTGTCTCTGTCTCTGTCTCTCTCTCTCTCTCTGGGGGCGGGGGGGGGGGGAGGGGGAGCGGATAGCCTAGTGTTCAGAACATTGCGCTGGCAATTTGACGACCCGGGTTCTATTCCGGTCGAGGAGATTTTTCTCCTGGAGTTAGCATCAGTGCTGACTCCACTCTCCTCAAAAGTCCTTCGGATGAGACTTTAAACCGAGGTCCCGTGTGCGAACGCACGCAGAGCATCTTGCGCACACGTTAAATCCTGTTCCGCTTTT
>CM060335.1:32119207-32124207 GCA_030674155.1 Stramonita haemastoma | reverse complement strand
TCTTTGTTTTACACGTCTTAAATATAGAGTGTTGTACGCTTCGCTTTCGATCTTTGTATTTAGAAAAGAATGGTCTTCAGAGAATTGTGAGAATCTGTTCAAAAATAATTGGAGAAGAACAAAGAGATCTTAAGACGTTTTGTAATCAGCAGCTTGTGTGCAAAGCGACTGCCATTTTGGCCGATTCCTCCCACGCTTTCTTTTCAGAACTTCAATTGTTGCCTTCAGGACGCCGTTTTCAGAGCCACAACAGCAAAACAAACAGAAAAAGAAATTGTTTTGTGACAGTAGCCATCCGAATTCTAAACTCATAATATCACTGACTACCCAGTTTTTACACTTCTCTGAATTGCTTACCTGATTGCCACTGTTATGATTGTAGTCAATGTATATACGTGTGTATATATGTGGACATGCACTCATAAAATAACTATATCTTATTTTCGGCTTTTTAAATATATTTTTTGGAATTGTTTGTAAGTTCATGTCTTTTCTAGTCAGTGGTTAGTGAGCGAGTGTGTTTTATTTTATTTATTATTGATTGATTGATTCTTTTATATCGAGGATAATGGAATAATCACTCATGTGCTTTTTCATCTAGCCCCAGTGTGTACGCAGCTTTGTAAATCTTCTCATCTGTTCCCACCGGCACACAATGGCCTACTCTTACGAGAAGCGGAGCAGGATTGCGCAAGATGTTTTTTGTGTGTGTGTGTGTGTTTGTGTGTGCGTGTGTGCGCGAGAGTGCGTGTGTGCATGTATGCGTGCGTATGCAAGTGCGTGCGTAAATGCATAAAATAATGATAGTTTATATGTCTTTTCTAGTCAGTGGCATTACTAATATTTATCCATACAATGATGTGTTTGTGTGTGTGTGCACGCGCGTGTGCATACATGTCGTACTTTGTGTGTGACTGATATTTTTTATATTTTAAACTATCATAGAATGTTTAAACAAAATATGAAATGTAGCTATCTTGAGTGTTTTGATTACGATTCGTATAAATATGCCTGTAATATTGTAATTGCCTTTCAGGGGATAATTAATTTGCTTTTGACTTGCCTTTACACACACACACACACACACACACACACACACACACACACACACACACACACACACACACACCATCCCAACATAGCAAAACACACACACACAAACACACACACCCCCCTCTCCCAACCCCATTCACCCCCCACTCCCATCCCCCCCACCCCCCGACCCCCCACCACACACACACACACACACACACACACACACACACACACACACAACACACACACACACACACACACACACACACACACACTTCTAATCCTTACCCACCACCCAAACTTCACGCAAACACACAAAAGCCGATAAACAACGAGAGCTCGACTCCATGTTGAGTGTGGTGTGTGTGTGTGTGTGTGTGTGTGTGTGTGTGTGTGTGTGTGTGTGTGTGTGTGTGTGTGTGTGTGTGTGTGTGTGCGTGCGTGCTTGCGTGTGTGCGAGCGTGTGTGTGTGTGCGTGTGTGTGAGTGTGTGTGTTGTATGAGAGAGAGAGTACGTGTGTATGTGTGTGTGTGTGTATGTGTGTGTGAGTGTGTGTGTGTGTGAGAGAGAGAGTGTATGTGTGAGTGTGTGTGTGTGTGGAAAGGGGGAGAGAGAGAGAGAAGAGAGAGAGAGAGAGAGAGAGAGAGAGAGAGAGAGAGAGGACAGAGAGAGAGAGAGAGAGACAGAGAGAGAGAGAGAGAGAGAGAGAGAGAGAGAGAGAGAGACAGACAGACAGACAGACAGACAGACAGACAGACAGACAGACAGACAGAGAGAGAGAGAGAGAGAGAGAGAGAGAGAGAGAGAGAGAGAGAGAGAGAGAGAGAGAGAGGTGAAAGAGAAGGAAGAAGAAGCTTTTCACTTTTCACACGACACTGCTAGGCCTAACAAAGGGACACAACAACAGGTCCACAAGTCTCCTTTAGCATCACATCCCTCGCTGCTTGCTTTGCATGCTGCTTTTGCTTTGCTGGCCTACTCTGGGATGCACAGAAACCACCAGCCTCTGACGACCAACTCTGGCAGACTAGTCTGGCTTAGCTAGGCTGACAGACTGGCCGTCTGTAGTGTGCAAGTGAGCGGGCAGTGTGCTGACTTTTTTCGCCTTGCTTCTTTTTTTTTACGTGGTGTGGGTTTTTTGGTGTTTTGGTTTTTCTTCTCTGCTTTAGGTACTGCGTTCTTCTGAAGGAAGTTTTTGATTCCTGGTGGGCTGTTGTTGGTTGTATCGTCCGTTTTGCTGTGGTTTGGGTGAGTTAGTTTGTGTTTGTTTGTGATTTGTGTGTGGTTTTTGTTTGTGGACGTTGTTGTTTGTTTGTTTGTTTGTTGTCGATTTATTAAAACTTCTTTGTGCTATATTTTTTCTTTAGTATTATTGTGGGTTTTTTTTTTCTTTACTTGGTTGTTTGTTTTTCTTGCCCCTTTTTTTTTTTTTTTTCTTTCATTGTGTCTATCTTGGGTTTTCTTTTGTGCTATATTTTGTTTTAAATCTTATTTTTTGTTTTGGGTTTGTTTTGAAATTTTTGCTTGCTTGCTTTCTTGTGTCTTTGTTTGTTTCGTTCTTTTTTTCTCTCTCACTATTTTTGTCTTCTTTTTTTTTTACACTTTTATCTGCTCTGTTCTCTTCTGTTATGTTGTAATATTTCTTTCCTTCCTTCTTTCTTTCTTCCTTCTTTCCTTTCTTTCTTTCAGATTTTTATTGGTACTTTTTTCTTTCTTTAGGTAATGTTTTGTTTTCTGTTTTGTTTAGTGTGTTGGTTTTTTATGTACGATTTATTCGTTTCTTTCTTTTTTCTCTTTCTTTTTTTCTTTCTTTGTTCATGTCTTTTCTTCGTTCTTTTTTTTTTTTTCTTTTGTGATTTTTCTTACTTTCTTTACGTTTGTCTGTCTGTCTGTCTGTTTTTCTGTTTGTCTTTCTCTCTTTCATTCTTTCTTCCTACTTTTTCCCTTCTTTCCTTCTTTTCTTTTGAGTTATTTAGTTTTTTTCCATTCTTTATTTCAATTCTGTTCTTTTCTTTACCTTTTGTCTTTCTGTCTGTACCTGTGTGTCTGTCTGTGTGTCTGTCTGTCTGTCTGTCTGTCTGTCTGTCTGTCTGTCTGTCTCTCTGTCTGTCTGTCTGTCTATCTTTCTTTCTCTCTCCCTGTATGTCTTTCTTTCTTCCTTTCTCTTTCTCTCTCTCTATCTTTCTTTCTTAAATTTTCTTTCTTTTCTTTCTTTCTTTCTTTCTTTCATCCGTTCTTTTTTTTTGGTTTGAAAGGGATGGAGGTTGTTCTTTTTAAATCCTTTCCACTTTTAGGTGATTTTTTAAGATACTGTGTCCTTTGATCGTGGTAGTATGGTGAGTTTTATGGTTGATTTGTTTACTTGCTTTTATTTTCTTTCTTTCAAGCCTTTTGCTCTATCTTTTTTCCTTACTTTCTTTCTTCATATTACAAAAGAAAGAAAAGATAAAAGAAAGAGGTTAAAAAATAGCCTCATTCTTTTATCTCTCCTTTCTTTTTCATTTTCCTTTTTTCTTTTCTTTTTTTTCTGTTCTTTTCTCTTCTTTTTCTTTCTATTTTTCTTTCTTTCTTTTTTCCTTCCTTTCGTTTTTTCTTTCTTTCTTTCTGTTTATTTTCCTTGTTCTCCTTTCTTTTGGTTTTCTGTGTTTCTTTTTTCCTTTTATTTCCTTTCTTTTTTTCTTCTTGTATTCTGTCTTTCATTCGGTCGTTGTGTCTATTTACCTTTATTTCTTTCCGTCTGTCTTTCTTTGGGTCTCTCCTTCTTTAATTGTTTCTGTCTTCATTTCTTTTTATCCTTCTTTCTTTCTTTCTTTCTTTCTTTTTTTTCTTTCTTTCTTTCTTTCTTTCTTTCTTTCTTTCTTTCGTTATTTTCTTTTGTTTGTTTGTTTGTTTGTTTGTTTGTTTGTTTGTTTGTTTGTTTCTTACTTACTTACTTACTTACTTACTTACTTACTTACTTACTTACTTACTTACTTACTTACTTACTTACTTTCTTTCTTTCTTTCTTTCTTTCTTGTCTGTCTGTCTGTCTGTCTGTCTGTCTGTCTGTCTGTCTGTCTGTCTGTCTTTCTTTCTATCTTTCTTTTTTCTCTTAACTACTTTTGCATTGGTTTTCCTTTTCCTTTCACTCCGAGGTAGGAATTTGATTTTGATTTAGCTGCTGTTTAGTAAACGTCTGTGTTTTCTTTTTATGCTCTTCCTCTTTCCCTCTGTTTCCGTATGCTTTCGTCCCATTCATTTCTCTCTGTATCTCTGTCTCTCTCTGTCTCTCTCATTCTCTGCTTCTGTCTCTGTCTGTGTTTCTCTGCCTCTGTTTCTCTCTCTTTGTCTGTTTCTTTATCTGTCTCTTTTCGTCTCTTTGTTTCTGTTTCTCTCTGTCTTTCAACGAGGAATGGATGAATACAGGTTATTGCACTTTTGAAAAACACTCCAAAGAGTATAGTTTTGTTAGGTCGGGGTGTGTGTGTGTGTGTGTGTGTGTGTGTGTGTGTGTGTGTGTGTGTGTGTGTGTGTGTGTGTGTGTGTGTGTGTGTGTGTGCGTGCGTGTGTTTGTGTGTGTGTGTGTGTGTGTGTGAGAGAGAGAGAGAGAGAGAGAGAGAGAGAGAGAGAGAGAGAGAGAGAGAGAGAGAGAGAGAGAGAGAGAGAGAGAGAGAGAGTTCTTCCATTTAATGTCTATTTTAGAGGTAAAGGTTCCCCATAACCTGTGTGGTCGTAGGGAAGCGAAACGTCAGTGACCTCAGCTTCTCTAGGGTCCACCATGTTGAGGGCGGCGCCCATCTCTTCTCCCTCGCTGCTTTACCTTCCTTGACCCTAAAGAGGGCAGGTATCCATTTACAGCTGGGTGAACTAGGGGACTATCTGAAGCTAAGGCGCGCAAACGGTCACCCATCCAACTGGTAACCACGAAGTACATGTAGGGAAAAGTAATGCCGAAAAAAAAAGGAAAACAAGATGTGACCGGAAGT
>CM060335.1:32106707-32111707 GCA_030674155.1 Stramonita haemastoma | reverse complement strand
CTCTCTCTCTCTCTCTCTCTCTCTCTCTTCTCTCTCTCTCTCTCCTCTCTCTCTCTCTCTCTCTCTCTCTCTCTCTCTCTCTCTCTCTCTCCTCTCTCTCTCTCTCTCTCTCTCTCTCTCCCTCTCTCTCTCTCCCTCTCTCTCTCTTTCCCTCTCCCTCTCCTCTCTCTGTCTCTCTCTCTGTCTGTCTGTCTGTCTTCTGTCTGTCTCTCTCTCTCTCTGTCTCTGTCTCTGTCTCTGTCTCTGTCTCTCTCTCTCTCTCTCTCTCTCTCTCTCTCTCTCTCTCTCTCTCTCTCTCTCTCTCCCTCTCTCTCTCTCTCTCTCTGGATAGAGAAAGAGAGAGAAAAAAACTTACCATTTATGAACCTCAAAGTGTAAGACTAGGAGTGAAAAATTTAATCTTTCTGTCCTGTAGAATAAGTATATATATATATAGAGAGATATAGATTATATAATTATAGATATAGATATATATATGTATATTATATATGTATATATAATATATACATATATGTGTGTATATATATAAATTTATATATATGTATATTTATATATATATATATATATATATATATATATATATATATCTCTATATATAATATATATATACTTATTCTACAGGACAGAAAGATTAAATATATATATGGAGTTAACAATCAATGCAGATTCCATTCTCCCCAAAAGTCCTTCGTATGAGACAATCAACCGAGGTCCCGCGAGCGAACGCACGCAGAATATCATGCGCACACGTTAAAATCTGTTCCGCTTTTCAAAAGAGTAGGTCATTGTGTGTCGGTGGGAAAAGATGACAAAATTTACGAAAACTGCATACACTTCAGGGACTGGGCGAGATAAAGCACACGAGTGCTTATTCCATTATCCTCGATCTGAAAGAATAAATGAATAAATGTTCAAAATGAAATAATAGACAAATCTATAAAATAAGGAAATTGGCAAACAAATAAATGAATAAATAAATTAATAAGTTAGCAATGAAAGTGAAAAAAATAATATCCCACACGGACATGGACATGACATGTCATTATTTTCTGTTGTTAACTAGCGGAGACAGAAGAAAGGAAATGGCACACTGTGTTTGCCTGAGGGACTGTCGTCTAAAGATAAAAACTACAGTTTCTTAGGAGACAGCCAACGATGAAAATCGTCGATCGGTGGTTAGAGGTAACACGCCTACCTAGAAAGCGAAAAGTCCGGGTCGGAGTGTGCGGTGGTTCCAATCCCGTTTCCACCCAAAACTTTTCCCCCCATCCATTAGACCATGAGTGGTGGTCTGGGTACTTGTCTTTCGGATGAGACGCATAGAGTACAGACACACATGCGCATGTGCAAGCATACACACACACACATTCACATGCTCAAGAACTCACGGCAACAAGAGGGTTGTCTCTGGGCAATATTCTGTAGAAAAAAAAGCCCTTTTGATAGGGAAGATGCAGACATGGAACAAATGGGTGGCGCTGAACTTGTGGCGATGCGGTCTCCCCCGGGAGAACAGCCCGAATTTCACGCAGAGAAATCTTGTGTGGTAAAGATAAATAAATCAAACAAAAAATAAGATAAATGAGTATGTAGCTTGCAACTGGTCTTCCTCTCTTAACAATGACCACAAGAAATAAAATGATTTAAAAAAATAATAGACCTTACCTCCAAAAACCCCTTAGAAAATTAATGAATTTTTCGGGTGTTTGTTTTTGGTAGAGAGCTGCTTTTGTTTCTCATTAACTCTGTGTGTTTGTGTGTTGTGTGTGTGTGTGTGTGTGTGTGTGTGTGTGTGTGTGTGTGTGTGTGTGTGTGTGTGTGTGTGTGTGTGTGTGGTGTGTGTGTTGTGATTGTGTGTGTGGTGTGTGTGTGTGTGTGACAGTGTGTGTGTGTGCATGCGTGCGTTACGTGTGTGTGTGCATGGTGTGTGATGGTGTGGTACACGTGTGTATGTGTGTATAAGCGTGTGTATATGTTTGTGTGTGTGTGTGTTTGCGTGCCATCCAGTGTCATGCAAATGCACGTGGGAGAGAGAGAGAGAGAGAGAGAGAGAGAGAGAGAGAGAGAGAGGGAGAGAGGAGAGAGACAGAACAGACGACAGAGACAGAGACAAGACAAGCGAGAGACAGAGACTAAGAGACAAAGACAGACATTGAGAGACAGAGACAGACAATCAGACAGACAGACAGATAAAAAGCATATGCATGCATACTTTTTTATGCTTTAAACTAAACATGACAAGATAACAGTTTTGCAGTGATAACTGTGCATGTCGATCAAAAAAAATGAAATCCAGGCTCCAGATGCTTATTACTGTCAGGATAACAATTCTTACACCCAGCAAGCTGTATTGTTAGTGTCAGCTAGGATTCACGTAGAAACGGTTTGTTTACGCTGATATTCGATTTCTTTAAAAAAAAAAAAAAAAAAAAAAAAAAAAAAAAGGCAGGGGAGACAATGCTGTGATGTGCCATGCCAGGCGATGATGACTTGTTTTATTTTCACAGGGAAGGGAGAGCAATCTGACGTTTCCTGGGAGATAACTCTCTTTTGACATCATGGAAGGAAGGGAGATAATGTAATTTATTTGTTTATCATTAATTCAACGTCCAGTTAGCATTATTGCATTGGTATATTCAAATAGTGAAGTAAGTTTGTTTTTGTTTTGGTTTAAAGCCTAGATACGGTAAATAGATACATATATTTTTTTTAGTGGACTAATTTTGCTGTAAGAGAGCTCTAACGCATATAGGGACACCACACACGAACAGATATATACACATGCATGCATGCACGCACGCACGCACGCATGCACACCACACACACATACACTTACACGCTCCCCCCCCCCACACACACACACATACACACAGTACAGACACACATTCACGTGTGCAAACACGCACACACTACACATTCACATGCACAAGAACGCACACATACACACATGCACGCACGCACAAGCACACAAACACATGCACACACGCACACACACACACACACACACACACACACACACACACACACACACACACACACACACACACACACACACACACACACACACACATATTATATGGACCACATACAGAAATCAGCATCAAATCATGCACTATTATGAGATCGTGTTCCACTTTTATAAAGAAAGTAGAAAGAATACTGATATAGAGACCCTATGTGTGTGTGTGTGTGTGTGTGTGTGTGTGTGTGTGTGTGTGTGTGTGTGTGTGTGTTGTGTCTGTGTCTGTGTTGTGTGTGTGTGTGTGTGTTTATTTTTTTTAAATTTATTTTTTTATTCATTTATTCTTTTATACCGAGGATAATGGAATAAGCACTCGTGTGTTGGTTTTTTTTTTTACATCCAATCCCCGTGTGTTTATAGTTTTGTAAATCTTGTCACTGATCTCACCGGCACACAATGGCCTACTCTTACGAAAAGCGGAACAGGATTCAACGTGCACGCAAGATGTATTGTATGATGTTCTGCAAAATATATGTGTGTGTGCGTTCATGCGCGCGCGCCCGCGGCATATGTGTGTGTGTGTGTGTGTGTGTGTGTGTGTGTGTGTGTGTGTGTGTGTGTGTGTGTGTGTGTGTGTGTGGTGTGTGAGTGTGTGGGTGTGTGTGTGTGTGGGTGTGTGTGTGGTGTGTGTGTGTGTGTGTGTGTGTGTGTGGTGTGTGTGTGTGTGTTCGTTTGATCTGTAAATGTTTACACGCGCATTTTCACTATTAGTGATTAAACAAAGGTAGACAGACAGGGTGTGTGTGTGTGTGTGCGCGTGCACGTGTGTGTGTGTGTGTGCTTGTGAGTGTATGTGTGTGTGTGCTTTTATGTGTGTGTGTGTGTGTGTGTGTGTGTGTGTGTGTGTGTGTGTGTGTGTGTGTTGTGTGCTCGTGCGTGTGTGTATGTGTATGTGTATGTGTAGTGTAGCAGGAGGGAGGGGCAGTGGGGAGAGGAGAGGAGAGTAAGGGGACACCCAGACTTGAAGTAAGCAGACAAAGAGATTACAGGTCCACACGTCAAACAGATTAACGAATTTTCGGGAGGAATAAAAAAAAAAAAAAAACAGGACAGTGTGTATCCAGTGCTGTGGTTTACGGCAGTTGTTGCTTTGATGTTTGGTTGTTGTTTTTTGTTGGCTTGGTTTTCGGTTATAATTTTTTTTTTTGCAAAGTGTGTGTGTGTGTGTGTGTGGTGTGGTGTGTGTGGTGTGTGTGTGTGTGTGGTGTGTGTGTGTTGTGTTTGTGTGTTGTGTGTGTGTGTGTGTGTGTGTGTGTGTGTGTTGTGTGTGTGTGTGTGTGTGTGTGTGCGTGTGTACTGTGTGTGTGTGTGTTTGAGTGTGTGTGTGTGTGTGTGTGTTTGCGCGCGTGTGTGTGTGTGTGTGTGTGTGTGTGTGTGTGTGTGTGTGTGTGTGTGTGTGTGTGTGTGTGTGTGTATGTGTGTGTGTGTGTGTGTGTGTGTGTGTGTGTGTGTGTGTGTGCTCGCGCGTGTTGGTATGTCTAGTGGGTTTTTTAAATTATTTTTTGGAGCTATTGATTTGCTTTATGTATTTTTGTTTGCTTTGTTTTGTTTTATTCTTGCATTGGAGGTTGTGTTCTCTCATAAAGCATGTATATCCCCATTATTACAAAATACATCATCTACAATTTTAAGTGTAGGCCTTGGCAAATAGCTGACATCAATAACTGACACAGCTTTTTGGCCTGAGCCAAGGCTTTGTCTATGCATCATGATAGTTCACAGCTGTTGTTGCTATGCAATGTTTTTTTGTTTTTTTTGTTTTTTTTGTTTTGGTGGGTGTGGGGGGTGTCTTTCTTTATTTAGTGTAAACAAATACCTATTCAGAACAGAACAAAACATTGTATGCAAATACATTTTGTAGAATCAACAAGTTAATAGCTTATAGTGTACTCCACTGCATCATCAAACAAAACGAAACTTGTTATTATTTTGGCGGCTGAAAAAAATAAAGCATTCTCACATCAAATCAATCCTATTG
>CM060335.1:32094207-32096707 GCA_030674155.1 Stramonita haemastoma | reverse complement strand
CAACAGCAACATCAACAGCAGCAGCAACAACAGCAACATCAGCAACGACAGCAGGAGCGTCAACAGCAGCAATAATAATAATAGCAACAATAGCTGCAGCAGCAACAATAACAATAACAACAACAGTAACAGCAGCAACAACAACAACAACAACAACAGCATAGACAAAGATCAGCAACAAAGACGGAGGAGAAGGATAAGGAGGCGTCATAACATCAAAAACCAAATCGCTGCTAAAACCAATATAAAAAGACAACCAAAACCACAAAAAATATATTAAAAAAACAAACAAATCCACACACACACCACAAAAAAAATCCCAACTGTGCAAGTCACTCAATACTACACTAGTAGCCTAGTAGCCTAGTATCACATCATTCCCACCTTAACCCAGGAACCATCGCATCTACGAACTCTAAGCAGGCAAGTTTCCCCCTCCTGCCCTCCCCCCCTCCCACCCCTCCAAAGGCTTTCCTCCGAGCAACAAGATTTAATGTTAATGGTCTGTGCAAAAGGCAAAGGCAAAGCTGTCATTCTTTGATCATGGCGTCCTGCCATAACCCAGTGATGAAGCTGACCCTGTCAGACATTCCATCAACTTGAAGGCCTGTCTATGCTTGAAGAAAGAAGAAAAAAAAACAACCCAACAACCAACAAAATACGTCTACATGCCTGTAGCTCACGCAGCTTTTGCGTCATTACAATGGTTACGTGACAAAAACGTAAAAGCTGGGTGGGTGTGGTTGGGAGGGTAGGGGTAGGGGTTAGGGGTGGGGAGTAGGGGGTGGGTGGGTGGGTGGTAAGAGTGTGCATCCTTTAGTATAGGAAGACTAAGGAGTTGACCCTTCAAACATGATGCCATCACTACTTTCTCTTTCCTTCTCTCTCTGTCTCTCTGTCTCTCTATCTATCTATCTGTCTGTCTGTCTGTCTGTCTGTCTGTCTGTGTCTCTCTCTCTCTGTCTGTCTGTCTGTCTGTCTGTCTGTCTGTTCCTCTCACTGTCTCTCTCTGTCTCTGTCTCTGTCTCTCTTTGTCTGTCTCTGTCTCTGTCTCTGTCTGTCTGTCTGTCTGTCTGTCTGTCTGTCTGTCTGTCTGTCTGTCTGTCTGTCTGTCTGTCTGTCTGTCTGTCTGTCTGTCTGTCTGTCTGTCTCTCTCTCTCTCTCTCTCTCTCTCTCTCTCTCTCTCCCCTCTCTCCCTCTCTCTCTCTCTCTCTCTCTCTCTCTCTCTCTCTCTCTCTCTCAGGAACTAGAGGAAGCATGTTATCTTAGAGATTTTCTAAAAGAACACAAATATTATGAGTAATCAAAAAAATTAAGAAATGCCATAATCTCACAAAAACGGCGGGAAAAAAAGAAATATTTCCAAGACTTACTATCTTCCAAACAAAATTCAAAGACAGTATGGCGAGCAATAAATCAAATAACTAACAATCAATCATCTTCCAAATCAAATGTAATCAATGACATCTCTGCTGAAAAACTTAACAACCCCTTCATCAATGTTTCTTCTAACGTAATCAGCAATGATAACTCAGAATCCAATGACCTCAATAAATTAAAACAATACTGCCAAGAAAAGCTTATACCTTCAAAACTTCACCTACCATTCATGTCTGTTTCAGAGGTCTATAACTATCTGACTCACCTCAAACAATCAAAAACGCGTGGTCTTGATGGAATAGACAGCAATATATTAAAATTATCAGCTCCAGTTATCACAGACACACTAACATATATATACAACCTCTGCCTTGATAAGAACTATTTCCCCAATGCCTTCAAATGTGAAAAAGTGATCCCCATCTACAAGTCTGGTGATACCTCAGATCCTTCAAACTATAGACCAATCTCTATTATACCTATTCTTTCAAAACCCCCGGAAAAACATATGAATAAACACTTAGTCCATCATATTGAAACAAATAACTTACTTCATCCTAATCAGTCTGGATTTAGACAAAAGCACTCGTGCCATACAGCACTAATCAGTCTTGTAGACAAATGGCTATCAAACATTAATGACAATAACTTTTGTGGAGTATTATTTGTTGATTTCAAAAAAGCATTTGATACAATTGACCACAAACTTCTCCTTAAAAAGCTAGACCTGTATAACATTTCAACAAAAACCATACAACTACTAAATTCCTATCTTACAAACAGGCAACAGTGTGTCTCAATAGCTACATCAACTTCCAAACTAAAAACCATTCATTATGGAATACCACAGGGATCCATATTGGGACCAATTCTCTTTTCATTATACATAAATGACCTCCCTTTACATATCCATTCCAAATGTGAACTATTTGCTGATGACACAACCATACATACGAGCCATAACAACATTGACTATCTTGCAACCATATTACAAAAAAGCACTGACGAACTTGTCAAATGGACAGAACAAAACCACATGTCTATTCATCCCCAAAAAACAAAATGCATGCTTATCACCACCAGACAAAAGCGACAGAATTTATCACATAAACTGTTTAAA
>CM060335.1:32089207-32091707 GCA_030674155.1 Stramonita haemastoma | reverse complement strand
AAACGGCCGATGCAGCAGCAAAAACAGCAGTGATATAAATCACCCCAATGTGATGTTTACATACCACATAAACAGAGTCTACCGCCATTTGTTTGATTGGATTGCTGAGCCCGGCATAAGCAGCAGCAACAGCGGCAGCAGCAGCAGCAATGACAAAATCATTGGTAAATAACCAACCACCATGGTGCAGTGGTTAGCGCCTTGGATTTCGGACTGGAAAGTCGCCGATTCGAATCCCGTAAGGGTGATAGGGATTTTTCGGACTCTGGCCGGTTCATACCCAGAGTGAGTGGGGATGGTTTGTAGTCTCATCCAAAGTACATTAAAATTTTGGGAGGAGTGGAGTTCGCACCGATGAGAAACAAATCCTTTTAAACGAGATTCCAACCTGGTTCAGCAGATCACCAACGCATCACTCTAATCACCAGGCTATCCCGATGGGTAGAGTTATCTCCAGTGATATAACTAAAGCCTTCCACATTTTCTGTCAACTCGACACTTCCTTGTACTTTGAAAAAAAAAATCGCCCACTCAAGCAGCATATGCGCCATCATATCGGTCACGTAACAAGATTAGGGTCAACGATCAGGTGATGATAATTATGAAAACGTCTTAGTCATCTAGTATGAAATAAACATTAATCCAGGCCAAAATAAAAACCCAAAAGAAAAGGGGAAATTTGGCACAAATGGGGGTTGCTAAAAAATACTAGAGAGGAGAGGGTCAAAAAAGAGAGAGGGCCATAAATATAAGGAATAACCGATGAGTAGAAAAGTCAAAGCAAGACACGCGACAAGGCGAAAAAGAAAGAAAGCATGGGAACTTTTTCTTGGTTCATAGCTAAAATAATTATTCATGTGAAAACAACAAAAGAGCTATATATAAAAGCAATACACACTAAAATGACACTTGCAGATACAAAGTGTTTTGTGCGTGTTTACTGAAAGTATGATGTATATCGCGTGCTGGGGGGGAAAAACAAACTCGTCAAAAGATGGCAGAAAAAGCTGTTGACCCTTTTTAGACACATACCATCACTATTTTCTCTTTACCCTCCCCATCTGTTTCGACTTTTTTGCACTTTCAGAGCACGAATGCAAACGTGTTTGAAATCACCTTGATGTGAATGGACATTGAAACCTCTATGGAGAAGAAAAAAAAGAGAGACAAAAACACCTCGCAAGAAGAATGACAAAAACAACCAAGGCAGCAAGAATAGGTTAGCAGTGGCCTGAATGACTCGATGTGTCATTGACAGGAGACATTTTCTTTTCTCTTACTTTTTTATTGCCTTTGTCACAGGAAACATGAACGTATCCAAGTCCATTTGCATGATTAGTTTGCTGAGCTGAAGGAGCAAAAGAAGAAAACAGCAGAAAAAGTAGAGGAAGAAGAAGAAGAATTGCGAAGAAGAAGAAGAAGAATTGCGAAGAAGAAGAAGAAGAAGAAGAAGAAGAAGAAGAAGAAGAAGAAGAAGAAGAAGAAGAAGAAGAAGATTGAGAAGAAGAAGAAGATTGAGAAGAAGAAGAAGATTGAGAAGAAGAAGAATTGAGAAGAAGAAGAATTGAGAAGAAGAAGAAGAAGAAGAAGAAGAAGAAGAAGAAGAAGAAGAAGAAGAAGAAGAAGAAGAAGAAGAAGAAGAAGAAGAAGAAGAAGAAGATTGAGAAGAAGAAGAAGATTGAGGAGAAGAAGAAGAATTGAGAAGAAGAAGAATTGAGAAGAAGAAGAAGAAGAAGAAGAAGAAGAAGAAGAAGAAGAAGAAAGAAGAAGAAGAAGAAGAAGAAGAAGAAGAAGAAGACGAAGAAGAAGACGAAGAAGAAGAAGAAGAAGAATTGAGAAGAAAAGAAGAAGAAGAAGAAGAAAAGAAAGAAGAAGAAGAAGAAGAAGAAGAAGAAGAAGAAGAGAAGAAGAAGAAGAAGAAGAAGAAGAAGAAGAAGAAGAGAAAGAAGAAGAAGAAGAAGAAGAAAGAAGAAGAAGAAGAGTTGCGTAGGATTGCGAAGAAGAATTTTAAAGAAGAAGAAGGAGAAGAATTGCGAAGAAGGAGAATTCCGAAGAAGAAGAAGAAGAGGAAGAAAAGAAGAAGAAGAAGAAGAAGAAGAAGAAGAAGAGAAGAAGAAGAAGACGAAGAAGAATTGCGAAGAATTGCGAAGAATTAAGAAGAAGAAGAAGAAGAAGAAGAAGAAGAAGAAGAAGAAGAAGAAGAACAAGAACAAGAACAAGAACAAGAACAAGAAGAAGAAAAATTGAGAAGAAGAAGAAGAAGAAAAGAAGAAGAAGAAGAAGAAGAAGAAGAAGAAGAAGAAGAAGAAGAGTTGCGTAGGATTGCGAAGAAGAATTTTAAAGAAGAAGAAGGAGAAGAATTGCGAAGAAAGAGAATTCCGAAGAAGAAGAAGAAGAAGAAGAAGAAGAAGAAGAGGAAGAAGAAGAAGAAGAAGAAGAAGAAGAAGAAGAAGAAGAAGAAGAAAGAAGAAGAAGAAGAAGAAAAAAAGAAGAAGAAGAA
>CM060335.1:32074072-32084072 GCA_030674155.1 Stramonita haemastoma | reverse complement strand
TAGAGCCAGACTGAGTGAGTCACCACATCCGAGGTGAGTGCTAACTGTGTTTTTTTTGGTTTCTTTTAAAACAGAAAAAAATGGCACTCCTAACTTCGAAGGCACTCTGAAAGGACTTAAGAAAACGAACTCAAGATTTCTCTGACCGACTGTAACTGTATATATCCTTTAACAACGTTCTTCTTCACAGAGAGTAGCTTCTTTCAATTAAGTGACAATGCCTTTCCAGCCAACTTCGAAGAATGTCGAAACGTCACGACCGTTCGTTGAATTTTGTCTTTTGTCTGATCCAGTTTCCGCTTGGGCCCGACATATTCGAATGGGTCTCTTGTCTTCCCTCGTTCCCTCTTTCCATTCTCTCGCTTCTCTAAGAGTCATCCTGAAAGTCTGCGTGGTTAAACAAACACTAAGAAAAAGGTTACCGGTGTACAAACTCACTCAAAACAGCGTTAACAACGTCTTTGGCCAGACAAACTCAATTCTCCGATGACATTCTACACAGTTTGGGCTAATACAGAGTCTGTATTTGAGAGAAAGGGAAAGAGAGACAGAGAGAGACAGAGAGAGAGAGAGAGAGAGAGAGACAGACAGACAGACAGACAGACAGACAGACAGACAGACAGGCTGACTGACAGACAGACATACAGACAGATATGACAAAAAGAACGAGATACAGAAAGATACAGAGAAACATAGACAGACAGACAGACACTAAACCATTAGAGAGAGAGAAGAGAGAGAGAGAGAGAGAGAGAGAGAGAGAGAGAGAGAGAGAGAGAGAGAGAGAGGGGAGAAGGAGAGGGAGAGGGAGAGAGAAAAGAGAGTAGACCATCAGAGAGAAAGAGAGAGAGAAAAGAGAGAGAGAAAGAGACGGAGAGACAGAGACGGAGAGAGAGAGAGAGAGGCAGACAGACATACAGATAGATAGAGAAAGATTCTACGGGAAAGAAAGAAAGAAGGATGGTATTTGGGGGGGGGGGGGGGGGGGGGGGGGAAGACAGATAGGGGAGAAAATAGAAAGAAACAGACATAAACAGAGATACACATTGAAACTACCACTAATATCTTGTTTACTGCTGAATCAAGTCTTTTTTATGACGGAATGTTTTTGTTTGGCTTCTTTTGCAACTGCTTTCACCATTCCAATAATTAAGGTAAAGGTGTTCCCATAACCTATGTAGTCGTAGGGAAGCAAGTCGCCCGAGACCTTAGCTTCTCTAGAGCCCAGCATATTGAGGGCGGCGCCCATCTCCTCTCCCTGGCTGACCCTAAAGTGGGTAGGTACCCATTTACAGCTGGGTGAACTGGAGGAACTGTACTGAAGTCATGGCGCACAAACGATCACCCACCCACCCGGTAACCACGCTCAATGTTGCTTCACCTCAGCTTGGGGAAAGCGAGTGCTCTGGCCACTGAGCTATCCCATTCCGATAATGCCAGTACCATAATAGTAAACTGCATCAATTGAATACGAATAATTATACTCTCCGAAAAGTACCTTAGGCATTATTAAAGGATTTACAATGAATAAGATATTCCCTTTTAATCTTCTTCTTCTCCTTCTCTTTCTTCTTCTTTTTCTTCTTCTTTTATCTTGTTCTTCTTCGTTTCTTCTTCTTCTCCCTCGAATGTTGATACAGCAATTATTATTGTCTTGTCTTTATTATGAGCAAAATCGAGTTGGGCAGCTGTTAAGCACCTCACAAGGCAGAGCCAGCACATTCGACTTTGGCATGGGACATTTACTTTTCAGAATAAGCCCCCTTAATATTCTAGCCTTAATGATGAAAGATGTGGTAGATAATTTTTCTAAAAATTTATTGGTAAAAACAAAATCTCTAGATGGTCAGCAAAAACATTTCTACCCCCGACCTCTGCCATGAGAGAGCACCCCCTCTACACACACACACACACACACACACACACACACACACACACACACACACACACACACACACACACACACACACACACACACACACACAACACACACACATACCCCCACACACACACACACACACACATACACACACACTTTTTGAAACAATCTGCATTAGTTCTGTCTAAGTCCCTTGCCTTTCAGAAATACTTAAAAGCATGCATGTACCTCACTTTTGTTCCAGCCTCCCTTCACGCCAATGCCAGAAATACCAGAGTCCGGATTTAGGTTTCTGATTTCGTCTAGAACCGTTTCCTCTTGTGGCCTCCTACCTATTTGGTTGTCGCGTTACAGTTCTCTCTGTTTTCGTCTGCTTTCTATTATCCTCTATACAGTGCGTGTGAATAAGCTTGGTGGAGAGGGGGGGGGGGAGTATGGTTACTGGCCGGTACAGAAGCCAGCTAAGTCATCCTGTGAAAGGAGCAGCATCTCTGCAGTAATGAACGGCTTCTGTTGGTGGCAGCAGACACTAACAATGGTATTGTATGTAATGATGTTCTTCTGCCCAGTATCTGTTCCTTGTAAGACTTGTGTTTCCCCTGTTGTTGTTGCAAACACTTTTTTTTTCGGTCTGTTGAGTGAGGTAGTGTGTGAGTAAGTGTGGTGAGTGAGTGAGTGAGTGAGTGAGTGAGTGAGTGAGTAAGTGAGTGAGTGAGTGAGTAAATCAGTGAGTGAGTGGGTGAGTGAGTGGGTGAGTGAGTGAGTGAGTGAGTGAGTGAGTGAGTGAGTGAGTGAGTGAGTGAGTGAGTATTTGTATTTGTATTTGTATTTTGTATTTTATTCTTTTATATCGAGGATAGTGAAATAAACATTCATATGAAGACATTCTGACAGAGAACAAAAACACTATCATGACATTCTGGCAGAGAACCAACATGATCAAGGCAGTCTAAGCCTGAAAGAGAACCAAACATTATCAGGACATTCTGAGTCTGATAGAGAACCAAACACTATCAGAACATTCTGGTAGAGGACCAAACACTATGAGAACATTCTGGTAGAGAACCAAACACCATGAGAACATTCTGGTAGAGAACCAAACACCATGAGAACATTCTGGTAGAGAACCAAACACCATGAGAACATTCTGTCAGAGAACCAACATGATCAAGGCAGTCTAAGCCTGAAAGAGAACCAAACATTATCAGGACATTCTGAGTCTGATAGAGAACCAAACACTATCAGAACATTCTGGTAGAGGACCAAACACTATGAGAACATTCTGGTAGAGAACAAAAAATTATCAGGACATTCTGATAGAGAACCAAACACTATCAGAACATTCCGATAGAGAACCAAACACTATGAGAACATTCTGGCAGAGAAGAACCAAACACTATCAGAACATTCTGATAGAGAACCAAACACTATGAGGACATTCTGGAAGAGAACCAACATGATCAAGACAGTCTAAGCCTGAAAGAGAACCAAACATTATCAGGACATTGTGAATCTGGAAGAGAACCAAACACTATGAGAACATTCTGGTAGAGACCCAAACACTATCAGAACATTCTGATAGAGAACCAAACACTATCAGGACATTCTGGTAGAGAACCAAACACTATCAGAACATTCTGACATAGAACCAAACACTATCAGAACATTCTGGTAGAGAACCAAACACTATCAGAACATTCTGGTAGAGAACCAAACACTATCAGAACATTCTGATAGAGAACCAAACACTATCAGGACATTCTGATAGAGAACCAAACACTATGAGAACATTATTGTAGAGAACCAAACACTATCAGGACATTCTGATAGAGACCCAAACACTATCAGGACATTCTGATAGAGAACCAAACACTATCAGGACATTCTGATAGAGACCCAAACACTATCAGGACATTCTGATAGAGAACCAAACACTATCAGGACATTCTGATAGAGAACCAAACACTATCAGGACATTCTGATAGAGAACCAAACACTATCAGGACATTCTGATAGAGAACCAAACACTATGAGAACATTCTGGTAGAGAACCAAACACTATCAGAACATTCTGGTAGAGAACCAAACACTATAAGAACATTCTGGTAGAGAACCAAATACTATAAGAACATTCTGGTATAGACCCAAACACTATAAGAACATTCTGGTAGAGAACCAAACACTATCAGAACATTCTGATAGAGAACCACACACTATCAGAACATTCTGATAGAGAACCAAACACTATGAGAACATTCTGGTAGAGGACCAAACACTATCAGGACATTCTGATAGAGAACCAAACACTATCAAGACATTCTGATGGAGAACCAAACACTATCAGGACATTCTAGCTAATAACCAGACACTATGAGAACATTCTCTCAGAGAACCAACATGATCAAGACAGTCAAAGCCTGAAAGAGAACCAAACATTATCAGGACATTCTGAGTCTGGTAGAGAACCAAACACTATCAGAACATTCTAAGTCTGATAATGAACGACTTCCTTTGCAGACAGCCTCGTCTCCTGATGGCATCTTTCTATAGTGTGACAAGACTACAAGACTTTGTTTGTTTAATGTGTGGAAGCACTTTTCTGTGTCTATTGAGAGAGAGAGAGGAGAGAGAGAGAGAGAGAGAGAGAGAGAGAGAGAGAGAGAGGGAGAGAGGGAGAGAGAGAGAGGGGAGAGAGGGAGAGAGAGAGAGAGAGAGGGAGAGAGGGAGAGGAGAGAGAGGGGGGAGAGAGAGAGAGAGAGGAGAGGAGAGAGAGGAGGAGAGGGGAGAGAGAGAGAGGGGAGAGAGAGAGAGAGAGAGGGGAGAGAGAGAGAGGGAGAGAGAGAGAGAGGGAGAGAGAGAGGGAGAGAGAGAGAGAGGAGAGAGAGAGAGAGAGGAGGGACAGATAGACAGACAAAGACAGAGAGATAGAGAGAAAGGCAGAGACAGAGACAGAAAGACATATACAGAAACAGAGAGAGACAGAGACAGAGAGAGATGCAAATGATGTACTCTTTGAAAGGTCAAAAACGGGGCAGAAAATGACATCTCATTATCGTATTTATGTGATCATTATGCTAACATACAGAAAGCAGCACTGACATCCCTAAGATAAGCGCAAGCAGCTATATACTTAGCCAAAGCTGATCATATCCGCAACTGTATGTTGTTTCCCTATCAGAACGGCTTTTTTTCCTACATAAAATTTTGCCAAGGACAACTCTCTTGTTGCCGTGGATTCTTTTACATGCGCAAAATAATGATGTATAACACACAGGACTTCGGTTTATCGTCTCATCCAAAAGACTAACACCACCATGAGGTAATAAATGGGGGGAGGGGGGGAGTTTTGGGACCAAACGGGGTTCAAACCACCGCACTCTTCTAATCCGAACTTTTCGCTTTCCAAGCAGGCGCGTTACCTCTAGACCACCGATCCCAGGATTTAGGATCCAGGATTTAGGATTTCCGGTGTCGTCTGACAATACACTCTCCTGTCCTGTGGCCAGCAAGCCTACCTCATTGTCGTTTGACATTTGTCTCCGTTTTCGTCTGCTTCTTTATTATCCTATCCTCTACAGTGCGTGTGAATGGAGGTAGGGAGGGGAGGGGGAAGGGTTGGGTGGGTGCAAGGGGTTGCGGGGGGGGGGGGGGGGGGGAGAGTGTAGGGTAACCGGTACAGACGTCAGCTAAGACAGACAGACAGACATCCTGTGAAAGCAGCATCGGTTAATGAACGGCTTCCGTGGCAGACAATAACGTTCTCTTATGACATCCTGCACACACTGTGTGTGGGGGTCCGCTACAAGATACTAGGCAATGGCGTTGTTAGCACACTCCCCCCCCCCCCCCCCCTCTCTTGGGTCTGCGTGGGGAGAGAGAGGGAGAGAGAATGAGAGGGGATGGAGAGAGAGAGAGAGAGAGAGAGAGAGAGAGAGAGAGAGAGAGAGAGAGAGAGAGAGAGAGAGGAGAGAGAGAGGAGAGAGAAAGAAAGGGAGAAAGAGATGGGGGAGGGGGAGAGAGAGAGAGAGAGAGAGAGAGAGAGGAGAGAGACAGACAGACAGACAGACAGACAGACAGACAGACAGAGACAGACAGAGAGACAGAGAGACAGAGAGACAGAGACAGAGAATAAAAGGAGAGAGGAGTGGAGGGACAGGGGAAGGGACAGGGGGAGGGAGGGAGAGGGAGAGGGGAGAGGGAGAGAAAGAAAGGGAGGGAGGGAGGGAGGGAGAGAGAGAAGGAGGAGAGAGAGGGGAAAAGACAGAGAGGGAGGGAAAGAAAGACAGAGGGGAGGAGAGAAAGGGAGGGAGGGGGAGCGAGAGGCGGAGGGAGAGATATGGAGAGAGAGAGAGAGAGAGAGAGAGAGACAGAGAGAGAGAGAGGGGGGGGGGGGGGCGTTATCACAATATAAAAGAATGGTGGGCATTCAGAGAGGGCAATTTGACATTACAAGTATTATAACAAAACATATTGCTATCAATACATCAGAAGAAATAATGTATCAGCACTAACAAAATCAAGAGAATCACATCAGCCATATCCTAAAACAATTGGTATGTTAAAACAAGCACAATTCATGCTCTTCATGATCATCAAGAGTTTAGATGCAATATTCATTGATCTGAGAAACAGTTTCCCGAAAACTATCTTTATTTTCTGTTGTTGGCTGCATGAAAAGAAAACCTGATAAATTGCATCTGTCAGCAGGTATTGCATCCTTAAGTAGCAGGTCTTGCTGTTGCCACCCCACTGATTTTGATCCCTCCCTCCCCCTCCCCCTCCCCATCCTTCAGCCATACTCAGATCCGTTATGTCGCATCCCCAGGGTCAAAAGTCCACAAGGAACCTATCAATGTCAGGCCACCGTTTAACCACCAGACAGAAAGGCCCTGCACTGATGCTGGATCACGTTGTATTGGTGGTGTCTAGGCCTAGTGGTGCCTGTTCTGAGCTAACATACGCAGGACACCAGCCACTAAGCCCCTACTGACGACAGTAGTAGCTCTCTTGCGGAGTCAGACTGGATGAGACAATTACCCAGGGCCTGGGTGACGACAATAATATCTATCCGACGACCATCTTCCGTGAACCTCCAACCCCGAATTCTTCCAAAGAAATTCACCGCGGGCACAGAAAATTTAAATGTATGAGAAACTAAAACTGAGGTCTCCATGTTACCAGCGCTACAGGAGCCACAACATGAAAGATATTTTTCTTTTATTGCAAGATGATCAATGATGATGACAATGATGCTGCTATGAAAGTGTATGTGCTTTTGGTTGTGCTCCACGTTTACTATCATATTAATACATCCCGGCGTCAACGGAGAGATATACAGACACCTTTTTAAATATCACTTTGTCTCAGAGCAGATTGCTCCGCATGAAATTCGGGCTGCTCTTCCCGGGAAGAACGCGTTGCAATAAGTGCAGCGCCACCCATTCTGATTTTTTTTTCTTTTCTCTGTCTGAAACTGTTGTTTCCTTATCAAAGTGACTCTTTCTACATAATTATGACGTTCCACCACATGAGGAGTCGCATTGCACCAGAGGTCAATTTTTAGTTATTGACATGGTATTAATCTGCAAGAAAATGGCTATACAGTGCAAAAAGCAGATTTAAAATCAGACGGTTCTATCAAAAGTTATTACAACTTGAAATGTTAAACTGCAGGAAATGACAAGATGAGAAATTGACCAGTTAAGCGTCCTAATAGGTGGTTAGAATCAAAACTTGGGTATTTTAAAAACACGTTTAAAGGCAAAAGGAAACCGAACTATGCTTTGATATTTCACTACTAGGTAGAATAATGGCTCTAGTTTTATAATCAACCAACTCTTAAAATCAACAACTTGACCCCCACCTGCCTTTAATGGCTGCTAGCGGAAATGTGGGTCAGGTGCTAAGCGACTCATTTTGTGGTAGAGCGTCACAATTTTGCCAGGGACAACCCTTTCGTTGCTGCGGGTTCTTTTACGTGCGCTAAAGAATGATGTGAAACACACAGGACCTCGGCTTATTGTCTTATCCAAAAGACTAGCACCAAAATCCTCACTCATGTTCTAAGAGATTGGGGGGGGGGGGGGAGTTTTGGGCCCAAACGGGATTCGAACCACCACACACTCTGACCCGGACTTTTCACTTTCTCTGCAGGCAGGCTACCTCTAGACCACCGATTTACCTGCATTGCTGGTCCAATAATTTCAGCAACACTCTCAAAATCACAAAAATGGATGAAGCTTGACTGTGTGGTCCCCGTCTTCCCAATGAGCCCACAGCAAACTCACAAATGGTAGAAGCATGCGAGAGCACCCAAAAATTCTCTATGATTCTTATGGGTTTCAAACCTGCGACCTTCCAGCCTGTAGTCTACGGTTGCTAACCACTGCGCCATGGCTGATGGTTCGTACGTTAATAAAGCTGCTGGGGGAGAAAAACTACCAAGAGCGTTATAATTATGAAAGAGGATTCTTCCAATGAAGGATTTTTCTGACGGACATCATCTTCTGTGATAATACCCAGCCCAGTCTGTGTCTGAGGAGAGAGGGGGGGGGGAGAGAGAGAGAGAGAGGGAGGGAGGGAGAGAGGGAGAGGGAGGGAGGGAGAGAGAGAGAGGGAGAGAGAGAGAGAGAGAGAGAGAGAGAGAGAGAGAGAGAGAGACAGAGACAGAGACAGAGACAGACAGAGAGAGAGAGAGAGAGAGAGAGAGAGAGAGAGAGAGAGAGAGAGAGGAGAGAGAGAGAGAGAGAGATTACATTACACAGAGGCAACAATTACGTAGTTGCATGTTTCATCTTCAGTGAACTCGATATCTGTCAATGTTTTACTGATTCAACAGGCTCTTCTGTTTCCCATCAAGTGATAATCATCAGCATGGATGTTATCATGTTGCGCTGTGTAGCAGTGCATTAACGGAAGCAAGATGTGATTTAAGAAAAGGAAAGTTGATGAAAATGTTTTCATCATATAAACTAAATAGCCTTGACTTTATTACAAAAGAAACTGGAAAATAATTCTTGTTTGGGGAGAAGGATGGAGGGGGATCTGATCATGATCTGAGGGCCCGGAATCCAGCCACTACAGAGGCGCAGTTATAGTGGATTTTGTTTGTTTGTTTGTTTGTTTGTTTGTTTGTTTGTTTGTTTGCTTGCTTGCTTGTCCGACGTGTTCGACGATGACCTCCAAAACAGCAGAGGAAGCAGCTGCTGTTTCGGAAATTGGGCAGAAATTTGACTATAGTGGAGATGTCTTGCCCGCTCAGTTCATCCCCACTCTCTCGGCCAAGAGAGCATAAGGACAGTCAGCGTTGGGGATGTTCTTCAAAGGCCAACTAGCGCCCAGGGTTGCAGACTATGCATGTCAAACCTCCAACTCAGAGAGTCATAGTCGATCACTAAAGACTGAACTGTAAAGTGGAATTCCATGAGTGGGAAAGCCACCGATCATACAGCCTCTCACTTTGTTGTTGCCCCCAGCATCAATGGTTTAATCAAGAGCTGTGATAAAGCCCAGGCGCTGAAGGCACCTGCAGTTAACATTCGTACTGACTCTACTCCCCAACAGTCCTTTGGATGAGACTACAGACCAAACGCACGCAGAATATCTTACACACACGTTAAAACTCCGTTCCACCTGTTAATAGATTAGGCTGGTTCGTGCCTGCAAAAACTGATGACAAAACTAAAAAAAAGTCTGTCCCGAGCCATAAGGCTCATCAGGCCGGTGCTTATCCCGGTTTCTGTGGCGTTACGCGACTGAGAGTCATAGACTCTCCCCTGGATAGGACGCCAGTCTATCGCAGGGTTAACCCCCAACACAAGGTTGGTACCCCTTTTACACCTGGGTGGGGTGAGAAAATAGCCGTAAAGTGCCTTTTCCAAGGGCACAACGCCATAGCGGAATAGCTGGGATCGAACCCGCAACCTTTAGATTACGAGTCCAACGCCCTAACCACTAGGCCACAGCGGCGGCTGACAAAACTAAAACAGACAGACAAATAACCAGAAAAAACTCGTTTCTGGATGTAAAAAAGCACGTGAGTGCTTATTTCATTATCCCTTATATAAAAGAACAAACAAATAAATAGATAAATAAATGATAAATTACATACCAGACCTAGAT
>CM060335.1:32064072-32069072 GCA_030674155.1 Stramonita haemastoma | reverse complement strand
AAATAATTTCAAATGAAGATAAACGTAGACCTATACTGTTAACCATTATGTCACTTGTGCATTCTGAGGCACCGCGTTTTGCCAAAGAATCTGCAAATTCATTCCAGTAAAGACCGCAATGTGATGGCACCCAGCAAAATTTTATCCCAATACCTTTAGAAAAAAGAGAATGTAAAAGCAGTTTGATTTAAAGAATAACGCCATTTCTCATTTTAGAGTTCAAATGTTTCAAAGCAAGTAAAACTGATTTTGAATCAACACAAACAACGCTATTGTAAATTGCAAGAAAAGCAGCTGAAAGATAATTCAGCGCCATGAAAATTGCAAACAATTCAGATGTGAATATTATTGTAAAACCTTTTCTCCAAAAAAAAAGGATCTTTTTACTTTTAAATCGGGTATTATTTACTTATTTAGTCATTTATTTATTCATCTATCTATTTATTCATGTATTTATTCTTCTATATCGAGGGTGATGGAATAAGCTCTCGTGTGCTTTTTACGTCCAGTCCCCGTGTGTATGCAGTTTTGTAAATCATGTCATCTGTTTCCATCGGCACACAATGGCCTGCTCCTGCGAAAAGCGGAACATGATTTAAAGTTTGCTCAAGATGTTCTGCGTGCGTTTGCACACGGGGCCTTAGTTTATAGTCTCATCCGAAGGACTTTTGGAGAGAGTTGAGTCAGCACTGATGTTAACTCCAGGGGAAAAATCCCCTGGGAACAGGAATCGAATCCGGGTCGTCAAATTGCGAGCGCAATGTTCTGACCACTGGGCTATCCCGTCCCCGAATGCAGCCCCGCACATGCCCGATTCTAAGACAGATCCGTCCGAATGTATTTTCAAGTGGTTTGAATACTGACAGTGTATATTATGATTTTGAACCTCAGTGGGTTAACTTTACTGGGTGATAAGTTGTACATCTCCCTCTTCGAAAACCAGCCTGGTTTATATGAATTATACTACTTTCTTTTCCCGTGTACAGGAATTGTTTTATTTTTTCTGCAATAGTGTTTCCCTATCAGAGTGGCTTTTTCTACAGAATTTTGCCAGGGTTAACTCTCTTGTTGCCGTGGGTTCTTTTAAGTGTGCTACATAATGTTGTGTAACACACAGGAGCTCGGTTTATCGTAACATCAGAAAGACTAGCATCCAGACCACCACTCATGGTCTAATGGATGGGGGAAAAGTTTCGGGCCCAAACGGGGATTAAACCACCGCACTCTTTTAACCCGGACTTTTCGCTTTCTAAGTAGGTGCGCTAGTAACCTTTAGACCACCGATCCACTTTCCGCCTTTGGTTCCAGCCTTGTTTGTGCTCTGCTTTGTCTGTCAAACATTTCTTCCTTTTGTGTTTGTCTCAAGATATCTTACAGGCATTGTAGAAACCGATTACACAATTTTCCCTTATCAGACACACAAAAAAACCAAAGTGCGTGGAACGTTGACATTTAGCAGAGAGAGAGAGAGAGATAGAGAGAGAGAGAGAGAGAGAGAGAGGAGAGAGAGAGAGAGAGAGAGAGAGAGAGAGAGAGAGAGAGAGAGAGAGAGAGAGAGGGAGAGGAGGGGGGGAGAAGGGGAGGGGAGGAGAGAGAGAGAGAGAGAGAGAGAGAGAGAGAGAGAGAGAGAGAGGAGAGAGAGAGAGGAGAGGAGAGAGAGAGAGGAGAGAGAGAGAGAAAGAGAGAGACGCAGACGCAGACGCAGACAGACGCAGACATTTTATTCATAAAGGCCAAAGCCCCTTAGAAGGGGGATAAACATAATAATTACATCATGACATAGAATGCATAAGTACAATAACTGCTGCTCACTTTAATACTGTACTTCTAATTGTAAATGCTTTCTGTAGATACAATGCTAAATGTCTTATAGTTGTATTGTTTGTTGCAGTCAGAAGCAATATCAGTTTAAACAAGCAAGGTTGAGAATAGTATTTAAATGGAATAAACTGTTTTCTGAGATCACTTAATCCAGGACATGAAAGAACAAAATGCACTTCATTCTCTTGTGACTCAAGGCATAATGGACAAGTCAAATTACAATCATCTACTTTTCTATAACGAAAACGATGAACAAAAATATCAGAAATGCCAAATCTAAATTTTGTTATAGCGCGTTTCAAATATCTATCCATTTGCATCGATAGATATTCTGGAATACAATGTGAGGAATTTAACATTTTATACATGTAAAATCTACTGCTGTCTTCAATATGAGCACCCCATCTCTGCCAACCACAATCAATAACTCGTTGCCGAAAAACACCAATAAAGCCATTCAAATCACCTACGCCTTGATTCATCCACACAAATCCAAAACCATATTCAAACAATGTCATTCGTACACGAGAAACCCAGTTACATTTACCTCTGGCATCTAACTCTGCTAACATGTTGTAAGCCTTATGTGGCAGTCTATGTGGTTCCATCTGAATTACTTTAACCCAGTAACGAATACAAATTACCTTAGATCGTAGATATACAGGGTATCTGTTTGTCTCTCCATAAACTAGATCATTGGGTGTTTGGAAGGAAACTCCAAGAAACCTTTTCAGTGCATACAGGTGAACTCTTTCAATGGGCATAGCAGCTGGGTCCAAACCCCACAGTTCTGCACCGTACTGAACCATTGGTTGAATTTGACAGTCATAAATCTTTAAAAGTAACGTCAATGAATCATTTTTTAGCCAAGCCAACTTCCTCATAATGCAGAGTAATGCATGCTTTGCTCTGCTTGCAAGGTTTTTGCAAGCAAAAGTAAAACTTAAACGAGTTGAAAAATAGATTCCCAGATATTTATAAACATTCACTACAGGCATACGACTTCCATTATACGTCCAATGTTCTCTATCAGCAAGATAACCTCCTTTTCTGAACACTATTATCTGACTTTTACTCATATTTATTTTTAACTGGAGAGAAGCAGCAGATCTTTCTAAACTATTTAACTGTGTTTGCAAGCCAACTACAGTTTCAGACAACAATGCAACATCATCAGCTAGTAATAATATAAACATTTCTAAACCATCATTTCCAAATCTTGCACCATGCTTTCCAGACCTAATAACATCTACAGTCAATTCATTGATAAACAAAGAAAAAAGAATAGGGCTACATACATCCCCTTGCTTTACCCCAGATGTACAATTTATATACTGAGTTAAGGATGAACCAGATCTCACTCTAGCTTTAACAGAATGATACATGCTTACAATACTATGATACAACTTTCCTCGCACTCCATTCTTAAACAAAACATTCCAAAGTATACATCTATTAACTGAATCAAATGCTTTTTCAAAATCAATGAATGCCACATAAAGTTTGCGGTTTAAACAGAACTGTTTTTGTATAAATGCCATCAGAGTGAACATGTGGTCTATAGTAGAATAATTTTTCTTAAATCCAGCTTGACATTCCCCAGTTATATTATTTTCATTCACCCATTCTTGAAGTCTTCGATTAATTATGGCACTGTAAAGTTTACTCGTTACGTTGCACAAAGAAATTCCCCGATAATTGTTTGGGTTATTAACATCACCTTTTTTATGTAAGGGAAGAACAATGGACTCTGTCCACATTTCAGGAAAGATACCCTTATCAAATAGAACATTGAAAAGTCTACACAAAAACTCCATTATCATATCAGATTTACATGCATATTTAATCATCTCCCCAATTATTCCATCTGGCCCTGCGGCTTTACGATTCTTCAATCGTCTCAATGCTAATAAGATCTCTTCCTTTGAAACAGGGCGATTCAAAAACTGGATATTGTCAATATCATCATTATGAATACTATCGTCATCGTGTTCTGGTAAAGTACACATGTTATCATCTTTTTCAAGCAAATTCTTAAAATGCAAAAACCAGTCATCTAGGCTTATGTCATTTAAAGGCTGTTTTCTTTTGTTCTGAATTTTCTGCATTGATATCCAAAAGTCCCTCTGACAATTTACAGAGCTAATCAACTGTTCCAATAATGCATTATTAAATTGTTTACATTTTGTTTTCAAAAGCTGTTTATACTCACGTCTAGCCTGTGAGTACAATACATGATCTTCTGGAGATTTAGTGCGGCGATATTTATTCAATAATCTACGGGCATTTCTTTTACTAACACGACACTCCACATCATACCAGTCATCCTTCCGTACTTTTGCATTCACATCAAACCGTCTTTTCATACACTCAGCAGCATTCACTAAACAATCATTAAACATTTGAAGTGCTCTGTTGACATCAATATCAATTAAACTTATAGCTGTCTCTACTTCCTGCTGAATTACAGGTGAGTATACTTTATTCATAAAAACATTGTCGTATGTTTCATTCCACACGTATTTTTCAATCACACCACAGCAATCTTTAGTTTGCATGTTTAGAAGTCTGTCTGGTAAAATAATGTTTAATGTTAAAGGCATATGGTCAGATTCAATTCTTTCACACACACACAACTCACAACTCTCTGACATTTTCGCAAACATGTCACGTGACATAACAAAATAATCATTTACACTGTTTCCATTTTGAGATATATATGTGTAGCGACCATTAAAGTCACCCTGACACATACCATTCAGAATGCATAAATCCAAAGCAGTACACAAGTCAATCAACAATTTACCATAACTATTAAGTACACCATCTTCTGAGTTTCTATTGAGACATAATGGTCCACTTGAATACTGGTTATCAAAAAACAAAACATCTTCCTCTATATCTTGTGACACATTTGAAACTCTACTATTTAAGTCACCACTCAGTAAAATGTCAACATCATCTTCAGAGAAAATACAATCACATATAAATTCTTCCAATGAAGTTATGCCATTATCAATATCAGAGTAATTATAGTATGGTGAGTCTATTGGTGGAACATATGCACATACATATAAAATGTTTTTAACAGTGCCAAAAAGAGATTTGTCCAGTACAAAAGCATAGAAATTATCTGAATCAATATCTAATAATTTGACAAAGGAACTAAACTTGTGACG
>CM060335.1:32049980-32058972 GCA_030674155.1 Stramonita haemastoma | reverse complement strand
TTTTTTGCTATCATTTGACCTCTCTGTCTCTCTCTCTCTGTGTTTCTTTCTGTCTGTCTGTCTGTCTGTCTGTCTGTCTGTCGTCGTCTGCTGTCTGTCTGTCGCTGTCTGTCTGTCTGTCTCTCTCTCTCTCTCTCTCTCCCCCTCTCTCTCCTCTCTCTCTCCTCCTCCTCTCTCCTCCTCCCCTCCTCTCCTCTCTCTTCTCTCGTCTCCTCTCTCTCTTCTCTCTGTCTCTTCTCTCTCTCTCTCTCTGTCTCTCTCTCTCCCTCTCTCTCTCTCTTCGTCCTCTCTCTCTCTCTTCCCCCTCTCTCTCTCTCTCTCTTCTCTCTCTCTCTCTCTCCCTCTCCTCTCTCTCTCTCTCTCTCTCTCTCTCTCTCCCCTCTCTCTCTCTCTCTTCTCTCTCTCTCTCCTCCTCATTCTCTCTCTCTCTCTCTCTCTCTCTCTCTCTCCTCTCTCTCCTCTCTCTCTCTCTCTCTCTCCTCTCTCTCTCTCTCTCTCTCCTCTCCTCTCCTCTCTCTCTCTCTCTCTCTCCTCTCTCTCTCTCTTCGTCTCTCTCTCTCGTCTCTCTCTCTCTCTCTCTCTCTCTCTCTCTCTCTCTCTCTCCTCTCTCTCTCTCTCTCTCTCTCTCTCTCTCTCTCTCTCTCTCTCTCTCCTCTCTCTCTCTCTCTCTCTCTCTCTCTCTCTCTTTCTGTATAATGGAAAGTGATCTCAAAGTCGAAAGGGATTTTAGGGAGGATTTTTCTTCTCAAGATTAATCCTTTTTTTTTTCAACCTGACGACGTGTTTCTTCCCGCTCCGTCACAGAGTCATGGTTCTGTGGTCCAGCTTTAAAATACTTTGCTAGGGTGTATCTGTTCGTGTGTGTGTGGGTGTGTTGTGTGTGTTGTGGTGTGTGTGTGTGTGTGTGTGTGTGTGTGTGTGTGTGTGGTGTGTGTGTGTGTGTGTGTGTGTGTGTGTGTGTGTGTGTGTGTATTATTTATTTTATTCTTGTTATCCAGGATGATGGGATAAGCACTCATGTGCTTTTTTTTTTTCATCCAGTCCTCGTGTGTATGCAGTTGTGTAAATTTTGTCATCTGTTCCCACCAGCACACAATGTGTGTGTGTGCGTGCGCGTGCGCGCGCGCGCGCGCGCGCGGTGTGTGTGTGTGTGTGTGTTGTGTGTGCGTGTGTGTGTGCGTATGTGTGTGAGTGGTATGTGTGTGTATGTGTGTGTCTGTCTGTGTGTGTGAACATCTGCCTGTCTGTCTTTCTCACTGTCTGTTTCTTTCTTTCTTTTGATGTTTGTAGGTTTGTTTTTATTTTATTCTTTTATATCAAGGATAATGGGATAAGCACTGAGTGGAGAAATTCAAGCCGGTTATCCCCTAAGCTTAGTTCCACTGCTAAGTATGAACAAATCGTCGAAGATACTTGTAAACTAATGGTGTAAATATGTAATTTCTTTTGTTTGGACTTTTTTTTTTTCAATCGCCCTCGGAGGAAGAAAGCCAAAAAAGCTTGTATATTGTTGTTAAACAGAAGACTTCGTAATTTTGGCGTTAATTTTGTCTTTGTAGATCCAGATATTTAGTTCATATGTACGATAACAGCAGCAGCAACAACAACAACAAACATGATAACAAAAAGAGCAAATATGTATTTGCAACAACAACAAAATACTAGAAATAACAACAAACACAAAGAGGAAAAAGAGGACATTATGCTTCTTTTGTTTTGCTGTTTTTGTTATGTCTTTGCCCAGAAAATAATTTCCTCTGCATACACTAAACAATGCAATAACCAAGAAAGTAATCATGGACAGGAAAGGCCTCTGCCAAATACGATTTCTTGATGGACAACGTTTTTGCAATCCACCAGCCACCTTGGCGCAGTAGTTAGCGCCTTGGATTACAGACTGGAAGGTCGAGGGATCGAATCCCTTGAGACAAATGGATTTTTTTTATATCAGATTCTGGCCGGTTCCTGACCAAAAAGAGTGTACTGTGGGCTTATGAGGAAGACTGGGGCAAAGCGGCCAAGCTTCATCAACTTATGCATGCTATTTGAGGGTGTTGATCAAATTATCTGACCAACGCTGCAGGTGTCTGTTTCTCTCGGGCTCGGTTGACGCCGGCATATATTACGATGGGAAGATTAGAGTACAACTCTGCCATGTAGGAGTCTTAAGTATAAATGGGTCAAATTAAATTGTTATCAAATTTAAAACCTAAAAGTCATTACCTTATTTTGTGTATGATTCATTGCTGTACCTCTAAAATTGACAAAGTGATGGTGTTTGAAAAACAGGACACAGCTATTTCACATTCTGGGAAAAAATTGGGTTTAAAGTTGTCACAACTTCACTCACACCCCTCCCCAACCCCCCTCTCCTCCCCCACAACGCCTTCCCCAAACCCCTCCCCACCCACTCTCCAACCCAACCCCCTCCTCTCCTCCCCCCCACCCTCTCGCCCCACCCCCACCCTCTCTCCCTTCCCCCACTCTCTCCCTTCCCCCACCCTCTCCCTCCCCCCACCCTCTCCCTCCCCCCTCCTCCCCTCCCACCCTCCCCCCTCCCTCCCTCCCCCACCCCCACCTCCCTCCCCCTCCCTCCTCCCCTCCCCCTCCCCCTCCCTCCTCCCCTCCCCCCTCTCCCCTCCCCCACCCCCACCTCCTCCACCCCCCCACCCAACCCCCACCCTCCCTTCCTCCCCCACCCCCCACCCAACCCCCACCCTCCCTCCCCCACCCCCCACCACCCTCCCCCCACCCCCTCCTCCTCCCCACCCCACCCTCTCCCTCCCCCACCCTCCCACCCCCACCCTCTCCCCCCTCTCCCTCCCCTCCCCCTTCCTCCCCCACCCCCTCCACCCTCCCCCCACCCTCCCACCCCCACCCTCTCCCCCCTCCACCCTCCCCCACCCTCTCCTTCCCCCACCCTCTCCCTCCCCCACCCCCCACCCCACCATCTCCCTCCCCCTCTCCCTCCCCCACCCCCACCCTTCCTCTCCCACCCTCCCCCACCATCTTCCTCCCTTCCCCACCCTCCCCCACCCCTCCCTTCCCCCACCCCTCCCCCCTCCACCCTCCCTCACCCTTCCCCTCCCCACCCCCTCCCTCTCCTTACCCTCCCCCCTACCCCCCTTCCCCTCCCCCACCCCTCCCCCCTCCCCACCCTCACCCCCCCTCCTCCACCCCCTTCCCCCTCTTCCTCCTCTCCCCCATCCCCTCCCCCTCCCTCCTTCTCCCTCCCTGCCCCCTCTCCCTACCTCCCTTCCCCCACTTCATCCCCCTTCCCCATCCTTCTACTCCAGCCCCTCTGCTACTCCCTGACACAAACAAGGGAAGATAGACATCACATTTCCTCCAAAGCCAGGAGGAGTACGAATTACGGGCACATCCCCATACGGATCTGCAAGTCCTAACTCAAAAATTTACAGCTTCAATTCACACTTTGCAAACTTATCATCAAACCAACAACTTCAAATTCAACAACTGTCTTTTAATGCATCTTCACAAATTCAAAAACATCTAAGTCTACAATCACTTCCTTTCCACTTCTCCTTCTTCCACACACATAAACACCAAGTCCACAATTTCATACCAAAATTAATACTTCATTTCCAGCACATCAAACCCTACATCTCAACTACAAACCAGCTTCAAACAATTCCAAGGGATACAACTCTCTAAAAGGATATACACCCTGTCAAGGGGAAGTCATATTCACATCAACTAACACTTTCTCAACCATTTCAAACAATATTATATTTACCACAAATTCAGTAACAATGCATATTCAACTTTTATCTACTGCTCAAATCTTAACCACCTATCTTACACTTACACTTTTACTTTATGCTCATCAAATCAGTTTATTTTCCACTACAAACAAGGCTTATAACATGCTTTCAACAATTTGCATACTTATTCTCAATGCTAACTTGTCAATCTAGTCAAAACAAAAAGCACGATATTCCACCACAATACAACTCGTAATAGTTAGGTTTATGTGTGGCCGAGAACCCCTGCAAGTCCCTAACAGTTTTCAATATTTACAAATCAACTTCAGTAGCAATGATATTTGTGCAAAATGCAAGCAAAATGCTTATGATAAAGCTACATAAGTCATGTTTATTTCATGAGGACTGCATGGCAAAAAGAACTACGTACACATGTCACACTTGATGTATTCGATAATAAAATCCTTGGTCCTGAATTGTTGTATTGATGTGAGATTATGGGCATTTGAAAATCTAATGCAGGAAATAGGCTTATGATAAACTATTAGTCAGGTTTCTTGGATAAAGACTGCTTGGCAAAAATAACTACATACACATGTGACACTTCATTTATTCCATTCCTGTTTTGTTGTATGGATGTGAAATTTGGGGATATGCAAATATACCAATGATTTGATAAGTATTCGTTGAAGTTTTTTAAATAATAGTTTTCGTACTCATCCAGATATCCCTTGTCTAGTTTGGTCTCTGTTCAAATGGTATTTTTCTGGATGTAGCAGCTCGGCTTCCAGTATGGAAAGCTGCCATCAAGTGCTTACCACATGATGAAATATTTATATGAAGAATCTTTGATTCAATCAGCATGGCTAAATAAGATAGAAAATATTTTAGTACAAAGCTGATTTGACTGTTTTTTGGGAGGGACAGTTTTGGTCAAGTATTCATTCAACAAGTTCACATATCAAAGCCTTCCTCATAGAAAACTTTGTTCATGAACGGAGAACTCAGCTGTTGGGTAATAGAAGATGCCTTTATTATACAAACTATAAGATCGATTTTGGTCAGGAAAAATGTATAACATGTCTTCCAGATATATATGTTTATGTTTTTATGAAATTTCGTTGTAGTTGTCACAAGCTTGCAATTGAGGTTGGACGTTTCCATAACATACCACAGAAATAAAGAATGTAATCAAACTGCTGTATATGTGTTTTAGGGTATTAATTTTACTTTATCATGGAATGCCCCCACTTTATACATTTATGACATGATCTTAATCCTCAGCATTTTTTTCAACCCTTGTCCAGTTATAAGTTTGGAGGGCTGATAAAATTTAAATCTCGAAAAGTTCTCCTGTCTCTCAAAATTCATAAGATGTGCAGGTATTTCTTGAACATTCATTTATTGTCATTCACAAATGTACATTGTGTATTCTAAAGAAAATGATACACTTTAAAAAATTGTTTTGAGGTTTTAATGCTGTTTGTTGGTCATTATGTGATAAACTCATTTGTGGTGGCACCAGTGGATAACACAATATCTGTCTTTTTTGCCGATTGGTTGTAAACATACACATTGAGACATATGATTGAGTTCTGTCTATACAAAAAGTTGATCAATACCTGCCTGCATATCACTCACAAGAGGGTTTTGATCACTGCTGTTACATTGAATTGATGTATCATCAACAGACATATCACACAAAAAATGAATATGCAGAGGTAGGTTATTATTAGAGATAGAGAAAAGAAGTGGTCCTAGTATTGATCCATGTGGTATTCCATATTTCATGGGTAATAAGGTCTTTGAGGCCCAATTTCATGCTAAAATCCTAACCAGCTATCTTCAATTTTTACTTTATGCTGATCATACCATTTTATTATCCACTACAAAGAAGGCTTACAAGATGCTTTACACAATTTGGATACTTCTCAATGGAACTGGAAACTGGTCGATCTAGTGAAAATAGAAATCAGGATATTCAGCCACAATACAACTCATAATAATTAGGTTTATGAGTGCTGGAAAAAAAATCTGGAAGTTCGTAACAGTTTTCAATATTTACAAATCAACTTCAGTAGGAGTGATAGTTGTGCAAAATGCAAGCAAAATGCTTATAATAAAGCTACTTAAGTCATGTTTATTTCATGAGGACTGCATGGCAAAAAGAACTACGTACACATGTCACACTTGGTGTATTCAATAATAAAAATCCTTGTTCCTGAATTGTTGTATTGATGTGAGATTATGGGCATTTGAAAATCTAATGCAGGAAAAAGGCTTATGATAAACTATTAGTCAGGTTTCTTGGATAAAGACTGCTTGGCAAAAATAACTGCATACACATGTGACACTTCATTTATTCCATTCCTGTTTTGTTGTATAGATGTGAAATTTGGGGATATGAAAATATACCAATGATTTGATAAGTTTCCGTTGAAGTTTTTAAAATAATAGTTTTTGTTCTCAGCCAGATATCCCTTGTCTAGTTCTGTCTCTATTCAAATAGTATGTTTCTGGATGCAGCTCCTCAACTTCCAGTATGAAAAGCTGCCATCAAGTGTTTACTACATGATGAAATAATTATATAAAAAAAATCTTTGATTCAATCAGCATGGCTAAATAGGATAGAAAATATCTTAGTACAAAGCTGATTTGACTGTTTGTGTGAGGGACAGTATTCATTCTACAAGTTCAGATATCAAAGCCTTCCTCATAGAAAATTTTGTTCATGAATGGAGAACTCAGCTGTTGGGTAATAGAAGACACCTTTATTATAGAAACTACAAGATCGATTTTGGTCAGGAAAAATGTCTCCCAGATATATATGTTTATGCTTTTATGAAATTTCGTTGTAGTTGTCACAAGCTTGCAATTGAGGTTGGACATTTCCATAACATACCACAGGAATAAAGAATGTGTTCAAACTGCGGTATATGTGTTTTAGGGCATTAATTTTACTTTATCATGGAATGTCCCCCACTTAACACATTTACGACATGATCTTAATGCTCAGCATGTTTTTCAACTCTTGTCCAGTTATAAATTTTGAAGGCTGATGAAATGTAAATCTTGAAAGATTCTCCTGTCTCTCAAAATTCAAAAGATGTACAGGTATTTTTTTTAACATTTATTTATTGTCATTCACAAGTGTACAATGTGTATTTTAAAGAAAATGGTACACTTAAAAAAATGTTTTGAGGTTTTAATGGTGTTTGTTGGTCATTATGTGATGAACTCATTTTGTGGTGGCGCCAGTGGATAACACAATATCTGTCTTTTCTGCCAAATGGTTATAAACATACACTTTGAGATATATGATTGAGTTATGTCTATACAAAAAGTTGATCAATACCTGCCTGCATATCATTCACAAGAGGGTTTTGATCACTGCTGTTACATTGAATTGATGTATCATCAACAAACATATCACTCAAAAAATGAATATGCAGAGGTAGGTTATTATTAGAGATAGAGAAAAGAAGTGGTCCTAGTATTAATGCATGTGGTATTCCATATTTCACAGGTAATAAGGTCTTTGAGCCCAATTTCAACAAGCTGAGAAATGAGTGTAAAACTGTGATGCTTTTGTTTGAAGTTTTATGGCCTTTTAATTTTGTAATGAAGAGAAAAAGTTCAATGATACTGCGTATGAATGTTGCTGAACTGTATTTAGAATTGTTTACACATTGTAGGTGCCTAGTAAACCATTTTTAAAGGCAATTTTACCTCCCCTTTAAAGGGTATTATAAAGAGTGATATTCTTTTTTATTGTTTTGAAGTTGCTGAGAAGTGTAAAGAAAAGTGTGTATGAAATGGAAATGAAGCATTAGTTTTTCCTGAAAATTGTAGACTGTGCTGTTTGCCTTTGTGAAAGAAGGGCACGGTGGCCCCAAATGCTTGAAAATGAGCTTTTCTTTTGAAATGCTGAAGAAATGTCGAAAGACACCTTTAAATTGGGGAATTGTTGTGTAGTAAGAAGTTGTAAAAGTGTAAAGACAAGAAGTTAAGGTTTAATTTTAGGACTTGCAGATCCGTATGGGGATCTGCGCCTAATTCGTAATTTTCCTTGCTTTGGAGGAGATTGTGTTGTCTATCTTCCCATGTTTCTGTCAGGGAGAAGGACTTGGGGGGGGGGAAAGGAAGGGGGGAGGAGAAGAAGGACAGGGGGGGGGGTGGGGGGGGAGAAGAAGACAGATGGGGGGTGGGGGAGGGAGGTGGGGTGGGGAAGGTGGGGGTGGAGGGGGGAGGAGAGGGGTGGGAGGGGGGAGGAGAGGGGGGGAGGGGGGAGGGGGGGTTTGGAAGAGGGGGGAAAGGGGGGGGTGGGGGGAGGAGGGGGGGGGGGAAGGGGGGTGGGGGACGGGGGGGTGGGGGGAGGAGGGGAGGGAGAGGAGGAGGAGAGGGGGAGGAGAGGGGGGGAGGAGGAGAAGGGGGGAGGAGGGAGAGGGGGGAGGAGGGGAGGGGGGAGGAGAGGAGGGGAGGAGAGGAGGGGGAGGGGTGGGAGGGGGGTGGGGGGGGGGGGGAGGGGGGTGGGAGAGGGGGGGGGGGGGAGGAGGGGGAGGGTGGGGGAGGAGAGGGGGTGGGGGGGGGGAGGAGAGGAGGGGTGGGGAGGGGGAGGCGAGGGGGGGGTGGGGGGGGGTTGGGGAAGGAGGGGGATGGGGGAGGGGAGGGGGACGGGGGGGAGGGGGAGGAGGGGGATGGAGGGGTAGTTTGGGGGGGGTGGGGGAGGGGGTTGAGGGGGTGGGTGGTGGGGGGGAGGGTGGGGGTGGGGGGGGAGAGGGGGGGGGGGGAGGGAGGGGGGAGGGGGGGGGGGGGGGACGGGGGAGGGTGGGGTGGTTTGGGGTGGCGGGTGGGGAAGGGGTGGGAGGGGTTGTGGGGGTGGGGAAGGGATGAGGGTGGGGGAGGGGTGGGGGTGGGAGGGACAGGGGGTGGGGAAGGGGTGGGGATGGGGAGGGCAGGGGGGGGGGATGGGGAGGGGGGAGGCGAGGGGGTGGGGGTGGAGGGTGATAAGTGAATTTGTGGACAGTTGGAGGGTAGGGGGGAGTTGTGACAACTTTAGTAGTAGTAGTAGTTAGTAGTAGTAGTAGTATAGTAGTAGTAGTAATTAGTAAGTAATAGTAGTAGTAATAGCAGCAGCAGCAGTGGTAGTAAGTAGTAGTAGTAGTAGTGTAGTAGTAGTAGTAAGAGTAGTAGTAGTAGTAGTAGTATTTGTATAGTAGTAGTAGTAGTTAATTTTTAGTAGCAGTAACACTCTAACATTTAAGTCC
>CM060335.1:32034980-32042480 GCA_030674155.1 Stramonita haemastoma | reverse complement strand
CCTTAAAGCTTAATTCCACTAAGTATAAATAAATCATTGAAGATACTTGTAAACTAAAGGTGTAAATATGTAATTTCTTTTATTGGACTGATTTTTTTTATTAATCGCCCTTGGGTGGATGAAGCCAAATAAGCCTGTATATTGTTGTTAAACACAAGGCATTGTATTTTTTGCATTAATTTTCTTTCTTTGTAGATCCATATATTTTTGTTCATAAGTATGATAACAGTAGCAGCAACAACAAAAATGATAACAAAAAGAGCAAATATTTGCATTACCAACGAGAAAAAAACAAACATTAGGAATAACAACAAACACAAAGGGGAAAAAGAGGATATTAGGCTTCTTTTGTTTTGCTGTTTTTGTTATGTCTTTGCCCAGAAAATAGTTTCCTCTGCATACACTAAACAATGCAATAACCAAGAAAGTAATCATGGACAGGAAGGGCCTCCGCCAAATAAGATGTCTTTGATGGACACGTTTTTGCAATCCACCAGCCACCTTGGCGCAGTGGTTAGCGCCTTGGATTACAGACTGGAAGGTCGAGGGATCGAATCCCTTGAGACAAAGGGATTTTTTTTTGATCGGATTCTGGCCGACTCCTGACCAAAGTGAGTGTACTGTGGGCTTATGAGGAAGACTGGGGCCACGCGGCCAAGCTTCATTAACTTACGCATGCTATTTGAGAGTGTTGATCAAATTATATGACCAACGCTGCAGGTGTCTGTTTCTCTCGGGCTCGGTTGACGCCGGCATATATTACGATGGGACGATTAGAGTACAACTCTGTCATGTAGGAGTCTTAAGTATAAATGGGTCACATTAAATTGTTATCAAATTTAAAACCTAAAAGTCATTACCTTATTTTGTGTATGATTCATTGCTGTACCTATAAAATTGACAAAGTGATGGGTGTTTGAAAAACAGGACACAGCTATTTCACATTCTGGGAAAAAATTGGGTTTAAAGTTGTCACAACTTCACTCACCACCCTCCCCAACCCCCCTTTCCTCCCACACACGCCTTCACCAAACCCTCCCACCTCCAACCCAACCCCCTCCTCTCCTCCCCCCCCTCCTCCCCCCCCCCTCCCCCCTCCTCACCCTCCCTCCCTCCCCCACCCCACCCCCTCCTCCTCCCCCACCCCACCCTCCTCCCTCTCCCTCCCCTTCCTCCCTCCCCCCTTCCCCACCCCTCCCTTCCCTTCCCCCACCCCCTCCCCCATCCCCACCCCCACGTCCCTTCCCCACCCCCACGTCCCTCCCCACCCCCTCCCCCACCTCCCTTCCCTTCCCCCACCCCCTCCCCCACCTCCCTTCCCCCACCCCCGACCCTCTCCCCCCACTCCTCCCCCTCCCTCTCCCCCACTCCTCCCCCTCCCTCTCCCCTCCCCCACCCCACCCTTCCCCCTCTCTCCCCCCCTCCTCTCCCCTCCCTCTCCACACCCTCCCCCTCCCTCTCCACACCCTCCCCCCTCCTCCCCACCCCCACCCTCCCTCCTGCTCCCCCTCCCTCCCCCCACCCTCTCCTCCCACTCCTCCCCCTCCCCCACCCTCTCCCCCCTCCCCTCCCCCCTCCCCCCCGTCCTCCCCTCCCCATCCCCCCCCTCCCCATCCCCTCCCCCCTCCTTCTCCATCCCTCCCCCTCTCCCTACCTCCCTTCCCCCACTTCATCCCCCACCCCCGTCCTTCTACTCCATCCCCTCTGCTACTCCCTGACACAAACAAGGGAAGATAGACAACACATTTCCTCCAAAGCCAGGAGGAGTACGAATTACGGGCACATCCCCATACGGATCTGCAAGTCCTAACTCAAAACTTTACAGCTTCAATTCACACTTTGCAAACTTATCATCAAACCAACAACTTCAAATTCAACAACTGTCTTTTAATGGATCTTCACAAATTTGAAAACATCTAAGTCTACAATCACTTCCTTTCCACTTCTCCTTCTTCCACACACATAAACACCAAGTCCACAATTTCATACCAAAATTAATACTTCATTTCCAGCACATCAAACCCTACATCTCAACTACAAACCATCTTCAAACAATTCAAAGGGATACAACTCTCTAAAAGGATATACACCCTGTCAAGGGGAAGTAATATTCACATCAACTAACACTTTCTCAACCATTTCAAACAATATTATATGCAGCACAAATTCATTCACAATGCATATTCAACTTTTATCTACTGCTCAAATCTTAACCACCTATCTTACACTTACACTTACACTTTTACTTTATGCTCATCAAATCAGTTTCTTTTCCACTACAAACAAGGCTTATAACATGCTTTCAACAATTTCCATACTTCTTCTCAATGCTAACTTGGCAATCTAGTCAAAACAAAAAGCACGATATTCCACCTGTATACAACTCGTAATAATGAGGTTTATGTGTGGCCGAGAACCCCTGCAAGTCCCTAACACTTTTCACTATTTAGGAATCAACTTCAGTAGCAATGATAGTTGTGCAAAATTAAAGAAAAATGCTTATGATAAAGCTACCTAAGTCATGTTTATTTCAGAAGGACTGCACGGCAAAAAGAACTACCTACACATGTCACACTTGATGTATTCCATAATAAAATCCTTGGTCCTGAATTGTTGTATTGATGTGAGATTATGGGCATTTGAAAATCTAATGCAGGAAAAAGGCTTATGATAAACTATTAGTCAGGTTTCTTTGATTAAGACTGCTTGGCAAAAATAACTACATACACATGTGACACTTCATTTATTCCATTCCTGTTTTGTTGTATAGATGTGAAATTTGGGGATATGAAAACATACCAATGATTTGATAAGTAGTCGTTGAAGTTTTTAAAATAATAGTTTTCGTACTCAGCCAGATATCCCTTGTCTAGTTTGGTCTCTGTTCAAATGGTATTTTTCTGGATGTAGCTGCTCGGCTTCCAGTATGGAAAGCTGCCATCAAGTGTTTACCACATGATGAAATATTTATATGAAGAATCTTTGATTCAATCAGCATGGCTAAATAAGATAGAAAATATTTTAGTACAAAGCTGATTTGACTGTTTGTGGGAGGGACAGTTTTGTTCAAGTATTCATTCAACAAGTTCACATATCAAAGCCTTCCTCATAGAAAATTTTGTTCATGAACGGAGAACTCAGCTGTTGGGTAATAGAAGATGCCTTTATTATACAAACTGTAAGATCGATTTTGGTCAGGAAAAATGTATAACATGTCTTCCAGATATATATGTTTATGTTTTTATGAAATTTTGTTGTAGTTGTAACAAGCTTGCAATTGAGGTTGGACGTTTCCATAACATACCACAGGAATAAAGAATGTATTCAAACTGCTGTATATGTGTTTTAGGGGATTAATTTTACTTTATCATGGAACGCCCCCACTTTATACATTTATGACATGATCTTAATCCTCAGCATTTTTTTCAACCCTTGTCCAGTTATAAATTTGGAGGGCTGATAAAATTTAAATCTCGAAAAGTTCTCCTGTCTTTCAAAATTCATAAGATGTGCAGGTATTTCTTGAACATTCATTTATTGTCATTCACAAATGTACCTTGTGTATTCTGAAGAAAATGATACACTTTAAAAAAATGTTTTGAGGTTTTAATGCTGTTTGTTGGTCATTATGTGATAAACTCATTTTGTGGTGGAACCAGTGGATAACACAATATCTGTCTTTTTTGCCGAATGGTTGTAAACATACACATTGAGACATATGATTGAGTTCTGTCTATACAAAAAGTTGATCAATACCTGCCTGCATATCACTCACAAGAGGGTTTTGATCACTGCTGCTACATTGAATTGATGCATCATCAACAGACATATCACACAAAAAATGAATATGCAGAGGTAGGTTATTATTAGAGATAGAGAAAAGAAGTGGTCCTAGTATTGATCCATGTGGTATTCCATATTTCATGGGTAATAAGGTCTTTGAGGCCCAATTTCATGCGAAAATCCTAACCAGCTATCTTCAATTTTTACTCTATGCTGATCATACCATTTTATTATCCACTACAAAGAAGGCTTACAAGATGCTTTACACAATTTGGATACTTCTCAATGGAACCGGAAACTGGTCAATCTAGAGAAAATAGAAATCAGGATATTCGGCCACAATACAACTCGTAATAATTAGGTTTATGAGTGCTGGGAAAAAAATCTGGAAGTCCGTAACAGTTTTCAATATTTACAAATCAACTTCAGTAGGAGTGATAGTTGTGCAAAATGCAAGCAAAATGCTTATGATAAAGCTACTTAAGTCATGTTTATTTCATGAGGACTGCATGGAAAAAAGAACTACGTATACATGTCACACTTGATGTATTCGATAATAAAAATCCTTGTTCCTGAATTGTATTGATGAGATATTATGGGCATTTGAAAATCTAATGCAGGAAAAAGGCTTATTATAAACTATTAGTCAGGTTTCTTTGATAAAGACTGCTCGGCAAAAATAAGTACATACACATGTGACATTTCATTTATTCCATTCCTGTTTTGTTGTATAGATGTTAAATTTGGGGATATGAAAATATACCAATGATTTGATAAGTTTCCGTTGAAGTTTTTAAAATAATAGTTTTTGTTCTCAGCCAGATATCCCTTGTCTAGTTTGGTCTCTATTCAAATAGTATGTTTCTGGATGCAGCTCCTCAACTTCCAGTATGAAAAGCTGCCATCAAGTGTTTACCACATGATGAAATATTTATTAAAAAAATCTTTGATTCAATCAGCATGGCTAAATAGCATAGAAAATATCTTAGTACAAAGCTGACTTGACTGTTTGTGGGAGGGACAGTTTTGTTCAAGTATTCATTCTACAAGTTCACATATCAAGCCTTCCTCATAGAAAATTTTTGTTAATGAATGGAGAACTCAGCTGTTGGGTAATAGAAGACACCTTTATTATAGAAACTATAAAATCGATTTTGGTCAGGAAAAATGTCTTCATGATATATATGTTTATGCTTTTATGAAGTTTCGTTGTAGTTGTCACAAGCTTCCAATTGAGGTTGGACATTTCCATAACATACCACAGGAATAAAGAATGTGTTCAAACTGCGGTATATCTGTTTTAGGGGATTAATTTTACTTTATCATGGAATGTCCCACCTTAACACATTTACGACATGATCTTAATGCTCAGCATTTTTTTCAACTCTTGTCCAGTTATAAATTTTGGAGGCTGATGAAATGTAAATCTTGAAAGGTTCTCCTGTCTCTCAAAATTCATAAGATGTACAGGTATTTTTTTAACATTTATTTATTGTCATTCAGAAGTGTACAATGTGTATTGTAAAGAAAATGGTACACTTTAAAAAATGTTTTGAGGTTTTAATGCTGTTTGTTGGTCATTATGTGATGAACTGATTTTGTGGTGGCGCCAGTGGATAACACAATATCTGTCTTTTCTGCCAAATGGTTATAAACATACACTTTGAGATATATGATTGAGTTCTGTCTATACAAAAAGTTGATCAATACCTGCCTGTATATCACTCACAAGATGGTTTTGATCACTGCTGCTACATTAAATTGATGTATCATCAACAGACATATCACACAAAAAATGAATATGCAGAGGTAGGTTATTATTAGAGAGAGAAAAAGAAGTGGTCCTGGTATTAATGCATGTGGTATTCCATATTTCACAGGTAATAAGGTCTTGGAGCCCAATTTCAACAAGCTGAGAAATGAGTATAAAACTGTAATGCTTTGTTTGAAGTTTTATGGCCTTTTAATTTTGTAATGAAGAGAAAAAGTTCAATGATACTGCTTATGAATGTTGCTGAACTGTATTTTAGAATTGTTTACACATTGTAGGTGCCTAGTAAACCATTTTTAAAGGCAATATTACCTCCCCTTTAAAGGGTATTATAAAGAGTGATATTTTTTTTTATTGTTTGAAGTTGCTGAGAAGTGTAAAGAAAAGTGTGTATGAAATGGAAATGAAGCATTAGTTTTTCCTGAAAATTGTAGACTGTGCTGTTTGCCTTTGTGAAAGAAGGGCACGGTGGCCCCAAATGCTTGAAAATGAGCTTTTCTTTTGAAATGCTGAAGAAATGTCGAAAGACACCTTTAAATTGTGGAATTGTTTGTGTAGTAAGAAGTTGTAAAAGTGTAAAGACAAGAAGTTAAGGTTTAAGTTAGGACTTGCAGATCCGTATGGGGATCTGCGCCTAATTCGTAATCTTCCTTGCTTTGGAGGAGATGTGTTGTCTATCTTCCGATGTTTGTGTCAGGGAGAAGGACTTGGGGGGAAGGAGAAGGAAGGGGGGAGGAGAAGAGGGGGAGGGGGGGCGATGGGGGGATGGGGGAGGAGTGGGGGAGGAGAGGGGTGGGGGGAGAAGAGGGTGGAGGGGTGGGGGAGGAGACGGGTGGGGGAAGGGGGTGAGGGGGAGGGGGGAGGAGAGGTGGGTGGGGAGATGGGTGGGGGAGGGGTGGGGGAGGAGACGGGTGGGGAGGGAGGGGGGTGGGTGGGAGGGGGAGGGGGGAGGAGAGGTGGGTGGGGAGATGGGTGGGGGGGGGAGAGGGGGAGGAGATGGGTGGGGGGAGGGGGGAGGGGGGAGGGGGAGGAGATGGGTGGGGTGGGGGGAGGGGGAGGTGGGGAGGAGAGGGGAGGGGTGGGGTGGGGGAGGGAGGGGATGGTGGGAGGGGGGAGGGGGGAGGTGGGAGGGACAGGGGGGAGGTGGGGAGGAGAAGGGGGGAACAGGGGGGAGGTGGGGAGGAGAGGGGGGGCAGGGGGAGGAGGAGGAGGGGAGAGGGAGGAGAGGTGGTGGGTGGGTGGGTGGGTGGGTGGGTGGGAGGGGGGGTGAGGGAGGGAGGGGTGGGGGGAGGGGGGTGGGGGAGAGGGAGGGGAGGGGGTGGGGGAGGGAGGGGGTGGGGGAGGGAGGGGGTGGGGGGAGCGGGGAGGAGAGGGGAGGGGGGGAGAGGGGGGTGGGGGAGGAGATGGGGAGGGGGGAGGAGTGGGGAGGGGGGGAGGAGATGGGGGAGGGGGAGGTGGGAGAGGGGGTGAGGGAGGGAGGGGGAGGGGGTGGGTGGTGGGAGGGGGGAGGGGGGAGAGGACAGGGGGGAGGTGGGGAGGAGAGGGGGGACAGGGGGGAGGAGATGGGGGAGGGGGGGAGGGGGAGGGGGGAGGGGGAGGGAGGGGTGTGGGGGGGTGGGAGGGAGGGGTGGGGGAGGGTGGGGGGCGGCGGTGGGGGAGGGGGTGGGAGGGGTTTGTGGGGGGAGGGAGAGGGGTGAGGGAGGGGGAGGGGGATGAGAGGGGGAGGGGGTTGGGGGAGGGGTGGGGGTGGAGGGTGATAAGTGAAGTTGTGACAATATGGAGGGTGATGGGTGGAGTTGTGACAACTTTAAATCCGATTTTCATTGATGTTCCTGTATTTTCTAGGGAAGGAGGTTTTCTCACGATCCCTATGAACTTTCTTTTACCTGACTGAACGTCGTGTAGTAGTAGTAGTAGTAGTAGTAGTAGTAGTAGTAGTAGTAGTA
>CM060335.1:32012480-32029980 GCA_030674155.1 Stramonita haemastoma | reverse complement strand
ACAGTCTTTTCTATGCTAAGGTGGGGGGAAGGAGGAGGTGGAGGTGTGTGTGGGGGGGAGGGGAATGGAGGTGCAGGTGGGAAGGAAGGGGGTTGAAGGTTAGGGGATGGTGGATGTTCAATATAGTCCAAGCCCTTCGAGCAGAAAGGCCCTTGATTTGGCAGTATACCAATACCAAGTGGAACCATTTTTCTAAAAGCGAGCACAGGTGGAACATCTTGCGCACATGTAAAAGCCCGTTCCGATTTTCGAAAGGGTGGGCCATTGTGTGCCTGGTGGGAACTTTGGGGAGGGAGGATGGTGGGGGGTAGTGAGGGACGGGGGGGGGGGGGGGGGGGGAGGAGGAGGTTTAGGGGGGGGGGGGTGGGAGTAGTGAGGGACGGGGGGGGGGGAGGAGGAGGTTTAGGGGGGGATGGTGGGAGTAGTGTGGCAAGGGAGAGGAGGAGGCTTTTGGGGGGAGGATGGTGGGGGTAGTGAGGGGAGGAGGAGGACAATAGAATATATTTTAAAAAACAAAAACAAAACACAAAAAACAACAAAAACCGAAGAAGGAGAGAGAGAGTGAGAGACCAACTGATGACAATACCATCTTCAAGGCCAAAAATACTGTAAGTCAGTTATCATGATATATAATCTACATGAATAATGACAATTATCGAATAAATCGTGTACTTCAAAGCATCCAAAACTTATGAAGTAGAGCCGTTGTATAAGACTAGGGAAAATGTATGAAAGAGACGCTCCCACTGCCCCCTCCCCCCTTCGCACCCTTAAAAAAGTATCAAAAACTTATGAAGTAGAGCCGTTGTATAAGACTTAGGAAAATATATGAAAGTCTCCAAAACTTATAAAATATAGACGTTCTATAAAGCACACGTGTTGTAAGACAGTGACCGCTTCAAAGCACTCTGTATTTTCTCTGTATTTATCACACACACACACACACACACACAGAGTTCAAAAGTTTTCTACTTACGATGCCATTTGAATCACCACGCAGACTTCATTGACAGTAAATAGCCTGTCCAACTTGACTTGTAGTTTTGACAGGGTAGGCAGAACAAGATCAATAAAAAAGAAAAAGGAGAATAATTAATTATATTTTTTTTTCAGCACCCCAGTTTCAGCTTCAGCTATTCTGCGGTTCCAAAGTTTGGCAAAGTCTTTTTTTTTTCTTTTAATTTTATACCACTTTATGTCACAGCAGATTTCTCTGCGTGAAATTTGGGCTGCACTCCAACGGGGAGAGCGTGTCGCCATAAGTGCAAGTTTTTTTTTCTTTTTCCTGGCTGCAACTGTATTATGTTTCCTTATCAGAGTGACTTTTCTAGAGAAGTTTGCCAGGGACAACTCTCTTGTTTCCGTGGGTTCTTTTACGTGCGCTGATTAATGATGTGTAACACACATGAGGAGGATGTTTATAGTTTAATCCGAAAGAATAGCACCCAAACCACCACTGATGGTCTAATGAATGGGGGGAAAGTTCTGGGCCTAAACGGGATTGGAACCACCGGATATTCCGACCCGGAGTGGTAGGTTTAGAGGGGAGGGAGGTTTAAGGAGGGGAGAATATGGCGGGGGGTAGATGTAAGGAGGAGGGAGTATAGTGGGGGTAGGAGTAGGGAAGGGGGAGGAGGTTTAGGGGAAAGATGCTGGGGGTAGGCACAGAGGAGGAGTATGGTGGGGGGTAGGTGTAAGTAAAAAGGGGGAGAAGGTGTAAGGGGGTTTGGAGGGGAGTATGATAGGGGTATTTATTTTTTTATTTTTTTTTACATCGAGGATAATTGAATAAACACATACTAATAATAACGTTCTTTTTTGTTTGGTTGGTTTTGTTTTTTACATCCAGTCCACTTTATAGATTCGAGTTTGAGAGAGTGTTGCTGAAATTTAAGATAGAAGTAGGAGTAGGATAGTGAGGGGGGTAGCTTAGGCCAGGTGAAGGGGGAGAAGGTAGGGGAGGTCTCTGATGCCTCGCTCCCCTATGGTGACATTTATCAGCCCAGTGAATAGGGCAAAGAGTTTTAATGCAACTAGTCCTTCAAGTCAACGGTCATAGACTAAAGTCTTGATAAATCCTGCAGACCGTGAGGGGCACCACACTAAATATTTTGCAACCAGCTTCCTCCACTCTCCGCGAATCCTCTGCTTCTTATAGGATGCCTCTATCCTCACCCAAAATCAGCGTACCTGCAACTGTACCATCACAGCGTTCTTGTCTTTGAATATCATATAGAGAAGATAAGGTATTCGCGTTTACCACTTTGCAGTGTGTATCAGAATGTTTAGTGAGACGTGGGAGCACAAAGTTACCTAGCATGCATCCATGGCTTGTTCAGTGCACCGGGTCAGTGCAGTCAGTCACGGGTCTGATGACTGGATGCTATGGCACATGTAGAATACTTAAAGATATGAACCTTCTTAAGTCATTGCGTAGGGGAAAGTGAAGAAGAGAACGCCCCCCTTCCTTCAACACATTCCAAAAATTATTAAATAATTTGATAAGCCGTTGTATAAGACTGGGGAAAATGATATGATAGAGACACTTCCTCTGCCACCCCCCACCCCCTCGCACCCCTAGAAAAGTATCCAAAACTTATGAAGTACGGCGTTGTATAAGACTAGGAAAATGTATGAAAGAGACACCTTCAACCCCTATCCTCCCCAAGTCTCCAAAACTTATAAATATGTCTTGTATAAAGCCCAGACGTGTTATAAGACAGTGACCGCTTCAAAGCACTCTGTAATTCTCTGTATTTATCTCACATACATACACACACACATACACACACACACACACACACACACACACCACACACACACACAAACAACACACACACACACACACACACACACACACACACACACACAGGGGGTTGTCCCTGGCAAAATTCTGTAGAAAAAAGCCACTCTGGTAGGGAAACAATTACACTTGCATGCAGGAAAAAGAAAAAAAAAATGGGTAGGCGCTGCACATGTGGCGACACGCTCTCCCCGGGGAGAGCAGCCCGAATTTCACGCAGAGAAATCTGCCGTGACATAAAGTGGTACAAAATACAAAATACAAAACACACACACACACACACACACACACACACACACACACACACACACACACACACACACACACACACACACACACACACACACACACACACACACACACATACAGAGAGTTCAAAAGTTTTCTACTTACGCTGCCATTTGAATCACCACGCAGACTTCATTGACAGTAAACAGCCTGTCCAACTTGGCTTGTAGTTTTGACAGGGTAGGCAGAACAAGATCAATGAAAAGAAAAGAGAATAATTTATTGATCGTAGTTTGTTTTTTTTCATCACCTCAGTTTCAGCTTCAGCTATCTTGCAGTTCCAAAGTTTGGCAAAGTCTATTTTTATTTTATTTTATACCACTTTTTGTCACAGCAGATTTCTCTGCGTGAAATTTGGGCTGCACTCTCCGGGGAGAGCGTGTCGCCACAAGCGCAAGTTTTCTTCTTTTTCCTGTCTGCAACTGTATTATGTTTCGCTATTAGAGTGACTTTTTACTACAGTATTTTGCCAGGCATACTCTCTTGTTGCCTTGGGTTCTTTTACGTGCGCTGATTAATGATGTGTAACACACAGGATGAGGATGTTTATCATTTAATCCGAAAGAATAGCACCCAAACCACCACTCATGGTCTAATGGATGGGGGGACAGTTCTGGGCCTAAACGGGATTGGAACCACCGCACACTCCGACCCGGAGATTTTGCTTTCTAGGCAGACGCATTACCTCCTAGACCACTGATCCACCTTCAGCTTCAAGGTCTAAGAAAATCTCACTAAAGAAACAAGTTTAGGTCAACTGGGATGTTTTTGAGAGAGAGAAAAATACAGCCTTTACTCTTTCAGTATAGGAATTATTTCATGTGTTTTAGGCAGCAATTATCCAAGGTTCTTTGCAGTTTCTGAAAAAAGGAAGTGTGTAATTAGACAGTGAACACGATGATCACCGGGGGATTTCATCGTGCCTTCTTAAGTGTCTGCAAACATTCCACGTCTCGTAACCACGCTGTCAAAAGACAGTTTGTACAGACGTCTGATACTGTGTCCATCCTTTCAGTGTGTGTTGGAACAGTCTGACCCTGGCACGGAACGACTGAGGGGTCGACAAAAGACAACAAAAGCAGCAGCATAGGAATGATTATATGAACACAGGAAGACCAGGTGGATAAGGAGTAAGCGTTCACATTGTAGGAGCAGAGCATCTAAGACATATTTTGTGACTTGGATTGGTTAAGTCACTGGCTTAGCATCTTGTGAACTGGATGGATTCTTTCACGACAAAGTGTGTTGCAGCTTTTATATCAGCATGCCCTGTCTTTCTCCTGCGACCATTTCTTACAATCATCTGAAGCTAGAAACTTTTCAAACTTCGTTTTAATACTTGGTGGTATTTCGCTGCAAAATTGTGTTGCCGACTGTTAGTAGCAGTAGGTATCTACTTGTTTTTTTTTTTTTTTAAACTTCGTTTTATCACTTGGTAACATTTCGCTGCAAAACTGTGTCCGACTGTTAGAAGCAGTAAGGGATCTACGAGCTTAAACTACATTTTATCACTTGGTAACATTTCGGTACAATTATATCGGACTGTGTGTAGCAGTAGGGATCTAGGTCGGTGTTTTTTCTAAGAACACGTCTTGTTATGCTGCGCGAGGGTTTTGCATTTTAACATTATAATCATACCGTCAAGGACAATTTCATGGCTACTTTCCATGGCGCCACAGTTTCTGCGGACTAAATTCTTTCGTTCTCTCTTTGCCCTTTATCGGACAGTGGACTGTACACATAATTAGTCAACAAACTTAGCGCAAACTACTGAAAGACTGAGAGCAGGCAAATGGTAAGTGTTCAGGAGTGCTTTAGACTTTCCTTCAGTGATGTGGTGAAAAAGAAAAAAAAAGAACTAGTTGAATGTCTGGAAAGTTTCTGGGGAAAACAGCAATGAAACCACTACAGTGAAAGTGATTCGCATTTGAATGTAACTTCCCCTAATGGTAAGGTGCTAAAGCTGGAACGACATTAAAAGCGCAGAGAAGATAAAAACTGTAACGTAAAATTGTTTCTGGTAATTTTTTTTTTAGTCATTGCTTCCTTATCTCTTCTTTGCCAGAGACTAAGTAAATGGCAGCACAGTCCGCTAGACTTTACAGCAGCACCTTCAGTGGATCCCATGTCATTCGAATTCTTCTAGAAGGTGAACACTGCTGAATTCTGTGAGCGTCAGGATGGGGAAAATCATGTCAAGCTCCTCAGCTTTATTGGGAGTTTCACTTTTCTGAGCTAACGACTGTTCGGATGACAGCTATCATCGTATGTTCATTGTAACCCTTTTTTTTCGATACGGTTGAAGCATTGTTTTTCTTCAATATTTGTATCCAGCCTATGTGGAATAGAGGAGTTTTATTTGTGCCACTATTGCCAGGCTTTTGACTTACTGTGTAGTCTAGAGTGCTTGTCAAGCCACACGTGGATGTTTTCGTGTTTCTAAACCACACCAAAACGCTCACATGAATAACAAACGACAAGAGCAGATAAGTTTTACAAAACTGCATACACACGGGGACAAGATGTAAAAAAGCACATGAGTGTTTGTTTCATTATCCTCGATATAAAAAAAAATCATCCAATCAATCAACAAAAAACAAAAAAACCGCAACCTGAGATTTTTTTTTTTTAATGTCCTGCTTATGCGCGTTCACTAAGTAGACTAAAGCATGGTCAGTTATGTAGATCACTTGATCTACGAGACTATAGACTAAAGATGTACCCACACTTCTGATGATGATGATGATGATACTGCTACTACTACTACTACTACTACTACTACTACTACTACTACTACTACTACTACTACTACTACTGCTACTGCTACTGCTACTACTGCTACTGCTACTAACTGCTACTGCTACTGCTACTACTACTACTACTACCACCACCACCACCACCACCACCACCACCACCACCACCACCACCACCACCACCACCACCACTACTACTACTACTACTACTACTACTACTACTACTACTACTACTACTACTACTACTACTACTACTACTACTACTACTACTGCTACTACTACTACTACTACTGCTGCTGCTGCTGCTGCTGCTGCTACTACTACTACTACTTCTACTACTACTACTACTACTACTACTACTACTACTACTACTACTACTACTACTACTACTACTACTACTACTACTACTATGGAATCAATGTAATGTAAAAAATCAAATCAAAACGTTTGCATTCAACCTTTTCTTGCACCTTCAACCAATAACAATTTACAACATGGACACGCACAAGCACACACTCGCCTACCTATCAATATCAAGAGTTGAACACATGATTCGCGACTTTCGGGCTCATTGGGATCAAAACCCCTCAGCTGTTCAGCCTGCAGAGAGTAACGCGCCAGTATAAATTTGATCTCCCTGGTAAACACAGACTGCCGAAGTCAGAAAACAAAGTGTCCAAAGTCTGCATGGACTTCTGAAACCTGGAAGAGTTATGGATTAAGACAATGGAAAACTAAGACGTGTAGATTTTCCAGGAAATACAATCAAGTCCTGAAGTGACAACATTCAATGCCGGCATGATTGTAGTTTATTTTCTTTCATCCTTTCTTTCTTTCTTTCTTTCTTTCTTTCTTTCTTTCTTTCTTTCTTTCTTTCTTTCTTTCTTTTTTATCTATTTATTTAATCTGCTATATCGAGGATAATGGAATAAGAACTCGTGTGCTTTTAATATCCAGTCCCCATGTGTATGTAGTTTTGTAAATATTGCCATCTGTTCCCACCTGCACGCAAATAAATGGTAGAGGGAGTGGTCATTACTCCACTAAAGAAACGGATAAAAACTTTTTTTTCGAAAAGGTTATACTTTCTGAGAATCTCTTTTCTTATGGAAGCAAGAACAGTATTTGATGTGTCAAAGTACATATCAACTTTTCCCGCGTGGAGTGCTTCCGGAGTCAGTGAAGCTGGCAGGCTTCCATGGAGATTTTTAATGGGTGGGCATGGCGAAAGTGATATTGGAGACTGGAAATAGAGTGGAATAAGCATTGCCTTCCCTCCCTTCCTGGAAATAGACTGGAATAAACATTGCCTCCCCTTGCTGGAAATAGACTGGAATAACATTGCTTCCCCTTCCTAGAAATAGACTGGAATAAACATTGCCTCCCCTTCCTGGAAATAGACTGGAATAAACATTGCCTCCCCTTCCTGGAAATAGACTGGAATAGACATTGCCTCCCCTTCCTGGAAATACACTGGAATAGACATTGCCTCCCTTGCTGGAAATAGACTGGAATAGACATTGCCGCCCCTTCCTGGAAATTGACTGAAATAAACATTGCTTCCCCTTTCTGGAACTAGACTGGAATAAACATTGCCTCCCCTTCCTGGAAATAGAGTGAAATAAACATTGCCCCCCCCCCCCCTTCCCTTTCCCTCCCTCCCTCTTTCCAGCCAAAGGGAGACAGTCTTGACAGGCTGTTTTACTAGCATTGTCGGTGGACTCTTAAGATTGTGATATAACTCACGCTGAAACGAGAAAAGATTGTGTTATAACTCACGCTGAAACGAGAAAACTGTTGAAGTGTGTGTCTAGTGAATCAAGGGAAACTTCAGAGGGTTGTGTTAGAAGACCAGTATGTGTTATAATATGTTTCTATTATACAAATTGTGTGTTGATGTTTATTATGTTTACAATACATTTTTGGCGGGGTTCTCTTTTTTTTTTTAGAAAACTTTTTTTCAGTCATGTACAATAGCCCATAACATCTGCACATTTCCCAAAATGTGACACTCCACCTCATAATGAGTCGCAGTGCATGCGCCATACGTCAATTATTAGTCATTGACGTGCAATCAATTTGCAATAATAAAAAGGCTATTCAAAACAACAACCAGATTTAAAATCGGACAATTCTGTGAAAAAGTTATCACATATAGAAATAAAACACTGCGGGATGCAAAAAAAAAAAAAGAAATTGACTAGTTTAGCACCGTAACGGATGGTCAGAATGAGAGCTTGGGTATTTTTATACGCGTTTTTTAAAAGAAAAGGGAAACAAAATTACACCTTGATATTTTATTAAAAGGCAGTATAATGACTATAGTTTTATACTCAATCAAAATCTTAAAATCATGATCCTGACCCCACCAGCCTAAAATGGCTCCTATCGCGAAAGAGGGTTTGGTGCAAAGTGACTCATTTTGTGATGGAGCGTCACAAACAGTGTTGGTCAAACGCCAGACTAGCACTGCAGTGAGTACGCCATGGATGTATGCTGGGTATTGATCTATATAAACCAACATCTCACTCAACACCCCTTAAACTACAAAAATGTAAACGTGTATACTTACGCTTCATTATTACAGTAATAGTCAAAGAAAACAATAACGTTATGGCAAGTCTGTAGATAAGTTGAACTTGAAAATTATTGCGGCAGCACCCGTCTTTATTTACCAGGTTCCATCATGATTTACACCCAGGACTCTTTGAGTTGAAGGATTGACTAGTAGAACTTTGCCCACTCTACTCCGATGTTGAGACCCATCAGTCGTGCTGTGCCAGTGTCGGACCGTTCCAGCACACATTGAAAGGACGGACAGTATCAGACGTCTGTACAAACTGTCTTTTGACAGCGTGGTTACGAGACATGGAATGTTTGCAGACACTTAAGAAGGCACAGTGAAATCCCACGGTGATCGTGTCCACCGTCTAAGTGCACACTTAAAAAAAAGACAGCAAAGAGCCTTGGATAATTGCTGTCTTAATCACTTGAAATAATTCCTTTACTGAAATAGTAAGTGCTGCATTTTTTCTCTCTCGCAACATTACAGAAGATCTCAACTTGTTTCTTTAGTGAGCTTTTCTTAGACCGGGAAGTTGAAGCTGAAGGTGGGTAGGTGGTATAGAGGTAACGTGCCTGCCTTGAGAGCGAAACGTCTGGGTCGGAGTGTGGGGTGGTTTGAATCTCGTTTAGGCCCCAAACTTTCCCCCCATCCATTAGACCATGAGTGGTGGTTTAGGTGCTATTCTTTCGGATTAAATGATAAACATCCTCCTCCTGTGTGTTACACATCATTATTCAGCGCACGTAAAAGAACCCAAGGCAATAAGAGAGTTGTCCTTCGCAACATTTTGTAGAAAAAAGCCACTCTGATAAGGAAACAAACACAGTTGCAGACAGGAAAAAGAAAAAAAAAATGTGTGACGCTTCACTTGTGGCGACGCGCTCTTCCAAGGAAGTGCAGCCCAAATTTCTTGCAGAGAAATCTGCTGTGACATAAAGCGGTATAAAATAAAATGAAATAAAATAAAAATAGACTTTGCCAAACTTTGGAATTGCAGGATAGCTGAACCTGAAACTGGGGTGCTGAAAAAAGCAAACTTCGATCCATTATTCTCTTTTCTTTTTTTACTGATCTTGTTCTGCCTACCCTGTCAAAACTACAAGCCAAGTTGGACAGGCTGTTTACTGTCAATGAAGTCTGCGTGGTGATTCAAATGGCATCGTAAGTAAAAAAAACTTTTGAACTGTGTGTGTGTGTGTGTGTATGTGTGTGATAAATTCAGAGTGCTTTGAAGCGGTCAGTGTCTAATAACACGTGTGCTTTATACAACGTCTGTATTTTATAAGTTTTGGAGACTTAGGGGCAGGAGGGGAGGTTGTCTCTTTCATTCATTTTCCCTAGTCTTATACAACAGCTCTACATCATAAGTTTTGGATACATTTTTGAGGGATGAGGGGGGGGGGGGGGGGGGGGGGCAGTGTGAGTTTCTCTCTCATTCATTTCCCTAGTCTTATACGACGGCTCTATTTAATAACTTTTGGATATGTTGAAGGAAGGGGGTCTCTCTTTCTTTCACTTTCCCTTAGTCATAAAACATAGATCATGATCTTTAGTATCACATGCGCCATAGCATCCAGTCATCAGACCCGTGACTGACTGCACTGACCCGGTGCACTGAACAAGCCATGGATGCATGCTGGCACGTCTCACAAAAATTCTGGTACATACTGCAAAGCGGTAAACCTGAATACCTCATCTTCTCTATTATTATTATATTCAAAGACAAGAACGCTGTTGTGGTACAGTTGCAGGTATGCTGATTTTGGGTGAGGATAGAAGCATCCTACAGAAAGCAGAGGATCGCGGAAAGTGGAGGAAGCTGTTTGCAAAATATTTAGTGTGGTGCCCCTCGCGGTCTGCAGGTTTTATCAAGACTTTAGTCTATGATGGTTGACTTGAGGGACAAGTAGGATTAAAACTCGTTGCCCTATTCACTGGGCTGATAAATGTCGTCATAGGGGAGCGAGGTGTCAGAGACCTCCCCTAACTTCTTCCCCTCCACCTGGCCTAAGCTACCTCTCCCCCTATCCTACTCCTCCTTCTATCCTTAATGTGGACAACACTCTCAAACTCGCGTCTATAAAGTGGACTGGATGTATGTAAAAAAAACAACAACAAACAAACAAACAAACAATAAAACGCGTATTATTAGCACGTTCTTATTCAGTTACATTGTAAAAAGAATTAATAACCCTATCACACTCCACCCAAACCTCTTCCCCAAACCTCCTCCCCTACACCACCCTACCATACTCCTCCCCGTATACCTCCTCCCCTTTCCCTACACCTACCCCCACCACACTCCTTTCCTGTGCCTACCCCCATCATCTTTACCCTACACCTCCTCCCCCTTCCCTACACCCTTCCCCACACCTACCCCCACCATACTCCTCCCTCCCCCCTCTAAACCTCCTCCCCCTACCCCCACCATAATCCTCCCCCCTCTAAACCTCCTCCCCTACCCCACCATACTCCTCCCTCCCCCCTCTAAACCTCCTCCCCCTCCCCTGTTTTTATTTCATTTTATTTTTAGTTGTGATTCCGGCAATATCCCCCGACTTTCGTAGATTTCCGTAACTAAACGGGAAAATCTGCATTTAAACATTTTTATGTGAGTAGTCGTCAGTTGTTCAGTTGATGGGGCTAAATGTAAACATTGTCTAATTTTCCTTCATTTCTGTTCCTGAGGTATGTGTATATATTTATCATTGGCATTGCGTAACAGCGTACGTGCGTGCATGCGAGCGTGTGTGTATGTGTGTGTGTGTGTGTGTGTGTGTGTGTGTGTGTGTGTGTGTGTGTGTGTGTGTGTGTGTGTGTGTGTGTGAGAGAGAGAGAGAGAGAGAGAGAGAGAGAGGAGAGGAGAGAGAGAGAGAGAGAGCTCTGAACTCTGAACAATTTATTGTAGAAAGCCACCAGACCCATACAATTTCCACCCACCTCCCTCCACCCCCCTCCCCCCCCCCCCCCCCCCCCCCCCCCCCCCGCCTGCCTTATTAATCTTGTTCTCAGAGAGAGAGACAGAGAGAGAAGTCAAGTCAAATATATATATTTCGAGGATAATGAATAAGCACTCGTGTGCTTTTTTACATCCAGTCCCTGCCCTTATCAGAGATAAGGCCAAAATAAAGAGAGCCCTCTGATTAAACAACAACAATAAACCAAGAATAACAAAAACACGAGAGGGAGACAGAGAGAGCGATAGAATTGAATGAATGAATGAATGAAATGAATGATCTTTAATACACAAGAATGCAGATTCTAGGCCAAGCCAAGCTTCATATACCCTCCCTGTAAACAAACATAGACTTAAAAATTCAAGGAAACATTGGGCGATCTCCATCAGTTGAATTATTTCTTAAAGTAATGACATGTTCAGGTGAAAATTACAGTTTTATTTTTGTCCATCATAACTTCTTGCCTATGATGATTTTGAAAGGAAAGGCAGAGTAGTTGAATTTAGCTATGCCAGTTTCGATATTCTGTGTGTGCCTTTTGTACTCTTTCTCTCTCTCTGTCTCTCTGCCTCTGTCTCTCTGTCTGTGTCTGTCTGTCTGTCTGTCTGTCTGTCTGTCTCTCTGTCTCTCTCTCTCTCTCTCTCTCTCTCTCTCTCTCCTCTTCTCTCTCCTCTCTCTCCTCTCTCTCTCTCTCTCTCTGATTTTTCATTGTATAGTAGAAGTGAAATTTATCCATGCTTTCTCTTTTTTTTATTGCCATAGTAAGTGTTAAATCTATTGATGCTTTCATTTTGCATTACACTCACATCCCTGCCCCTCTCACCTGGTGTATTGTGGTCCAAGGTACCATTAAACCATTTCAGTGTTCAGTGTTCTCTCCCTCTCTCTCTCTCCATGTACATCATTAGTTAATCTTTTTCTATGTGCTAGATATTTTCCTTCATCTCTTTAATAATTCTGTGACTCCAAAATCTCTTCCCCCTCACCCCTACCCATCCTATCACCCTCAACTATCCTCCTCCTCACTCATAAACCTCCTCCCTTCCCCGTAACATCCTCCTTCTCTTACAGCGAAACAGACCGAGAGGCGTAAAACTGAATAAATAAAAATAACATACAATGAACAGTTTTATGGCTCTGCCTTTGTGGTGGCACGCTCATTGGATTTTATCATATTTCATGTGGTGCATAGCCCCACTGACCACGAAGGCATGGTCCAAAGTGTGCAAATTGCCCAGTTCCAGAAGTGTTGCAAAACTTAAGTGTTTACCATGTCTCCCATGGGGCACAGATTCATTGTTTTCCACGCTAATATGATAGTATGTGTGTGTATGCAAACCGACTTACTGTCACTCTTCATGTCAGAACTAAATTTTTGGCGGCTGTCCTAACTTTTCCCTTGCTGCTTTACCTTCCGTGACCCTCAAGATGGCAGGTACTCATTAACAGCTGGGTGGCATGGGGGATTGTACTGAAACCAAGACCTGCAAACGATCCCCCATCCACTTGGGTAACCACGTTCAGTGCTGCTTACTCTTATGTTGTTTTTTTATATTTCATTTTATTCTTTTATATCGAGGGTAATATAATAAGCACGCATGTGCTTTTTTTACATCCAGTCCCCGTGTATATGCAGTTTTGGAAATGTAAACTGTTCCCACCGGCACACGATGGCCTACTCTTACGAAAAGCAGAACAACAGGATTTAACGTGTGCGCAAGGTGTTCTGCGGCGCGTGCATTCACACACGGGGGCTCGGTTTATAGTCTTATCCGAATGACTTTTGGGAGAGTGGAGTCAGCACTGATGTTTTACCTCAAGAGAATGGCTCAAGAGGGCAGAAAATGTGATGAGGTTGGTGAAAAAGCGAGTGCTCTGACTGCATACCACTGAGCTATCCCGCTCCCTTTGTATAGCACACAGTAAAAGACTGCACTGGTGAAAGGGAAGGGATGGAAAGTATTGGAGGAGGCTTGTAAGTGGACATTGCCACTTGATGGCTCCGTTAAGAGAGGGAAAATGTCTGTAGGCTTTCAAGGCGGTACAACGAAGTCCTGCAGTGATGGTATTTTCTGTCTAAATGCACTTTACGAACAGTGAATATTATCACATCCTTTTCGTCTCAGAAACAGCCCAGAACTTGAGTAAAAGTTGGATTGATAATCTGGTAATTTTTTTTCTTAAGGAAAGTAGCAAATGTTTGAGTCGTGACGTCAACATTACTTCTGGACTTCTTTTGTAGAGATCGCTTCCGGGTCAATCATGTTGATGTCTGCCAAACTTTGGAATGTCCAGACAGCTTGGAAGTAAGGTTGTTGTAGTGCTGGAAAAAGGGCAGAATAATCTGTCTTGTCCTCCCCTCCCCCGTACCCCCCTGTCAAAAGATTGCAGTAACAGTTTGGCGAGCTGTTTTACTAGCAGTGTCTGTGAATTCTGATTTTGATGTAAAGCACACAGGATGGGTAAAAAAAACAACCCAACAACTGGTAAAGTGTGTATGTATGTGTGTTTGTCTGTGTGTTTGTGTTTGTGTTTGTGTGTGTGTGTGTGTGTGTGTGTGTGTGTGTGTGTGTGTGTGTGTGTGTGTGTGTGTGTGTGTGTTGTGTGTAATACATAAAATAAAACGCACAGAGAATTGTCAGAAGACTGATGTCGTTTAAAAACGTTTTATTATACAGTGGCTAAGCTTTAATGCTTTTTAAAATACTGTAGGGAGCCTCTTTTTTCAGTTTTTCTCAATCATAAAGAACAATGTATGATGTTTGTACCACATAAATGCCAAGATATTCACTTGCCAGACGCTTAACGGCAACGCAATGCATTTTTTGCTCTTATGACAGACAACAATAATGGCTATCTGAACGTTCGACGAAGCAAAAAAAGAAAAAAAAAGACTCATCAGATGTCTTATGATTGCATATCCCAGCAAATCGATTAAGTCATGAATGAACGCAAGATGTGATGCTTAAGCTCCCTCATGTCACTAAACGCTGACTTGAACGGCATGATTCTAACCTGAATGCTTTATCTTCTGTGTGTGCCTATAATCATACAGAAGCACAACACTTGCAGGTCTGAAGGTAAGTTAAACTTGGAGATTGTAGAAGCACATAGTTCCTTTCACTTGCCACGTTTTATGAAGGTTTCAAAATCAAATTCAAATTCAAAACTAAAAATTAAATTACTATCTCAAAAACAGAGAAATTCTGGCGGGTTACAAGCCATACATAAACACGGTAAACATGTAAAAAAAAATAAAATAAACCTGTGACTCTTGCCTCGAGGAAATGCTAGTATCAACATGACCGTATCCACCCAAAGATGGTCTCGTCATGCGTACTAGTAGTGCCAGCCTTTTACTTTTCTACCACTCAGTACTACAAGGAAGAAGTCTGTCTCAAGGGAGAAAAAGTTGGGGATGTTAGTAGTTGAAGTTGTCATTGGATGATGAAGTGAAGCGAAGCGGAGGTGCTTTAGACTTTTTAGGTGGTGCATGCAATGCAATCCTGCAGTGACGTACAGTGTTTCACTGTTCCTGATATACCTCCTGACTCATTCAGGTTGAAATTTTAATACTGCATTATCTCAACAATAACAAAATAGAGAAAATTATGTGTTACGAACACAGAACTAAACACCGGAGGATAAAAAGAATGAATAATAAAATGTCATAACAGGGTTTACAGCAGAATATCAAATTTATTTATTTATTTATTTATTTATTTATTTATTTATTTATTTATTTATTTATTTATTTATTTATTCTTTTACAACAAGGATAACGGAATAAGCACGCATGTGCTTTTTTTACAGCCAGTCCCCGTGTTTATGCAGTTTTTTAAAATTTATCTGTTCCCACCGGCACACAGTGGCCTACTCTTTTGAAAAGCGGAACAGTATTTAAATTGTGCGCAAGAGTTTTTTGCGTGTGTTCGCGCAGGGGTCCTCGGTTATTAGTCTCATCCGAAACACTTTGAACAGAGCAGAGTCGGCACTGATTTTAACTCCAGGAGAAAATATCCCCTTGAACGGGATTCGAACCCAGCTCGTCATATTGCGAACGCAATGTTCTGATCACTAGGCTATGAAGGTAATGATCTAGTATGAAGGACATTTGTTGTTGTTGTGATTGAATTAACGTCCCAGTGGAGATTTCTGATTTAGGGACTGATAAACAGGACAAAAACAACTTCTCTTGTTAAAAAAGTCCAGAACTTGACAGGAACTGATTGCATGTAGGTACGAAAGACTGACTTCATAAGGTGGGGTTTTTTATACAGGAAAAGAGCAGATTTTTGTTGTTGTTATAGTTGGTCGTATACATCCACAAAAACCCAACCAAACATCTAGAGGGTTTTTTTTCTTTAGAAAGTGCCTCTGGCTTGGCCCATTGTGTTGACGTGTGCCCAACTTTGGAATGGCTAGATAGCTTCCACTGGTACAGTGGTGACGGAAAATAGAGCAGATTTTTTTTTTTGGTCCTAACATCAACAGCCCCCTCCCCAACCACCCAACCACCCACCCTCCCCCCATCCCATCAGGACTTTTCTTCTTTAGAGAGTATTTCCGGGTCAATTGTGTTGACTTCCACCCAACTTTTTGAATGGGCAGATAGATGCCACTGGTAGCAGTAGCGCTGGAAATGGGATAGAATAAATACATATTTTTTTTATCGCTGTTCATGTCCTTCCCTCCTTCCTCCTCCTGTCCCTCCCCCCATCCCCTGTCAGAGGGTTGGATGGTAAATTCTGTGGCAGACTGGGTTTATCAGCGCCTTTATAGAGAGGTGTGTAGACTGTACACGTGAATCTGAAATCGTAAGGAAAGTGGAATTGAATGCTGAGGGGATGTGTGTGTGTATGTGTGTGTGTGCTGTGTGTGGTGTGCGAGTGTGTGTCTGTACGTGTGTGTGTCTGTACATGTGTGTGTTTGTGTGTGTGTGCTTGTGTGTACATATATATATATGTTATATATAATATATTATATATATATATATATATAATATATATATATATGTTGTGTGTGTGTGTGTGTTGTGTGTGTGTGTGTGTGGGTGGGTGCGTTGTGTGCATGTGTGTATATGTGTGTATGTATGTTAAACTAACGAAGAGAGAGATATGTGGGGAAGAGAGAGGGGGAGAGAGAGAAAAGAGAGACAGAGACATACCGACAGAAAGACGGCCGGAGAAAGACAGACAAGAGACAAACATACCAGAGGCAGACAAGAGACAGACAGACAAACGGACGGAGACAGACAAGAGACAGACAACAGAGAGACAAGACAGACAGAGAGACAGACAGACAAGAGACGGACAGACAGACACACAAGAGGCAAGAGACAACATGCAAAACACTCATCTCCACCATCCATCTTCTGGTTGACTCTCTCCCGTCTCTCTGTCTCACTGTCTCTCCCTCTCTGTCTCACGTCACTCCCTCTCTGTCTCTCTTTGCTCTCTGTCTCTCTGTCTCTCTGTCTCTCTCTCCTCTCCTCTCTCTCTCTTCCTTCTCTCTCTCTCTCTCTCTCTCTCTCCTCTCTCATCATTCTCTCTCATTCTCTCTCTCATTCTCTCCTCTCTCTCATTCCCCCCTCTCTCTCTCATTCTCTGTCTCTGTCTCGTCTGTCTGTCTCTTTCTCTCTCTGTCTCTGTCTTTGTCTGTCTGTCTGTCTGTCTGTCTGTCTGTCTGTCTGTCTGTCTGTCTGTCTCTCTCTCTCTCTCTCTCTCTCTCTCTCTCTCTCTCTCCTCATCTCTCTCTCTCTCTCTCTCTCTCTCTCTCTCTCTCTCTGGACTGGACTGGATGTAAAAAAGCACAAGAGTGCTTATCCCCTTATCCTCGATATAAAAGAATAAATCAAATCAAATCAAATCAAATCAAATCAAATCTCTCTCTCTCTGTCTCTCGTCTCTCTCTCTGTCTCTCTGTCTCCTCTGTCTCTCTGTCTCTCTGTCTCTCTGTCTCTCTGTCTCTCTGTCTCTCTGTCTCTCTCTCTCTCTCTCTCTCTCCTCCCTCCCTCTCTCTCTCTCTCTCTCTCTCTCTCTCTCTCTCCCTCCCTCTCTCTCTCTCCCTCTCTCTCTCCATCTCTCTCTCTCTCTCCCTCTCTCTCTCTCTCCTCTCTCCTCTCTCTCTCTCT
>CM060335.1:32010142-32012380 GCA_030674155.1 Stramonita haemastoma | reverse complement strand
TTGGCTGTCAATCGTCCTTTTCTCCTTTCTCCTTTTTTCTGCATTGTGTTCTGTTCATGTGGAAACATTGTGGCCTAAGGTGGGACATGGGGGTCAAAACTGATGAAATTTCTGTGTACAAGCTCATCTCGAAAGTTGTGCCCTATATTGAAAAGGCATCAAGGCATCACTTGTAAAGCATGGAAACCCTAAAGATTTCTCTGTTTTGTGCAATGTTGCCATGGAAACAATCCAATATGGCTGCCAAAACTGAATGTTTTAAACCTCTAAATCGGTTTGTTTCTAACAAGTACAAGATACCTGTTTCTATAGACAACATTTACACCCTAAATTCTTTAAGTTCACTCCTGATTTCAGAAATTAAAACCAGCCAAAAACAAAACAAAACAAAAACACCCGCAAACTGAAGTGGTACGGGCTCGTGACGTAAACATCTGGACTGGCCAAGACTGTCCTAGATGTAACAAGTGTAAGGAGATAGAGATAGAAGGCAGACAGAAAAAAACGATGGGAAGACATCAGAGAGTGGGCTCGTCTTGTGTAGATCGACTTGCTACGAGAAAGCTAAAAACCGCGAGAAGTGGAGGAAGCTGGTTGCAAAATCTACCATGATGCCCCTACAGTCTACTAAAACTCCGGAATAGGTGAAGGTGATGGTTATGTTTTGAATGACGTGTTCTTGCGACCTGTCTACTCCTTAATTCCAATTTCTTTCTCGTTCTTATTTGGGTATTGTTTTCCCTTCTCTCGCTCCGATCATTTCTGTCTTTTTTTTTCTTTTTCTTGCGCTTGCAATGTGACGACCCGGGTTCGATTCCCGTTCGAGGGAATTTTTCTCCTGGAGTTAATATCAGTGCTGACTCCTCCACTCTTCCCTGAAGTCCTTCGTATGAGACTTTAAACCGAAGCCCCGTGTGCGAACGCACGCAGAACATCTTGCGCACACGTTAAATCCGGTTCCGCTTTTCGTAAGAGTAGGCCATCGTGTGCCGGTGGAAACAGATGACAATATTTACACAACCACATACACACGGGGACTGGATGTAAAAATAAAAAAGGACAAGAGTGCTTATCCCATTATCCTCGATATAATAGAATAACATGAAATAAATAAAAATAAATAACTCAATCAATAAATATTTCCCTTTACTCTTGCTGCTCATTTAATAATCATGTTATTTCATCCCTGAAGTCGGAATGCGGCTACCTAAGCGGTTGTGATGGAAGAGGGGGAGGGGAGAAGATTGCATACAAAAAAAAGTCTCACCTCTGAGTTGTAACTGAGTAACAGGGGGGAAAAAAACCCTAACCCATTTTGTGAAGATGTCCCACATTTCTCTCTTGTACGTGCGTGTTGAAGAAAGTGGTTTAGGTCTAACACCACAGCAAATGGAAATAGAATTAGAAAACCTGGCTTATTTTGCAGACAACTTCCGCCTCCAAAGATTTCAATCTTAAATCCTCAGACTTTGTAAATCTGGGGAAGTTTTTTTCTTTGGTTGTAGTGTTCTGTCTTTTTATGATGCTGTCACCAACATTTTGCATCTAAAGCAAATCTTTTCTTTTTTTTAAATTCAGATCTTTGGAAGCATTCTTGCAATAATGAAGGAGTTGTAATGGTTACTTGCACTTGGTTTCCTTCACCACTATTTGTCGTAAAAAAGAAGTTATATCTATGGGAGGAAGGTGGCAGGATGGTTAAGACGTTCGTCTGCCAACAAGTAAACTGTAAGGTTTGGGGTTCGTACCCAGCCTCGCCCTTTCTTTCCAGTTTGACGAAAAAATCGAACTGAATGTCAAAGTCATTCGGATGAGACTAAAAACCGAGGCCCCGTGTGCGAACGCACGAAGAACATCTTGAGCACACGTTAAAACCCCGTTCCGCCTTTCGGAAGATCAGGCCATCGTGTGCCGGTAGAAGCGGATGACAAAATTATTATAAAAAAACCAGCATGCACACAGGTGTCGTTTTTAGATACCATCCTTGTGGAAAAATCGGGGAGTTGGAGCCCCAGGGCGGCTCGAGGCTGTATGTGGCAACGTTCTGGTGGCTCCTGCGACGGTACTGGAACCATTACCCAGGCTTTGCGCTCTAAAGACTAGGGCGCAATTCCATAGTCTTCCGTGACTGATTGGTGCTTAATATATATATATATATATATATATATATATATATATATATATATATATATATATATATATATATATATATATATGTATATATATATATGTATATAT
>CM060335.1:32000142-32005142 GCA_030674155.1 Stramonita haemastoma | reverse complement strand
ATTTTTTTTTTAAACAGCATGCATACAGATATCCTGTTTAGATAACATCCATGAGGAAAAAAAACCCAGGGAGTTGGGAGTCCCCAGAGCGGTTCAGCGCTGTATATGGCAACGGTCTGGCGGCTTCTGCGACGGTACTGGAACCATTTTGTAGTTGTAGGTGTGTGTGTGTGTGTGTGTGTGTGTGTGTGTGTGTGTGTGTGTGTGTGTGTGTGTGTGTGTGTGTGTGTGTGTGTGTGTGTGTGTGTGTGTGTTTGTGTGAGTGTGTTTTGTGTGTGTTTTTATTTTATCTATCTATTGTTTTATCTTTTATATTTATTTTATTCTTTTATATCGAGGATAACAGAATAAGCAATCATGTGCTTTTTTTCATCCGGTCCCCGTGTGTATGCAGTTTTGTAAATATTGTCATCTGTTCCCACCGGCACACGATGGCCTACTCTTACGAAAAGCGGAACAGGATTTAACATGTGTGTGTGTGTGTGTGTGTGTGTGTGTGCGTGCGTGTGTGTGTGTGTGTGTGTGTGTGTGTGTGTGTGTGCGTGCGTGCGTGCGTGTGTGTGTGTGTGTGTAGGCGCATCTTTGAGGGCATTTTCATTTTTTAATCAAATGTACCGAATAGTTATGTTCCAAGGCAACAATTATAGAAAAAGGACTTTCAAGTCAAGAAATAGGTATGCCCTTGACTATGTACCTGTTCCAGTTCTGCTTTTTTTATAACTGTATTCTATATTTGTTTCTATTAGAACTTACTATAGAAAAAAACTGAATATTCTAAAGACATGTGGGTAGTGTTCAGAATAACTTTTAACAAGATGCTTGCCTATCTTAGTTTAATACTAATGAGGTTATTTTAGTTCTTTTTTTTAGAAAAATGAGTGTCGCTTTTGCTTGCTACATTCCTTAACTGTTTTGCCTTTAAAAAATTAACACTGACGCTCTGAGTGGGCGCGCGCGTGTGTGTGTGTGTGTTGTGTGTGTGTTGTATGTGTGTGTTGTGTGTTGTGTGTTTGTGTGTGTGTTTGTGTGTGTTGTGTGTTGTGTGTGTGTTTGTGTTGTGTGTGTGTGTGTGTGTGTGTGTGTGTGGTGTGTGTGTGTGTATGTGTGCATGTGTGCGTGTGTGTGTGTGTGTTGTGAGTGTGTGTGTGTTGTGAGTGTGTGTGTCGTGTATGTGTGTATACATATGTGTGTGTATGTTCGTATGTGCGTGTGTGTGTGTGTGTGTGTGTGTGTGTGTGTGTGTGTGTGTGTGTGTGTGTGTGTGTGTGTGTGTGTGTGTGTGTGTGTGTGTGTTGTTTTGTGTGTGTGTTATGTGTGTATACATATATGTGTGTATGTTTATATGTGCGTGTGTGTGTGTGTGTGTGTGTGTGTGTGTGCGTGTGTGGTGTGTGTGTGTGTGTTTACTTTGTGTTTTGTTAGTTTGAATTTTCTTCGATAAACTCCTAACTCGACCCTTCCATGACAAAAAGCCCACTTTCGTTTGACGTCTTTGTACCATACTATTAAAAGACTCAAGGGAAAAGAAAAGGTAAAGGTGTCCCATAACCTACGTGGTTGTAGGGGAGCGAGGCATCAGAGACCTCAGCTTCTCTATGGGCCAGCATACAGCATATTGAGGGCGGCGCCCATCTCATCTCCCCCGCTGCTTTACCTTCCCTAACCCAAAAGAGGGCAATTATCCATTTACAGGTAGGCGCATCTGAGGACTGTACTGAAGCCAAGATGCGCAAATGGTCAAACGTCTCAAAGAATACTGCAAATGAAGAATAGATAATGTGGTGGGCTCACTAACGAAAAACATCTTCATGGAAGGCGTCTTGCTAGCAAATGGATTATACTCCTACGAACTCTCAAAAAAGTATGAAATGTTCATCCTTGTTGGACATTTGTTTTTGCTGTGGTTGTTGTTGTTGTTTAGATGTTCTAATGTATCATGTTAAATTAATGTGTGTGATGAGTTAGATTTTCCTTCTTTTCTTTTCCCGTCTTTCATTTATCTATTATATTATCTTTTCTTTTATCTCGAGGATAATGGAATAAGCACTCATGTGCTTTGCTTACATCCAGACTCCGTGTGTATGCAGTTTTGTCAATTTTGTCATCCATTCCCTCTTGCACACAATGGCCTACTCTTTCGAAAAGCGGAATGGGTTTTAAGATATGCGCAAGATTTTCTGCGTGCGTTCGCACACGGAGCCTCGGCTTATAGTCTCACCGGAAGGACTTTTAGGGATAGTGGAGTCAGCACTGATGTTTACTCCAGGGGAGAAATCCTCTTGAACGAGATTCGAACCTGGGTCTTGAGTACATTGGGTAAGTGTTCAGAATAGTGTGTTCATGATGTGCAGGATTTTTTTTTTCTCCCTCGTGGAATCGCTATTTTGGGGATTTTGTCTAAAACTAAGAATGGAAAACTATTATAAGTCTTTGAGGGGTTTTATTTTTTTCGGTAAGAGGTGGGTTGATAGGGGGACAGGGGGTGGAGGAGGGAAGACTTTCAAGGTCATCTGAGATCATGAGGAGTATCTGGTGTGCACAAGATGTTCGGTGTACGTTCACACACGGGACCCTGGTTTAATGTCTTCCTTCTGCTTGTTTTATATTTTCAGCTTGAGGCAGAGGGATAGGAAGAAAGGGAGATTTTTTTTTATCTTATTAATTTTTGTCCTTTTGATATCGAGGATCATGGAATAAGCGGTCATATGCTTTTTTTTTACATCCAGTCCCGGTGTGCATGCAGGTTTGTAAATGTTGTCATCCGTTCCCACCGGCACACAATGGGCTACTCTTCCGAAAAGCGGAACAGGTTTTACCTTGGATTATAGTCTCATCCGAAAGGCTTTTAGCGCACTGAATAAGAAGCTTGCGTTTAAGACCATTTTCAAGTACCTCGCCAGTTAGGCAGCCATACTCTGACTTCAGAGGATCACACACTTTTCATGACAGTTTGTGTTTAACCTCTGCCTGAGTCTTTTTAGGACGTAAGCAAGTGCCCTTGGATGTACTAGTAGTTTTTGACGTTTGTTTTAATAAAGACATTAAACCAGGGTCCCCGTGTGTGAACGTACACCGAACATCTTGTGCACACATTAAAATGTGTTCCGCCTCTCGGAAAAAAAAGTAATTTGTGCTGGTGCGAGTGAATAACAAAAAATGTATAAAACTACATGTATACAGGGATTGTATGTCAACAAAAAAAAAGACAAAAACAAAATCAACAACACATGAGCGCTTAGTCATCATCCTTGATAATAACAGAAAATATGAAAGAAAAAAAAAACGAAAATGAGTGTACGAACAAACGATTAAAAAAAGGAAGATTTTTCAGGGTAAAGAATAACAAAGTAAATTGATTGACAAGTACGTACATTACAAGGTTAAGGCACCTTCACACTGGCGTGGATTATACTCCTACGGGCTCTAGGAATAGCCGAAGACCTTAATCCGTGTGAGATAACTTTTATCTTTTTTTCTTTATTCTCTTTTTTTTTTTTTTTTTTTTTTTGGGGGGGAGGGGGGCGGTGGTCTAGTGTTTCTGATCATTGTTCTATTTTGATGTACGAGCATCTTATCATGTTAGAGTTACCATACTTTCTTTCGTTTTTTTGTTGTTCTCGTATAGATTTATTTGGGGCTTCTTCTTCTTCTTCTTCTTCTTCTTCTTCTTCTTCTTCTTCTTCTTCTTCTTCTTCTTCTTCTTCTTCTTCTCCTCCTCCTCCTCCTCCTCCTCCTCCTCCTCCTCCTCCTCCTCCTCCTCCTTCTTCTTCCTCTTCTCCGTTGTCGTCGTCGTCGTCATTGAACGCTCAAGCAGGATCTACCGTTGTCTGTTGTATGAGCCAAATTGAAATGCGTTGCACCGCGGTTAAGCGCCTGGCCTGACAAGTCAGGCTCAGCGTATCTGACTTCGGTGCGGGAGGGAATTGTGTTATCTTTTAAGTCTTTCTCAGTCTTCTCTCCTTCCTTTTCTTCAAGCAACTCTTTCGAACAATTTTCTGTTTTCAATAATTATATGACACTCTGCCCATGATTTTTTTTGTTCTGGTAGCCCTGATACTTAGACACTAGGATATGGGCACAGGATGTCCATTCTGCAGTGGTATTTGCCAATGTAGCACTTTTTTATGTTGTACTTTAACATGTTTGTTATCCTTTTTTACGTCTTTTTGTAATCTGGGAATGATAAATTAAGTGGAATGACTGGCGTCCTCAGCACAGCCTGGTTTATTTGCCTTGAGGAATGAAATGGTATAGGTATTGTGTCATTCAATGTTGTTGGGTTGTTGTTGTTTTTTACATGGACGGGTGTTAGATATTTGAAAGTACTAAGACGTGCTGGATTTGAATCTGAAGTTGAAAGTTACTGTAGCCACTAAAACTGAATGAGGTGACAGCCCTGATATGGCTTTCATGGTCGGTAGGGCTATAAACAATATTATGGATTATGGATGTTGTTTAAACATTTGTTATTTGGTTTTGTTTGTTTGTTCTTTGCAGGAGAGGGTATTTGTTTGTTATGTTTGGTGGATTATTTTTTGTGTTTATTTTGTGTTATTGTTTTGTTGTTGGGAGGAGGGTTGTTATGTTGCTGTTGTTGTTAATTTTAGACGACGACTCAGTATCTTAACCTATACATGTCCGCCCCGATCCCCACTTCTCTATTTTTTATCGTTGTTATACTGTTTTGGCTTTTTTTTTCTTTGGGTTGTTTTTGTTTTTTCGTTTGTTTCCCTCTATTTTGCGTTTATTTTCTCTGACTTTGTTATGAAACGTGTATGGAACATTTTACGCACCGTTGGTAAAAGAAATCCAATATATATATTTCTTTATTTCTTCTGTCTTTCTTATGAGTCTATATTATTTTTCCCCTCGAGTTGTGATATTGCATTCTGTTGCTTTTATTCTTTCATTCTTTCTGGTTTCTTCTTTCTCTCTTTCATCGATCGTTCTGTGTTTATGTTTTCTTCTTTATTTCTGTCTTTTTTTTTTTGCAAGAGCTA
>CM060335.1:31980553-31982542 GCA_030674155.1 Stramonita haemastoma | reverse complement strand
AGTAGTAGTAGTAGTAGTAGTAGTAGTAGTAGTAGTAGTAGTGTAGTAGTAGTAGTAGTAGTAACACTCTAACATTTAAGTCCTTGAGAAGAATGAAAGTAATGGGATGAAGCACTTTTTTTTCTCTTTTGGTTTAAACCTTGAAATGGTAAAGGAAACTTTAGTTAAGTTTGTGATGGTCTTGGGTCTTTTCGTAGAATGACGACGTAATATCAAAAAAAGAGTTCACTTCTGTCCGCAGAAGGCGCAGAGTGGTGCTAAACGGTGTATGGGGGGATGGTAAGTTTTGAGAGGTGAAAGCACTTAGGCCAACAACAAAAAGTATCAGGTGGTATAGTATCATTGCTTAAAATTGCGAAAAACTTGGGGTTCTCTCTATGTGTCTGTCTGTCTGTCTCCCTCTCATTTTCTCTCTCTGTCTCTGGTACTGTCTGTCTGTCTGTCTGTCTGTCTGTCTGTCTGTCTGTCTGTCTGTCTGTCTCTCTGACACTGCCTGTCAGTTTGTCTGTCTGTCTATCTATCTATCTATCTATCTATCTATCTATCTATCTATCTATCTATCTATCTATCTATCTATCTATCTATCTATCTATCTATCTATCTATCTATCTGTCTGTCTGTCTGTCTGTCTATCTGTCTATATGTCTGTCTGTCTGTCTGTCCGTCCGTCCGTCCGTCCGTCCGTCTCATTCTCTGTATGTCATGGGGACGGATAAAAAAATGCAATGGGGCTTTTTTTGTCCAATTTTGGGCATCCATGTATTCGCATGAAAGCTTTCTATTTGCTAAAAGAGTCAGAAAAAAAATGACTGGATGCCCTTGAAAAGGTTCCATGCTGCGCCATACTTTCATACTTTTCCACACCACGTCTGGTTTGAAAGCATTTGGGAGGTCTGCGAGCAAGGCCATGGACAAAGCCTTTCCCTTTTTCTCTTTCTTTTTTTTGTTAGGTCAGACATGCTATTTCAGTATCCAGACCATCTTAAAATGCGATTGATTTTTTTATAGGTGCATTTTGCAAAGTAGTGCTGCTAGACATGACAAAAATTTATTCTTTGAAATTAGTAGTACTACTCTTGAATGTTTGGTGGCCGTTTTTAACTGTTTCAAGATAGTGGGGGAAAAAACCCAATAGATTGTTATAACCTGAAGACTTTACATGTTCCCTTTGCTTTCTTTTCTGCCTGTTACGAATGCATTGGTAATGTTTGCTAATTGATCTACTGTTTTATACCAAAGTTACTACCTTTTTGTACATTACGAAAATGCTTTTATAGCAAAAGCTCGACTTTCCCCCATGAAAACACAATTTATTTATAGGCCCCAAACTTTTTTTCAATTTTTTGTTCTCCAGTTTCAACATAATGTATTCGGCCCCATTTTTTTTATCCGTCACAGTTTCACACGCTTGACATAATGAGTTTTACATGAACTAAGCTGCCTAAACGTAGAGTTAAAGTATTGTTTGCAGTAATACTGGATTTATTCTATTAATTGATTGCTTGCTTGCTCGCTTGATTGACTGATTGATTAATTGATAATCTTTATTTTCAAAGGTGACATGTGTACTGTTTACATAGATAGACATTACAACTATAGAGTGCTGGTTCATTTAAAATATTTCAGCATGAAAAAAAAACGGGGAAAACAGTTACCTAAGCAATACAGATAGTTTGTATACAATTTTGTTTATGTCCCTGGACTAAGACTTTATGGTTCATTAATGGAGAGATTTTGCATATGCGACAATTTGTGTGCGTGTAAGTGTGTTTAAGGTTAAATCGTCATACACACAACACACACACACACACACACACACACACACACACACACACACACACACACACACACACACACACACACACACACACACACGCGCGCGCGCGCGCGCGCGCGCACATATACACACACAGATACTTTGTTTAGGTTTCTATTTTTGTATATGTATGTATATAGTTCGGTTGTTTTTCTTAGATGGATTGCTTGATG
>CM060335.1:31940553-31953053 GCA_030674155.1 Stramonita haemastoma | reverse complement strand
AGAGACACCACCACCACCACCCTCCTCCCCCCAAGTCTCCAAAGCTTATAAAATATGGTCGTTGTATAAAGCACAGACGTGTTATATGACAGTGACCGCTTCAAAGCACTCTGTAATTTCTCTGTATTTATCTCACATACACACACACACACATACATACATACATACACACATACACACACACACACACACACACACACACACACACACACACACACACACACACACACACACACACACACACACACACACACACACACATACAGAGAGTTCAAAAGTTTTCTACTTACGCTGCCATTTGAATCACCACGCAGACTTCATTGACAGTAAACAGCCTGTCCAACTTGGCTTGTAGTTTTGACAGGGTAGGCAGAACAAGATCAATGAAAAAAGAAAAGAGAATAATTTATTGATCGTAGTTTGTTTTTTTTCAGCACCTCAGTTTCAGCTTCAGCTGTCTTGCAGTTCCAAAGTTTGGCAAAGTCTATTTTTATTTTATTTTATACCACTTTTTGTCACAGCAGATTTCTCTGCGTGAAATTTGGGCTGCACTCTCCGGGGAGAGCGTGTCGCCACAAGCGCAAGTTTTCTTCTTTTTCCTGTCTGCAACTGTATTATGTTTCGCTATTAGAGTGACTTTTTACTACAGTATTTTGCCAGGCATACTCTCTTGTTGCCTTGGGTTCTTTTACGTGCGCTGATTAATGATGTGTAACACACAGGAGGAGGATGTTTATCATTTAATCCGAAAAAATAGCACCCAAACCACCACTCATGGTCTAATGGATGGGGGGACAGTTCTGGGCCTAAACGGGATTGGAACCACCGCACACTCCGACCCGGAGATTTTGCTTTCTAGGCAGACGCATTACCTCCTAGACCACTGATCCACCTTCAGCTTCAAGGTCTAAGAAAATCTCACTAAAGAAACAAGTTTAGGTCAACTGGGATGTTTTTGAGAGAGAGAAAAATACAGCCTTTACTCTTTCAGTATAGGAATTATTTCATGTGTTTTAGGCAGCAATTATCCAAGGTTCTTTGCAGTTTCTGAAAAAAGGAAGTGTGTAATTAGACAGTAAACACGATGTTCACCGGGGGATTTCATCGTGCCTTCTTAAGTGTCTGCAAACATTCCATGTCTCGTAACCACGCTGTCAAAAGACAGTTTGTACAGACGTCAGATACTGTCCATCCTTTCAGTGTGTGCTGGAACGGCCTGACACTGGCACAGTACGACTGATGGGTCGACGAAAGACAACAAAAGCAGCAGCATAGGAATTGTATTTTATATTATTTTATATTTATTTTTTATTTATTTTATACCACTTTATGTCACAGCAGATTTCTTTGCGTGAAATTCGGGCTGCTCTCCCCGGGGAGAGCGCGTCGCCACAAGTGCCGCGCCTACCCATAATTTTTTTTCCCCTCACGGATGGTGTCTAAACACGATACCTGTGTGCATGCTGGGTTTCTTTTTTTAAATTTTGTCATCCCCTCCTACCGGCACACGATGGCCTGTTCTTCCGAAAGGCGGAACGGGGTATTAACGTGTGCGCAAAATGTTCTGCGTGCGTTCGCACACGGGGCCTTGGTTTATAGTCTTATCCGAATGACTTTGACATTCAGTTCGATTTTTTCGTCAAACTGGGAAGGAAGGGCGAGGCTGGGTACGAACCCAGAAACTCAGGGTTTACTTGTTGGCAGGCGAACGTCTTAACCATCCTGCCACCTTCCTTTTTGAATGATTCTGTGAACACAGGAAGACCAGGCGGATAAGGAGTAAGCGTTCACATTGTAGGAGCAGAGCATCTAAGACATCTTTTGTGACTTGGATTGGTTAAGTCACTGGCTTAGCATCTTGTGAACTGGATGGATTCTTTCACGACAAAGTGTGTTGCAGCTTTTATATCAGCATGCCCTGTCTTTCTCCTGCGACCATTTCTTACAATCATCTGAAGCTAGAAACTTTTCAAACTTCGTTTTAATACTTGGTGGTATTTCGCTGCAAAATTGTGTTGCCGACTGTTAGTAGCAGTAGGTATCTACGTGTTTTTTTTTTTTTTAAACTTCGTTTTATCACTTGGTAACATTTCGCTGCAAAACTGTGTCCGACTGTTAGAAGCAGTAAGGGATCTACGAGTATAAACTTCATTTTATCACTTGGTAACATTTCGGTACAATTATATCGGACTGTGTGTAGCAGTAGGGATCTAGGTCGGTGGTTTTTCTAAGAACACGTCTTGTTATGCTGCGCGAGGGTTTTGCATTTTAACATTATAATCATATCGTCAAGGACAATTTCATGGCTACTTTCCATGGCGCCACAGTTTCTGTGGACTACATTCTTTCGTTCCCCCTTTGCCCTTTATCGGACAGTGGACTGTACACATAATTAGTCAACAAACTTAGCGCAAACTACTGAAAGACTGAGAGTAGGCAAATGGTAAGTGTTCAGGAGTGCTTAGACTTTCTTTCAGTGATTTGGTGAAAAAGAACCAAAAAAAAAGTTGAATGTCTGGAAAGTTTCTTGGGGAAAACAGCAATGAAACCACTACAGTGAAAGTGATTCGCATTTTGAATGTAACTTCCCCTAATGGTAAGGTGCTAAAGCTGGAACGACATTAAAAGCACAGAGAAGATAACACTGTAACGTAAAATTGTTTCTGGTAATTTTTTTTTTTTTTAGTCATTGCTTCCTTATCTCTTCTTTGCCAGAGACTAAGTAAATGGCAGCACGGTCCGCTAGACTTTACAGCAGCACCTTCAGTGGATCCCATCTCATTCGAATTCTTCTAGAAGTTGAACACTGCTGAATTCTGTGAGCGTCAGGATGGGGAAAATCATGTCAAGCTCCTCAGCTTTGTTGGGAGTTTCACTTTTCTGAGCTAACGACTGTTCGGATGACAGCTATCATCGTGTGTTCATTGTAACCCTTTTTTTTCTATACGGTTGAAGCATTGCTTTTCTTCAGTTTATTTAGCCAGCCTATGTAGAATAGAGAGGGGTTTTTTTGTGCCACAATTGCCATGCTTTTGTCTTACTGTGTAGCCCAGAGTGCATGTCAAGCCACACGTGTATGTTTTCGTGTTTCTAAACCACACCAAACGCTCACATGAATAACAATCGACAAGAACAGATGACAATATTTACAAAACTGCATACACACGGGGACTGGATGTAAAAAAAGCACATGAGTGCTTGTTTCATTATCCTCGATATAAAAAAATCATCCAATTAATCAACAAAAAACAAAAAAACCGCAACCTGAGATTTTTTTTTGTGATGTCCTGCTTATGCGCGTTCACTAAGTAGACTAAAGCATGGTCAGTTATGTAGATCACTTGATCTACGAGACTAAAGACTAAAGATGTACCCACACCTCTGATGATGATGATGATACTGCTACATACTACTACTACTACTACTACTACTACTAACTACTACTACTACTACTACTACTACTACTACTACTACTACTACTACTACTACTACTACTACTACTACTACTGCTGCTACTGCTACTGCTGCTGCTACTACTGCTACTGCTACTGCTACTGCTACTACTACTACTACTACTACTACTACTACTACTACTACTACTACTACCACCACCACCACCACCACCACCACCACTACTACTACTACTACTACCACTACTACTACTACTACTACTACTACTACTACTACTACTACTACTACTACTACTACTACTACTACTACTACTACTACTACTACTGCTGCTGCTGCTGCTGCTGCTGCTGCTGCTGCTGCTGCTGCTGCTGCTATTACTACTACTACTACTACTACTAATAATAATAATATGGAATCAATGTAATGTAAAAAATCAAATCAAAACGTTTGCATTCAAACTTTTCTTGCACCTTCAACCAATAAAAATTTACAACATGGACACGCACAAGCACACACTCGCCTACCTATCAACATCAAGAGTTGAACACATGATTCGCGACTTTCGGGCTCATTGGGATCAAAACCTCTCAGCTGTTCCACTTGCAGAAAGTAATGCGCCAATATTAATTTGATCTCTCTGGTAAACACAGATTGCCCATGTCAGAAAACAAAGTATCCAAAGTCTGTGTGGACTTTCAAAACCTGGAAGAGGTATGGATTAAGACAGTGGAAAATAATTAACAGATAGAAGATAATAGAGGAAGATTTTCCAAGCAGAACAATCAAATCCTAAAGTGACAGCATTCAATGTTGGCATGATTGTAGTTTATTTTTTTTATTTATTTATTTATTTATTTATTTATTCTTTTATATCGAGGATAATGGAATAAGGACTCATGTGCTTTTTTCATCCAGTCCCCGTGTGTATGCAGGTTTTCTTTGTAAATTTTGTCATCTGTTCCCACCGACACACAAAGGAATGGTAAAGGGGAGTGGTCACTACTCCACTAAAGAAACAGCAAAGAACTTTTTGTCTTCTTAGTAGAGTTAATACTTACTGAGAATCTCTTTTCTTATGGAAGCCAGAACAGTTTTTGATGTGTCAAAGTACATCTAAACTTTTCCCGCGTGGAGTGCTTCCGGGGTCAATGAAGCTGGCAGGCTTCCATGGAGTTTTTTAATAGGTGGACATGGCGAAAGTGATACTGGAGACTGGATATAGAGTGGAATAAACAATGCGTCCCCTTCCTGGAAATAGAGCGGAATAAACATTGCCTCCCCTTCCTGGAAATAGACTGGAATAAACATGGCCTCCCCTTCCTGAGAATAGAGTGAAATAAACATTGCCTCCCTTTCTTTCCCTCCCTCCCTCCCTCCTTCCAGCCAAAGGGAGACAGTCGTGACAAGCTGGTTTACTAGCATTGTCGGTGGACTCTTAAGATTGTGATATAACTCACGCTGAAACGAGAAAAGATTGTGATATAACTCAGGTTAAAACGAAAAAACTGTTGAAGCGTGTATCTAGTGAATCAAGAGAAACTTCAGAGGGCTGTGTTAGAAGACCAGGCTGTGTTATGATGTGTGTTTATATGCAAGTTGTGTGCTGATGCTTATTATGTTTACAATGCATTTTTTGCGGGGTTCTCTTTTCTTTCTTTTTTTAGAAAACTTTTTTTCAGTCATGTACAATAGCCCATAACATCTGCACATTTCCCAAAATGTGACACTCCACCTCATAAAGAGTCGCAGTTCATGCTGCACACATCAATTATTAGTTATTGATATGTAATCAATGTGCAATAAAAAAAAAACTGTTCAATACAACAAACAGATTTAAAATCGAACAATTCTGTGAAAAAGTTATCACATATTGAAATAAAACACTGCGGGATGCAAAAAAAAAGAAAGAAATTGACTAGTTTAGCACCGTAACGGATGGTCAGAATGAGAGCTTGGGTATTTTTATACGCATTTTTAAAAACAAAGGGAAACAAAATGACACCTTGATATTTTATTAAAAGGCAGTATAATGACTATAGTTTTATAATCAATCAAAATCTTAAAATCATGATCCTGACCCCCACCAGCCTAAAATGGCTCCTATCGCGAAAGAGGGTTTGGTGCAAAGTGACTCATTTTGTGATGGAGCGTCACAAACAGTGTTGGTCAAACGCCAGACTAGCACTGCAGTGAGTAAGCCATGGATGTATGCTGGGTATTGATCTATATGAACCAACATCTCACTCAACACCCCTTAAACTACAAAAATGTAAACGTGTATACTTACGCTTCATTATTACAATCATAGTCAAAGAAAACAATAACATTATGGCAGGTCTGTAGATAAGTTGAAGTGGAAAATTGCTGCAGCACCCGTCTTTATTAACCAGATTCCATCATGATTTACACCCAGAACTCTTTTGAGTTGATGGATTGACTAGTAGAACTTTGCCCAATCTACTCCGATGTTGAGACCCATTAGTCGTGCTGTGCCAGTGTCGGACCGTTCCAGCACACATTGAAAGGACGGACAGTATCAGACGTCTGTACAAACTGTCTTTTGACAGCGTGGTTACGAGACATGGAATGTTTGCAGACACCTAAGAAGGCACAGTGAAATCCTACGGTGATCGTGGCCACCGTCTAAGTGCACACTTAAAAAAAACACAGCAAAGAGCCTTGGATAATTGCTGTCTTAATCACCTGAAATAATTCCTTTACTGAAATAGTAAGTGCTGCATTTTTTCTCTCTCGCAACATTACAGAAGATCTAAACTTGTTTCTTTAGTGAGCTTTTCTTAGACCGGGAAGTTGAAGTTGAAGGTGGATCGGTGGTATAGAGGTAACGTGCCTGCCTTGAGAGCGAAACGTCTGGGTCGGAGTGTGGGGTGGTTTGAATCGCGTTTAGGCCCAAAACTTTCCCCCCATCCATTAGACCATGAGTGGTGGTTTAGGTGCTATTCTTTCGGATTAAATGATAAACATCCTCCTCCTGTGTGTTACACATCATTATTCAGCGCACGTAAAAGAACCCAAGGCAATAAGAGAGTTGTCCTTCGCAAAATTTTGTAGAAAAAAGCCACTCTGATAAGGAAACAAACACAGTTGCAGACAGGAAAAAGAAAAAAAAAAATGTGTGACGCTTCACTTGTGGCGACGCGCTCTTCCAAGGAAGTGCAGCCCAAATTTCTTGCAGAAAAATCTGCTGACATAAAGTGGTATAAAATAAAAATAAAAGAAAATGAAAATAGACTTTGCCAAACTATGGAATAGCAGGAAAGCTGAATCTCAAACTGTGGTGCTGAAAAAACAAACTACGATCCATTATTCTCTTTTCTTTTTTATTGATCTTGTTCTGCCTACCCTGTCAAAACTACAAGCCAAGTTGGACAAGCTGTTTACTGTCAATGAAGTCTGTGTGGTGATTCAAATGGCATCGTAAGTAAAAAAAAACCTTTTGAACTGTGTGTGTGTATGTGTGTGATAAATTCAGAGTGCTTTGAAGCGGTCAGTGTCTAATAACACGTGTGCTTTATACAACGTCTATATTTTATAAGTTTTGGAGACTTGGGGGAAGGAAGGGGGGGGGGGGGGTCTTTTTTTATTCATTTTCCCTAGTTTTATTACAACAGCTCTACATCATAAGTTTTGGGTACATTTTTTAGGGGTGAGGGGGGTGACAGAGGAAGTGTCTCTATCATTCATTTTCCCCAGTCTTATACAACGGCTCTGTTTAATAACTTTTGGATACGTTGAAGGAAAGGGGCGTCTCTTTCTTTCACTTTCCCCTATTCATAAAAAAATAGTTCATGATCTTTAGTATCACATGTGCCAGAGTATCCAGTCATCGGACCCGTGACTGACTGCACTGACCCGGTGCACTGAACAAGCCATGGATGCATGCTGGGTAGCTTTGTGCTCCCCACGTCTCACAAAAATTCTGGTACATACTGCAAAGCGGTAAACCTGAATACCTCATCTTCTCTATTATTATTATATTCAAAGACAAAAACGCTGTTGTGGTACAGTTGTAGGTACGCTGAATTTGGGTGATGATAGAAGCATCCTACAGAAAGCAGAGGATCGTGGAGAATGGGGGAAGCTGGTTGCAAAATATTTAGTTTGGTGCCCCCACGGTCTGCAGGTTTTATTAAGACTTTAGTCTATGACAGCTGACTTGAGGGACTAGTAGGATCAGTGGTCAGAACATTGCGGTGGCAATTTGACGACCCGGGTTCGAGTCCGGTCGAGGAGATTTTTCTCCTGGAGTTGACATCAGTGTTGACTCCACTCTCCCCAAAAGTCCTTCGGATGAGACTTTGAACCGAGGCCCCGTGTGCGAACGCACGCAGAACATCTTGCGCACACGTTAAATACTGTTCCGCTTTTCGTAAGAGTAGGCTATCGTGTGCCGGTGGGAACAGATAACAATATTTACAAAACTGCATACACACGGGGACCGGATGAAAAAAAAGCACATGATTGCTTATTCTGTTATCCTCGATATGAAAGAATTATATAAAAAAAAACTAGTTGCCCTATTCACTCGGCTGTTAAATGTCGTCATAGGGGAGCGAGGCATCAGAGACCTCCCCTACCTTCTCCCCCTCCACCTGACCTAAGCTACCCCCCCTCCCTATCCTACTCCTTCTTCTATCCTGAATGTGGGCAACACTCTCAAACTCGCAACTATAAAAAGGACTGGATGTATGTAAAAAAAAAAACCCACCCCAAAACACGTATTATTAGCACGTGCTTATTCAGTTACATTGTAAAAAGAATACATAACCCTATCATAATCCCCCCAAACCTCCTTCCCTACATCACCCTACCATACTCCTCCCCGTATACCTCCTCCCCTTTCCCTACACCTACTATCGCACTCCTTTTCTGTGCCTACCCCCACCATCTTTACCCTAAACCTCCTCCCCCTTCCCGACATCTACCCCCACCTACCCCCACCATACTCCTCCCTCCCCCCCTCTAAACCTCCTCCCCCTTCCCTATCCCCACCATACACCTCCCTCCCCCTCCTAAACCTCCTCCCCCTCCCTCCTCCTCACCTCCCTCTTCCCTACCCCCACCATACTCCTCCCTCCTCCCCCTGCCCTACCCCCCTCTAAACCTCCTCCCCCTTCCCTACCCCTCACCCTACCCCTCCCTCCCTCTTCCCCACCCCTACCCCTCCTCCCCCAGGTTTTGGTTGTGATTCCGGCAATATCCGCCGACTTTCGTAGATTTCCGTAAATAAACGGGAAAATCCAAGATCTATGTACTCTGCATTAAACATTTTTATGTGAGTAGTCATCAGTTGATCAGTTGATGGGGCTAAATGTAAACATTGTCTAATTTTCCTTCATTTCTGTTCCTGAGGTATGTGTATATTTTTATCATTGGCATTGCGTAACAGCGTACGTGCGTGCATGCGAGTGTGTGTGTGTGTGTGTGTGTGTGTGTGTGTGTGCGTGTGTGTGTGTGTGTGTGTGTGTGAGAGAGAGAGAGAGAGAGAGAGAGAGAGAGAGAGAGAGAGAGAGAGAGAGAGAGAGAGAGAGAGAGAGAAACTCTGAACTCTGAACTCTGAACAATTTATTGTAGAAAGCCACCAGACCCATACAATTTCACCCACTCCCTACCATTCCCCCCCCCCCCCCCCCCCCCCCTTATTAACCTTGTTCTCATAGAGAAGAGAGAGGAGAGAGAGAGAGAGAGAGAGAGAGAGAGAGAGAGAGAGAGAGAGAGAGAGAGAGAGAGAGAGAGAGAGAGAGAGATTTCGAGGATAATGAATAAGCATTCATGTGCTTTCTTTACATCCAGTCCCTGCCTTTATCAGAGATCAGATCAAAATAAAGAAAGCCCTCTAATTAAACTACAACAATAAACCAAAAATAAGAAAAACTCGAGAGGGAGACAGAGAGAGCGAGAGAATGAATGAATTAATGATCTGTAATACACAAGAATGCTGATACTAGCCTTACATACACTCATTGTAAACAAACAGAGATTTAAAAATTCAATAAAAAATATTAGGTGATCTCAATCAGTTGAATTATTCGTTAAGTAATGAAATGTTCAGATGAAAATTACAGTTTCATTTTTGTCCATCGTAACTTCTTACCTACGATGATTTTGAAAAGAAAGGCAGAGTGGTTGAATTTAACTATGCCAGTTTCGATATTCTGTGTGAGCCTTTTGTACTCTTTCTCTTTCTCTGTCTGTCTGTCTGTGTCTGTGTCTGTGTCTGTCTGTCTGTCTGTCTGTCTGTCTGTCTGTCTGTCTGTCTGTCTCTGTCTCTCTCTCTCTCTCTCTCTCTCTCTCTCTCTCTCTCCTCTCTCTCTCTCTCTCTCTCTCTCTCTCTCTCTCTGTACATCATTAGTTAATATTTTGCTATGCGCTAGATATTTTCCTTCTCCTTGATCTGTCTCTCGCTCCTCAATCTCTCTTTAACACCCCCCTACCCATCCTATCACCCTCAACTATCCTCCTCCTCACTCATAAACCCCTCCCTAACTTATCGTCCTCCTCCCTCCCCCGTAACCTCCTCCTTCTCTTACAGCGAAACAGTTACACAGACAGGCGTAAACTAAATAAATAAAAATAAAATAAAATGAACAGTTTAATGGCTCTGCCTTTGTGGTGGCACGCTCATTTGATTTTAGTACATTGCATGTGGTGCATAGCCCCACTGACCACAAAGGCATTGTCTTCTTTGTGTAATGCTCAGACAGCAACTATTGTCTATGATATGAGCGAAAATACGTTGCATTGCCACTATGCATGTGACGAGTCAGGCCCAGTGCATCTGACTTTGGTGTGGGAGGGATTTGTTATCTTTTAAGTCTTTCTGGAAAAAAAGGCAAGAGAATGGCTCAGGATGGCAGGAAATAGACAAAAAGGAGGTGACTCGAAGAAAAACAACACAGAAAGAAAGAGAGGGATTTAAAAGTGGAGAGGGAATTCCTAACACAGAATGAAAAGAAAGGAAGGGGAAGGAGGGAGGGAAAGAAGGAGGGGGTGAATCTGGGTGGATGGGGGCAGCACAACAGGTGCTGAACATCTACAGTAAACCCAAACCCAAATTGCCCAGTTCCAGAAGTGTTGCAAAACTTTAGTGTTTACCATGTCTCCCATGGGGCACAGATTCATTGTTTCCCACGCTAATATTGTTCACTGTGATAGTAAGTATGTGTATGCAAACCGACTTGCTGTCACTCTTCATGTCAGAATTAAATCTTTGGCCGCTGTACTATCTTTTCCCCTGCTGCTTTACCTTCCGTGACCCTAAAGATGGCAGGTACTCATTAACACTTTGGTGAAAGTGGGGATTGCACTGAAGCCAAGACCTGCAAACGATTCCCCATCCACTTGGTTAACCACGTTCAATGCTGCTTACTCTTAGGTTTATTTTATTCATTTTATTTTATTCTTTATATCGAGGATAATGGAATAAGCATTCATGTGCTTTTTTTTACATCCAGCCCCCGTGTGTATGCAGTTTTGTAAATGTCAACTGTTCCCACCGGCACACGATTGCCTGCTCTTACGAAAAGCGGAACAACAGGATTTAACGTGTGCGCAAGATGTTCTGCATGCGCGCGTTCACACACGGGGGCTCGGTTTATAGTCTCATCCGAAGGACTTTTGGGGAGAGTGGAGTCAGCACTGATGTTTTACTTCAAGAGAATGGCTCAAGAAGGCAGAAAAGGTGATGAGGTTGGTGAAAAAGCGAGTGCTCTGACTGCACCACCGAGCTATCCCGCTCCCTTTGTATAGCACACAGTAAAAGACTGCACTGGTGAAAGGAAGGGATGGAAAGTATTGGAGGAGGCTTGTAAGTGGACATTGCCACTTGATGGCTCCGTTAAGAGAGGGAAAATGTCTGTAGGCTTTCAAGGTGGTACCAAAAAAAATCCTGCAGTGATGGTATTTTCTGTCTAAATGCTCTTTACGAATAGTGAATATTATCACAGCCTTTTCGTCTCAGCAAACAGCCCAGAAGTTGAGTAAAGGTTGGATTGATAATCTGGAATCTTTTTTTTTTTTCTTAAGGAAAATAGCGAATGTTTGAGTCGTGACATCATCATCACTTCTGGACTTCTTTTGTAGAGATCGCTTCCGGGTCAATCATGTTGATGTCTGCCAAACTTTGGAATGTCCAGACAGCTTGGAACTAAAATTGTTGTAGTGCTGGAAAAAGGACAGAATAATCTGTCTTGTCCTCCCCTCCCCCGTACCCCCCTGTCAAAAGATTGCAGTAACAGTTTGGCGAGCTGTTTTACTAGCAGTGTCTGTGAATTCTGATTTTGATGTAAAGCACACAGGATGGGTAAAAAAAACCCAACAACTGGTAAAGTGTGTGTGTATGTGTGTTTGTCTGTGTGTTTGTGCTTGTGCTTGTGTTTGTTTGTGTGTGTGTGTGTGTGTGTGTGTGTGTGTGTGTGTGTGTGTTTGTTGTGTGTGTGTGTGTGTGTGTGTGTGTGTGTGTGTGTGTGTGTGTGTGTGTGTGTGTGTGTGTGTGTAGTAAATAAAATAAAACCCACAGAGAATTGTCAGAAGACTGGTGTCTTTTAAAACGTTTTATTATACAGTGGCTATACTTTAATGTTTTCTTTTAATACTCTGGGGAGCCTCTATTTCAATTTTTTTCCCTGTCATAAAGAACAATGTATGATGTTTGCACCACATATGCCAAGACATTCACTTGTCAGGCGCTAAACAGCAACGCTACGCATTTTCTGCTCTTATGACAGACAACAATAATGGCTATCTGAGCGTTCTACGAAGAAGAAAAAGAAAAAAAAAGACTCATCAGATGTCTTAGGATTGCCTATCCCAGCAAATCGATTAAGTCATGAGTTAACGCAAGATGTGATGCTTTAGCTCCCACATGTCATCAAACGCTGACGTGAATGGCATGATTCTAACCTGAATTCCTCATCTTCTGCTTGTGCCTATACTCATACAGAAGCGCAGCACTTGCAGGTCTGTAGATAAGTTAAACTTGGGAGATTGTAGAAGCACATAGTTACTTTCACTTGCCACGTTTTATGAAGATTTCAAATTTAAAACTCAAATATACATTATTATCTCAA
>CM060335.1:31925553-31928053 GCA_030674155.1 Stramonita haemastoma | reverse complement strand
CCTCGATATAAAAAATAAAATAAAATAAATAAAATTAAGTAAGCTAATGAACCAGTTGGCTCCTATGTATAACTAGATAGGCTAATGAACCAGGGACTTGACTCCTGTGTATAATTAGATAGGCTAATGAACCAGTGCATTGACTCCTGTGTATAATTAAATAAGCTAATGACCCAGTTGGCTCCTGTGTATAACTAAATAACCTAATGAACCAGGGTCTTGTCTACTTCGTATAACTAGATAGACTAATGAACCAGAGCATTAACTCCTGTGTACAACTAGATTTAGATAATGAACCAGAGTCTTGACTCCTGTGTTGGAGAACCATCTTTGAGAATAACACTTTAAACAACACCCGATAATTAGCTGGTAAACAACTCTTCAACGTGTTTAGAAGAATGTGACATTAACTTGAGGTAAATGTAAAAAAAACAACCCACAAAAACCAAAGGGGCATGGAAGCAAAATAAGATTACAAATCCATTTTCTAGCGTTCTTAAAGAGATTGCGTAACCCCCAATAAAAGTCATAGCTATTTTTTAGAGTAGTGGGGAGGTCATTTGTGTCTGAAAAGGATTGCCTTGAAAAGGGTGATCATTATTTTGGCAAGGGAATGGGGGAGAGCCCCCCCTAAGAATTGCAATTCGTATTTTGTTTTTGCTCTGCTGCCTCTTTTAATGAATCAGCAGGTAAAGGTCAAAGAGGTTAGATTTAAATGGAACTCAAATGAGAACCCCCCCCCAATTCCCTACCCTCCCCCTGCCTTCCTGCCCTCTCCCCCCCTCTCCCCCCCTTCCCCCCCTATTGTCTCCCCCATTCCCAACTTCCTGTCTTTCCTGGCTAAAAGTGTCAGCAGGTGCCCCAGTAATAATGATAATTGGATTCATTGTCTTTGCTCAGACACGACTCGTGTCACGGCAGGGGCTTGATTTGAAACAGTGTTATGTTCAGCTCTTCTCTGAACTGGGGTAGTGTTGACGTCATTGGCAATGTAGGTACATTCATTTTTTATTTTAACCCCCTATAAATCTGCTTACCCTTGACTTCTGCTTTTTCCACTGAAAACATATGACCCATATTTTGACCTGCCATGACTAGGGGTTTTTTTTTCCCCACGAACCGGGGAAAAAAAGCAATCGGCTACAAGTACCACTAACGCACCACACACACACACCACACACACACACACACCACACACACACACACACACACACCACACACACACCACCACACCACCACACACACACATTGTCTGAAGGAGGAGGAGGAGGTGAGTTGGTAATGTGGCTCTGAGATCCACTGCAATAAAATCCTCACCAATGGAAATACACATGTTTATATAGCCAATAATCAGAAGGTGGGATTGGATGCTGTTTATACGAACAGGTCCCCGGCATTCCTCAGGAGGATTGCTTATATTTTGAAGTAGAAATCTGCTTTAGTTAAGATCCTGCACTTAAGCTTATGTGGATGGGGGTCTAGAGGTAACACACCTGCCTAGAAAGCGAAAAGTCCGAGTCGAAGAGTGCTGTACGGTGGTTGATCTCTGTAGTTTGGGCCCCAAACTTTTTTTCCCATCCATCCATTAGACCATGAGTGGTGGTCTAGGTTGTAGTCTTTGGATGATACGATAATGCTGAGATCCCGTGTGTTACACATCATTATTTAGCGCACGTGAAAGAATCCACGCAACAAGAGAGTTGTCCCTGGCAAAAATTATGTAGAAAAAGGCCATTCTGATGTAGAAACAAATACAGCTACAGACAAGAAAAAGAAAAAAATGTGTGGCGTTGCTCTTGTAGCGACACTCTCTTCCCGATGAGAGAGCAGTCCAAATTTCACGCAGAGAAATCTGCCGTCACTTAAAGGTCGTTTTAAAAGTTTGAAAAGAAAAGATCACAACCATTGTACTAGGGAGGGTGTTATAGTGATGATTGTCTTTTCATTGTGTCAAAAGGTGGGACAAGTATGATTGTCTCTTCCATTCTGTCAAAAGGTGGGACAAGTATGATTGTCTCTTTCATTGTGTCAAAAGGTGGGACAAGTATGATCGTCTCTTTCATTCTGTCAAAGGTGGGACAAGTATGATTGTCTTTTTCATTCTGTCAAAGGTGGGACAAGTATGATTGTCTCTTTTATTCTGTCAGAAGGTGGAACAAGTATGATTGTCTCTTCCATTCTGTCAGAAGGTGGAACAAGTATGATTGTCTCTTCCATTCTGTCAAAAGTGGGACAAGCATGATTGTCTCTTTCATTCTGTCAGAAGGGGGAACAAGTATGATTGTCTCTTTCATTCTGTCAGAAGGTGGAACAGTATGATTGTCTCTTTCATCCTGTCAGAAGGTGGAACAAGTATGATTGTCTCTTTCATTCTGTCAGAAGGTGGAACAAGTATGATTGTCTCTTCCATTCTGTCAAAAGTGGGACAAGCATGATTGTCTCTTTCATCCTGTCAGAAGGTGGAACAAGTATGATTGTCTCTTTCATTCTGTCAGAAGGT
>CM060335.1:31918053-31920553 GCA_030674155.1 Stramonita haemastoma | reverse complement strand
CATCGCACCGTTTGTGAATCTCGAAGCTCTAGCTGTGGAACAAAAACCCGAACAAAACAAGGCCTGGATTGGATTGAATGGGACTGCATTGTGATTGGATTAAGCTGGATTCCGACGGCATACGTTTCTGCATGTATAAAATATAAACTGCTTTCCGCAGGTAATCGAATTAGATCAACTTTTTTTTTCATACGTCATTTTCTTGACAATCTTTTTTCTTTTAGATGAGGGCAAGGACGAAAAAGTAGTTGTGGAGCTTCGTTATTTGCCCTCCATAAAGATAATTTTGATTTGACCTGACTTGACTTGGCTTATATACACACACGCGCGCACGCACGCAAGCACGCACGCAAGCACGCGCGCGCACGCACGCACGCACGCAAGCACACACACATTTATACACACATATACACACATTTACACACACAACCACTCGCACATACACACACATACACACACACACATACACACACACACACACACACACACACCACACACACACACACACACACACACACACACACACACACACACACACACACACACACACACACACACACACACACCACACACACACTGATCGGTAGTCTAGATGTAACGCTCCTGCCTAGAAAGCGAAAAGTCCGGGTCAGAGTGTGCGGTGGTTCAAATCCCTTAGGGCCCAACACTTTTCCCCAATTCATTAGACTAAGTGTGGTGGTCTGGGTGCTAGTCTTTCGGATTAGACGATAAACGGATGTTCCTAGTGTTGTACATCAATATTCAGCGCACGTAAAAGAACACACGGCAACAAGAGCGTTGTCCCTTGAAAAAATCTATAGAAAATAGCCACTCTAATAAGGAAAGAAATACAGTTGCAGTCAGGAAAAAGAAAAAAAAATGGGCATTTGTGGTGACACGGTCTTCCCAGAGAGACCAGTCCAAATTTCACGCACAGAAAATCTACTGTGACATAAACTGGTATAAAGATAAAATAAGAAAAAAAATAAACGTACACCACACACACACACACACACACACACACACACACACACACACACACACACACACACACACACACACACAACACACACACACACAATCGTAACTTGTGGAGGCTGTCTCCATCCCTCCCTATATATACACACACATCAGTATTCAGAGGGGAATGCTTTCCCTCCACCCCTACCCCCGTTTTCCCGTAAGGGACTGACATACAAATGAAAACTGGCTCTGCCCCACTCCCCCTCCTTTATTAGTATTCTTGAGGGGGGAAAGGGGGGGGGGACAGGGAAGAGGGTTGTACTAGTTCTGCGAGAGAGATGTTGGCTGAGAGTTCCAGAATTGGGGCGTGTGAAAGAGTCAGAAGATGAAGAGAGGGAGCCAGCCAGAATGAGAGGCAGAGAGAGAGACAAGACAGACAGACAGAGAAAGAAAAAGAGAGATGAGAGAGAGAAAGTAGGAGATGTTAGAGAGAAAGAGATGAGAGACAGAGAGAGACAGAGAGAGACATAAAGAGACAGAGAGAGATTTAAAAGAGAGAAAGATGAGAGAGGAGAGAGAGAGATGAGAGAGAGTCAGAGTGAGAGAGAGAGAGAAAGAGATGAGAGAGAGAGAGAGATGAGAGGAGGGGAGAGAGAGAGAGAGAGAGGAGAGAGAGAGAGAGAGAGAGAGAGAGAGAGAGAGAGAGAGAGAGAGAGAGAGAGAGAAGAGAGAGAGAGAGAGAGAGAGAGAGAGAGAGGAGAGAGAGAGAGAGAGAGAGAGAGAGAGAGAGAGAGAGAGAGAGAGAGAGAGAGAGAGAGAGAGAGAGATGAGAGATGAGAGAGAACAATTTTGAACATTTGAACAAATTTTGAACGAATTTTATTTTTCAGAGGGTAATAAAGCACTACATGCTTTTTTAACATCCAGCTCTCGGGAAAAAACAAGCGAATAAAGAAATAGAAATAGAAGAGAGAGAGAGGGTGGAGAGAGATGACAATTAGGGAGACAGGGAGAGAGAGAGGGAGACAGACAAACAGTTAGACAAACAGAGATTGAGACAGAGAGAGAGAGAGACAGACAGACAGACAGACACACAGACAGACAGACAGAGAGACAGGGAGAGATGAAAGAGAGAAAGAGATGAGAGGAAAATGAGAGAGAAAAGAGGTGACAGAGGGAAGAGAGAGGAAAAAGAGATGAGAGAGAGACAAAGGAAGAGAGAGAATAGATGAGAGAGAGAAAAGAGATGAGAGAGAGAGGGAGAGAGAAAGAGAGAGGAGAGAGAAAGAGAGAGAGAGACAGAGAGAGAGAGAGAGATAGAGATGAGATGAGAAGGAGAGAAAAGAAATGAGAGATAGATTATGTGTTGGGAATGCTTTATTCCATTCTTCTTTAAAGTCCCAACCAAAACTCTCTCTGCTTTCAACTAATTGTGAAGATGGCTCTTGTTCTGGAAAAGCAGACACGAAGGTATATCACTTTCTTTCAGCCGTGCCTGTATTTTATCAGTCAGCTAGATGCCAGAGACAACTTTCTG
>CM060335.1:31898053-31900553 GCA_030674155.1 Stramonita haemastoma | reverse complement strand
CTCGCCCTTTCTTCCAAGTTTGACGAAAAAAATCAAACTGAATGTCAAAGTCATTCGGATGAGACTATAAGCTAAAAGCCCCGTGTGCGAACGTACGCAGAACATCTTGTGTACACGTTAAAAAACCCGTTCCGCCTTTTGCAAGAGCAGGCCATTGTGTAACGGTAGGAACGGATGACAACAAAATGAAAAGGCAGCATGCACAGAGGTGCTGTGTTTAGACACCATCCCTGAGAAAAACATCGTGGAGTTGGAGTCCTCAGAGCAGTTCGGGGCTGTAGGTATATGGCAACGTTCTGGTGGCTCCTGCGACAGTACTGAAACCATTCGTATCGGTCATTGCCTTTCCAATGGACCATATCAGTGTCGTGGAGAGGAGGGGTCTGCTGCAATGGTAAAAGCTTATAATGACTTACCCAGGCTTTGCGCTCCAGAGCCTAGAGCGCAACTCCATGGTCTTCCGAGACTGACGGTTGCTTATCCCTGCTTCAGCTACTGACTGATCTGTCTTTGAAATCCCCAGTCTAAAACTGTATCAAAATCTTGGCATTTGAATTTGTCACTGACTTATTCAGGCAATTAATTTGTGTTTAAGCTTTGGCCGAGTCCTTCAATAACCTGAAAGGAAATTCCGCTTGATGTATCGATATTTGTAACTTTGTTAAAACTGAAGGATTTCAAGAAGCTTTTTTGTGATGTGAAAAGCGGCGAAATAAATTTTCTCACAAAGAATATGAAAATACAACGGCTTCTTGGCATCACACGGATTAAACTCCAACTGGGCTCTGAGAAGAGCCTAAGAACTTAAACCTCGTCAGTTGTTTTTTTTGTTGTTGTTGTTGTTGTTTTTTTTTGGGGGGGGGGGCTAGGGGGAGGGGGACAGGGTAGGGGGCAGGGAGGAGGCAGGGGTGTGTGTGTTCTGGTCGTTTTCTTGCTTTCATATTATACGAATCTTTCATATCTGGTCATGTCAATCGTCATTTTCTCCTTTCCCTTTTTCTGCATTGTTTTCTATTCCTGTGGAAACATTGTGGCCTAAGGTGGGACATGGGGGTCAAAACTGATGACATTTCTGTGTACAAGCTCATCTCAAAAGTTGTACCCTATATTGAAAAGGCATCGAGGCATCACTTGTAAAGCATGGAAACCCTAAAGATTTCTCAGTTTTGTGCAATGTTGCCATGGAAACAATCCAATATGGCTGCCAAAACTGAATGTTTTAACTCTAAATCGGTTTGTCTCTAACAAATACAAAATACCTGTTTCTACAAACAATATTTACACCCTAAATTCTTTAAGTTCACTCCTGATTTTAAAAAAAAAATGAAAACCAACCAAAAACAAAACAAAAACAAAACAACGCAAATTGAAGTGGCACGGACACGTGACACAAACATCGTGAACTGGCCAAGCCTGTCCTAAAGGTAACAAGTGTAAGGAGAGAGAGAGAGGGGGGGAGAGGGAGGGAGAGGGAAGGAGAGGGAGGGAGAGAGAGCGAGAGAGATGGAGAGAGAGAGAGAGAGAGATGAGAGAGGAGAGGAGAGAGAGGAGATGAGAGAGAGAGAGAGAGAGAGAGAGAGAGAGGAGATGGAGAGAGAGAGAACGATGGAAAGACAACATCAGAGAGTGGACTGTCCTTGAGTAGAGCGACTTGCTACGAGAAAGCTGAAAACCGCGAGAGAAGTGGAGGAAGCTGGTTGTAAAATCCACCGTGATGCCCCTACAGTCCACTAAAACTCCGGAATAGGTGAAGGTGAAGGTTATGTTTTGAATGACGTGGTCTTGCGACCTGTCTACTCCTTGATTCCAATCTCTTTCTCGTTCTTGGATGGGTATTGTTTTTTTCCTTCTCTCGCTCCGATCATTATGTCCTTTTCTTTCTTGTTCTTGCGCTCGCAATTTGACGACCTGGGTTCGATTCCCGTTCGAGGAGATTTGTCTCCTGAAGTTAACATCAGTGCTGACTCCACTCTCCCCAAAAGTCTTTCGGGTAAGACTGTAAACCGAGGCCCCGTGTGCGAACGCACGCAGAACATCTTGCGCACACGTTAAATCCGGTTCCACTTTTCGTAAGAGTAGGCCACTGTGTGCTGGTGGGAACAGATGACAAAATTTACACAGCTGCATACACACGGGGACTGGATGTAAAAAAAAAGCACAAGAGTGCTTATCCCTTTATCCTCGATATAATAGAATAACATGAAATAAATAAAAATAAATAACTCAATCAATCAATATTTCCCTTTACTCTTGCTGCTCATTTGATAATCATGTTATTTCATCCCTGAAGTCGGAATGCGGCAACCTAAGCGGTCGTGATGGAAGAGAGGTGGGGGGGGGGGGGGGGAGAAGATTGCATACAAAAAAAAATCTCACCTCTGAGCAGTAACTGAGTAACAAGGGGGAAAAAAAACCTAACCCATTTTGTGAAGATGTCCCACATTTCTCTCTTGTACGTGCGTGTTGAAGAAAGTGGTTTAAGTCTAACACCACAGCAAAT
>CM060335.1:31885553-31888053 GCA_030674155.1 Stramonita haemastoma | reverse complement strand
TTCTTCTCTCTTCTCCTCCTCCTCCTCCTCCTCCTCCTTCCTCCTCCCTCCTCCTCCTCCTTCTTCTTCCTCTTCTCCGTCGTCGTCGTCGTCGTCGAACGCTCAAGCAGGATCTACCGTTGTCTGTTGTATGAGCCAAATTGAAATGCGTTGCACTGCGGTTAAGCGCCTGGCCTGACAAGTCTGGCTCAGCGCATCTGACTTCGGTGTGGGAGGGAATATTATTGTGTTATCTCAGTCTTCCCAGTCCTCTCTCCTTCCTTTTCTTCAGGCAACTCTTTCGAACAATTTTCTGTTTTCAATATATGACACTCTGCCGTGATTTTTTTTTTGTTCTGGTAGCCCTGATACTTAGACACTAGGATATGGGCACAGGATGTCCATTCTGCAGTGGTATTTACCAATGTAGCACTTTTTATGTTGTACTTTAACATGTTTGTTATCCTTTTTTTACGTCTTTTTGTAATCTGGGAATGATAAATTAAGTGGAGTAGCTGACATCCTCAGCACAGCCTGTTTTAATTGCCTTGAGGAATGAAATGGTATAGGTATTGTGTCATTCAATGTTGTTGGGTTTGTTGTTTTTTACATGGACGGGTGTTAGATATTTGAAAGTACTAAGACGTGCTGGATTTGAATCTGAAGTTGAAAGTTACTGTAGCCACTAAAACTGAATGAGGTGACAGCCCTGATATGGCTTTCATGGTCGGTAGGGCTATAAACAATATTATGGATTATGGATGTTGTTTAAACATTTGTTATTTGGTTTTGTTTGTTTGTTCTTTGCAGGAGAGGGTATTTGTTTTTTTATGTTTGGTGGATTATTTTTGTGTGTTTATTTTGTGTTATTGTTTTGTTGTTGGGAGGAGGGTTGTTATGTTGCTGTTGTTGTTAATTTTAGACGACGACTCAGTATCTTAACCTATACATGTCCGCCCCGATCCCCACTTCTCTATTTTTTATCGTTGTTATACTGTTTTGGCTTTTTTTTTCTTTGGGTTGTTTTTTTGTTTTTTCGTTTGTTTCCCTCTATTTTGCGTTTATTTTCTCTGACTTTGTTATGAAACGTGTATGGAACATTTTACGCACCGTTGGTAAAAGAAATCCAATATATGTTTCTTTATTTCTTCTGTCTTTCTTATGAGTCTATATTATTTTTCCCCTCGAGTTGTGATATTGCATTCTGTTGCTTTTATTCTTTCATTCTTTCTGGTTTCTTCTTTCTCTCTTTCATCGATTGTTCTGTGTTTAGGTTTTCTTCTTTATTTCTGTCTTTTTTTTTGCAAGAGTTGGTTAGATATATTTTTCAGGTGTGATTCTTGAAATTTCTTACACTCGTTTCGTTGTTGCTGGGGTTTTCTTAACCACAGAAAATGTGAATATAATTGGGGCCCCAGGCTTATTTTGTAGACACTTCATCCTCATGAAATTACATTTTTGAATCTGAAGATCTCATTAAATCTTTTTCCAAGCCCTCGTAATTTTTCCCCCAACGTGAAGTCTTTTCTTGTTCTTCAAGAATGGAAGATTTGTATCCAAGTTTGTTTTTTTCTTCTCCCTCTTACGTTTCTTCTCTTTTAACATTTTGTTTTCCGTTCCTTTGCTAGAGCTCCGGAGTTTACCAATACTTAGTTTGCTAATCCTACGATTAAGTCTTCAGTGCCAAGGACGTATTTATACCTTTAACCAAACTTATCCCGGTTTTGAGAGGAAAGGATGGCTCAGTGGCCAGAGCACTAGCTTTCCCCCAAGCCAATGTTAAGCCGTATGGAGCGTGGTTACTAATTGGATGGGTGACCGTTTGTACGTCTCGGCTTCAGTACAGTCCCCCAGTTCACCCAGCTGTAAATGGGTACCTATCCACTTTAGGGTCAGGGATGGTAAAGCAGCGAGGGAGAGGAGATGGATGTCGCCCTCAAAATGCTGGCGCCTAGAGAAGCTGTGGTCTCTGATGCCTCGCTCCCATACGACCACACCGGTTATGAGACACCTTTACCTTTTTTCCTTTTTTTTTATCCCCGTTTGCCAAAACAATATCTAATATGTTCATGTCATTCCCATTTTCTCAAATTTACAGCTTAGTTGTTGTCACTGAATGTGCTAGAGTACATTTTAAAATCATGATGAATAAATAGCCTGTGTATTGTCCCTTAAAAAAGGATAGGTTACGTATATTTTGTGTATGGCTTTGGGTGCTAGAACTTTGGACAAATATTACCCTCAGCGACTAGAAATTGCTTAGTTTTTGTTCTTTTTGTCCTTCAGCTTGATTTTCTGTGCATTGTTGTTTTTTCTACTGTGAAGTTGTTTCATTGCTTTTACTTTTGTTTGATTTTTACCGCTAAAAACTGTGTGCGTGCATGCTTACGTGCGTGCGTGTGTGCGAGCGTGCATGCACGTGTGTGTGTGTGTTGTGCTGTGTGTGTGTGTTATGTGTGTATGTGTGTCCGCGCGTGCGCGCGCGCGCGCGCGCGTGCGCGCGCGCGCGCGTGCGTGTGTG
>CM060335.1:31845553-31848053 GCA_030674155.1 Stramonita haemastoma | reverse complement strand
GCTCGCTGGTGGCTGTTCAGTCCAATGCGTGACAACAAACCCGGCCACAGCGGCTGCAGGGGAAAGTCGATTCTGGGGTTAATGTAGAGGGGACGCGGTTCTTCCTCCTCATTCGCCTCTCCTCAAGGGCCACTCTCGATTGTCCTCAAAGGAGGAGACCGACTGATGCACAGTGTGTCGCCAGGCCTGCCGGTCAGCAGCAAGGACTGACCACTGGTTATGGTCTATGAGGCAGGCTGACAGAGATTTCTTCAGAGAGTCTTTAAATCTCTTCTTTGGTGCGCCTCTGTAGCGGTGTCCGGTTGAAAGTTCACCGTAGAGAACCATCTTCGGTAGGCGATGGTCCTCCATTCTAGAGACATGCCCTGCCCAGCGTAGCTGCGTTTTCCAGCAACATGGCCTCAATGCTGGTGATCCCTGCTTGCTCCAGCACCTCAGCATTCGTGTTAAGTCGCTCCAGTGGATGTCGAGGATGGAGCGGAGACAGCGTTGGTGGAAGCGTTCCAGAATTCGCAGGTGGTGTCTGTATGTGACCCATGACTCAGAGCCGTACAGGAGGGTGGTCAGTACCACGGCTCTGTAGACACTGATCTTGGTGTCTTTCTTCGGTGTTTGTTTTTCCAGACACGGTGGTAGAGTCTGCCAAAAGCATTGTTGCCTTTGCCAGTCTGTTGTCTACATCTTTATCAATCTTTGCGTCAGAGGAGATTGTGCATCCCAGGTAGGTAAACTGCTGGACTGTCTTCAGTTCTGTCTCACCAATTGTAATGTGAGGTGGGTGGTACGCTACCTGAGGTGCGGGCTGGTAGAGAACCTCTGTCTTCTTCAGGCTGACTTCGAGTCCGAAGAGCTGGGTGCCTCTGCAAAACAGGATGTTACATGCTGCAGGGCGGTTTCTGTGTGGGCTACAAGGGCAGCATCATTAGCAAAAAGTAGCTCTCGAATTTGTTGCTCCAGGGTTTTGGTGTGGGCCTGAAGACGCCGCAGGTTGAATAGGCTGCCATCTGTGCGGTAGCGTATAAAAACTCCGTCTTCGTCATCAAGATCTTCTGTGGCCCGCTGAAGCATCATGCTGAAGAAGATAGTGAAGAGGGTTGGTGCAAGAACGCAGCCCTGCTTCACCCCGTTTGTGATTGGGAAAGGCTCTGAGAGGTCGTTGCTGTTTCTGACCTGGCCACGCTGGTTTTCATGTAGCTGGATCACATGTTGAGAAACTTTGGGGGACAGCCAAGACGCTCCATGATCTGCCACAGGCCCTTCCTGCTCAGTGTCAAATGCCTTGGTTAAATCAACGAAGGTGATGTACAGTCCCTTGTTCTGTTCGCGGCACTTTTCTTGAAGTTGTCTGAGCACGAAGACCATGTCAGTGGTACCCCTGTTAGCTCTGAAGCCGCACTGGCTCTCAGGGAGGTGGTGTTCTGCAACAGCAGGTACTAGTCTGTTGAGGAGAACTCTTGCAAGGATTTTGCCAGCGATGGAGAGAAGAGTTATCCCCCTGTAGTTGGAGCAATCTGATTTTTCCCCTTTGCTTTTGTAAAGGGTGATTATGATTGCATCACGAAGGTTTTGTGGTAACTTTCCCTGCTCCCAGCAGCAAACAAAAAATTCATGGAGCTTGCAGTGCAGTGTTTGCCCCCCGTTTTTCCATAATTCTGGTGGAATACCGTCGACGCCTGCAGCCTTCCCACTCTTCAGTTGTTCTATGGCTTTAGTTACTTCTTCCAGGGTTGGGGCTTCGTCCAGTTCTTCTTTCACTGGTTGCTGTGGGATCTGTTGGATCACTGCGTCATCAACAGTGCGATCAGCGCTGAAGAGGGTTTGAAAGTGTTCAGCCCAGCGGTTCAATATGGACATCTTGTCTGTGAGGAGTGCCTGGTCGTCAGTGCTGCGCAAAGGACTCAACACTTGGTGAGAGGGTCATAGACTGCCTTCAAAGCTTCGTAGAAGCCTCTGTAGTCACCTGTGTCAGCGCAGAGCTGAGTTTTCTGGGCGAGGTTAGTCCACCACTCGTTTTGGATAACTCTAAGTTGGCGCTGGAGGTTGCTGCATGTAAGACGAAAGGCAGCTTTCTTTGCTGGACAAATGGTTGTGCAAGGTGAGCCTGGTGGGCACTTCTCTTCTTCACCAGCAGATCTTGTATTTCTTGGTTATTTTCGTCGAACCAGTCCTTGTTCTTAGTGGAAAAGCCCAAGACCTCTGCAGAGGTCTGCGGGATGGCAGTTTTTAGGCGGGTCCAGAGCCTAAAATATATACTAATATATATATATATATATATATATATATTATATATATATATATATATATATATATATATATATATATATATATATACACTGTTGTCACTACTTTTTTCTTTGAATAGACTTTGAATTTTTATCAGTGTGACCGTGTTTTTCTGCCTTTTACTTGATTTTCTATTTTTTCTATTTTTTTCTAAACCACTTTATGTCACAACAGATTTCTCTGCGTGAAATTGGGGCAGCTCTCCCCTGGGAGAGCA
>CM060335.1:31805553-31818053 GCA_030674155.1 Stramonita haemastoma | reverse complement strand
CCTTTCTGTCGGTCTCTTTCTTTCTGTTTTTTAGTTAATCTTCTTTCTTTTTGTGTCTTTTTCTCTCTTTCCTTTGTTTTTCTACTGTCTTTCTTTTCTTCTTTTTTTAACTTCTTTCTTTCCTGCTTCTAGTTCTAGTTTGTTTGCTTGTTTTTTTTGTTGGTTTGTAAATTGCTGCCTCATCTTCTGTGACTTTGCTGTCCTGCTGTTTCCTGCCTGCTCATTTCAATTTCTTTCCCCCAAGCCATACCCAGATTCGTAATGTCGCAGTCTTAAGGCTGTAAGTCCACAGAAACCCTACAATATCAGGCCGTCGTGAGGTCACCAGCCAGAGGGGCCTGCACTGCTGCTGGGTCACTTTGGTGGTGTTCAGTGGTGCCTGTTCTGAGCTAACATATGCAGGACACCACCTAGTTAAGGCCCCCTACTAATGACAGTATTAGCTCAGTACGCGGAGCCAGACTGAGTGAGTCACCAACCTGAGGAGGCGAACTCCACAACGTCCCTCCAATGACCTTCATCTGTGAACCTCCAACCCAAAGGCTTTGACTGAAACTCACCACAGGCACAGCAGTGTATGGAGAAGTCAAAACTGAGGTCACTATGAGACCAGAGCAACCAGAGCCACCGAATCAGAGACTTTTTTTTTTATTAGTTCTATAATCAGTTACAACGTAGTAGAAGTAGCACCCATCAGTCTCGGAAGACTATGAGTTGCGCTCTAGTCTTTAGAACGCAAAGCCTGGGTAAGTATGTATGGAGAGCAAGCTGTTACCCATGCAGAAAACAACACACACACCCCTCTCCACGCCACTGGAATGGTCCATGGGAAAGTTACAACTAGTATGACGATTGTAATAATGCGGCTTTGGAAGTCCTTGTACTTTGAGACGATGTTACAAGGTTGTACTCTACATTTCCTCCGGGCCCGAGAAATACAGAGACCTGCAGTGTTGGTCGAATAACTTACGCAAAACTCTCTAAAGTGCATCCGTATAGTGGATGAAGTTCGACTGTGTGGTGGCAAGTCTTCCAAATGAGTCCCAACAGAGCAACCACCACATCACGGGTAGATTGCTTTTACTTATTTATATCGTTACCACGTATAGTACCGTACACCAGGCTCGGAGAAAGAGTTGGCTCTGTCTTCGCAAGCTTGAAGTGTTGGGTGCGCGTAGGGCCAGGGTTTTGGGTTTACAATGTTTATTTAATAACCCTTTGAATCCTTGTACTTGCTCAGGTCTTCTCTACATTTCCTCGGGTCCGGGAAAAGACCTATGTTGTCAGTATTTACGCAAGCTGATATGTAAGGTAGCATGCTGTGTCAGGTCCCAAGTCTTCATATGATTCCGCAGCACTCTAACCAGGTAGGAGCTGGTCCGAGTCCGAAAGATCCCTTTGTCTCTTCTGGGATTTGTTTTTTTTTTTGCTTTCATCTTTCGTTAGGCTTTCAACGTTCTCAATGGTGATAATTTTGCGTATGCCACCATTCCCCACCCACCCCTACCCTCCCACCCTCGCCATGAAGGTAACTGCATTTCGACTTCGGAGATGATGTTTAAACACAATACCAGCGCGCGAAATTTTGTCATTGTAGTACTTGCAGTGTGCTATCGTTCGTTGGCTTTTTCTTTTCTTTTTTTTTTTTTTGGTATGAATGTGTTTTTTCTCTTTTTCTTCGGGTCTTATTTCCTTTCTTTTTTCTGTCTGTCTTTCTTTTTTTTCTTTCTGTTTTTCTTTCTTTCCTTATTTTCTTTTTTTTCTTTCTTTCTTTTTCTCTTTCTTTTTTTTTTTCTTTTTTCTTACTTTCTTTTCTTTTTTTCTTTCTTCTTTCTTTCTTTCTTTTCTTTCTTCTTTTCTTTTTATTTTTTTTTCTTCTTCTTTTCTTTCTTTTCTTCTTTCTTTTTTCTTTCTTCTTCTTTTCTTCTTCTTTCTTTCTTTTCCTTCTGTCTATCTTTCTGTTTATCTTTCTTTCTTTTCTTTTCTTTCTTTCTTTCATTCGGTCTTTCTTTTTCTCGGTTAAGAACTGTTGTTTCCTGCCTCTGCATCCTTTCCTCCCCTGCTTCTTGAGTTTAAACTGGAAAGCTGTTAGAAGTCTTACATAAGTCTGACTTGATTCCATTCACCGTCGTAGGGATGCAGGCTGCAGGAAGAAAGGAAGGGGGGGGGATGTTCTCTTTCAGTATAAATAGCATCCCTCGCCTTCAGGGAAGTGTGTGCTAGAAATTTCCCCTTTTCTATCACTCCCTTCAATTTTGTCGTTTTCTTTATTTCCTCTTTCTGTCTCTGTGTTCTGTGCTGTGTCTCTGTCTGCTGGCTGTTTGTATGTCTGTTTGTTGTCTGTCTTATGCCTGTCTGTCTGTCTGTCTTCTCTTCTCTCTGTCTCTGTCCTCTCTCTCACACACACACATACAAACACAAATATAAATTATATACATGTAACATTATCATACATACATACATACATACATTACATACATACATACATACATACATACATACATACAACAACAGCACATACATACAACACACTACAACATCACAACATACATCACAACACACACACATACACACACATACACACACACACATATACAGACACACAGATAGTCACACATGCAGCATAAGAAAAGCAGGAAGAAAGAAAAACGTAGGAAAAGGAAGAAAAAAACTAACAGAAAAGAGAGAAAAGGGAAAAAAAATTAAAAGAAAGAAAGAAAAGCGCAAACAAACAATTTTTAAAAAAAAAAAGAAAACTGGAAAAAATGTTTTTTAAAGCCTAAAAATCAACACAAAAGAAGACAATACGCAAAACAGAAACGCAACCCCTCAACCCCCACCCCCACCCCCCACCGCCCCACCCCCCTTCAGAAAAAACAGATTAAAGAGAAAAAAAAGAAAGCTTCTTGTGCTCCAAAGCCTGATGCTTGCGGGTGTTCTTTCATCTTGGCAAAGCTAAGGCCCCACCACATAGAAAGAACATACCCCTACCCTTCTCTCTCTCTTCTCTCTCTCTTCTCTCTCTCTCCTCTCTCTCTCTCTCTCTCTCTCTCTCTCTCTCTCTCTCTCTCTCTCTCTCCTCTCCTCTCTCTCCTCTCTCTCTCTCTCTCTCTCTTCCCTCTCTCTCCTCTCTCTCTCCTCTCTCTCTCCTCTTTCCCCTCTCTCCCCTCCCTCCCTCCCTCTCTCTCTCTCTCTCTCCTCCTTCTTCCCCCCTCTCTCTCTCTCTCTCTCTCTCTCTCTCTCTCTCTCTCTCTCTCTCTCCTCTCTCCTCTCTCTCTCCTCTCCTCTCTCTCCTCTCTCTCTCTCTCTCTCTCTCCTCTCTCCCCCTCTCCCTCTACTCTCTCTCTCTCTCTCTCTCTTCTTCTTCTCTCTTCTCTCTCTCTCTCTCTCTCTCTCTCTCCTCTCTCTCTCTCTCTCTCTCTCTCTCTCTCTCTTCCTCTCTCCTCTTCTCTCTTCTCTCTCTTCTTTTTTTTTTTGTTGGCAGTGCCTTAATTCTTTTCTTTGCCCTTTTCTTCATACAAGTGATCCAACTGGTTTACTCGAATCAATTAACGAAAACGTATAGGCCTATTCTACAGAAAATAAGAACCCTAACCTAACCACGGAAGAAGGGGGCAGAAAATTAACTTGATGTCTGGCTTCTATTAAAAAAAAATTTGTTGTGTGGATCGGTGGTCTAGAGGTAACGTGCCTGCCTTGAGAGCAAAAATCCTGAGTCCGAAGTGTGCGGCGGTTTGATCCCCGTTTGGTCCCAAAACTTTTCCCCCCAGCCATTAGACCATGAGGGGTGGTCTGGGTACTAGTCTTTCGGATGAGACGATAAACCAGGCCTCTGTGTTAACCACAAAATTATTTAGCGCACGTAAAAAAAAACACCACAGCAACAAGAGAGTTGTCCCAGGTAAAATTCTGTTTGAAAAAACAAAAAAAATCAAGCCGCTCTCATATGGGAAAAATACGGTTGCACACTGGAAAAGAAAAAAAAAAGTGTCCTGCTCTTTTGGCGACACGCTCTTCCCGGGGAGAGCAGCCCGAATTTCACGCAAAGAGGTCTGCCGGTGATGTAATTTATTTTTAAGTAAAAGTATTAAAAAAATTCTTTAGAATATTTTGTCACTTTTCCTTTCTGTCTCTCCTTCTTCTCTCTCTCCATCTTTTCCTGCCCCCCCCCCCCCCCCCCCCCATACATATACATATTCACATGAAGAGAGAGAGAGAGAGAGAAGAGAGAGAGAGAGAGAGAGAGAAGAGACAGACAGACCGACGACAGACAGACAGACAGACAGACAGACAGACAGACAGACAGAGAGACAGAGACAGAGACAGAGACAGAAGACAGAGAGACAGAAAAAGAAAGAAATAGGTAAAGCAAAAAGAAAAAGAAAGAAAGTAGCCCAGAGACAGAGACAGAGAGACAGACAGACAGAGAAGAGAAGAGAAAGAAATGAAAGAAAGAAAGAAAGAAAGAAAAAAGAAAGAAATAAGAAAGAGAAGAAAGATAAAGAAGAGAGAAAAAGAAAGAAACTAGCACAAAAAGGAGAGAGGAAAAAAGAAATAAAGCAAGAAAATAAAAGAAAGAAACTTACTCAGAAAAAAGAAAAAAAGAGAATTGAAAAAGAAACAAAACAGAAAAGGATTTAAAAAAAAAAAAAAGAAACTCACAAGATAGAAAAAAAGATAGAAAAAAATAACTACAGAAAGAAAAAAACAACGAAAAAAATAGAAAAAAAAGAAAAAAAACAGAAAGAGACGAACACGATAGAAAGAGATAAAAAGAAAGAAAGAAACAAAAAAAATAAACATACGGAAAAAGAAAGAGACCGAACAGACATAAATAGAAACAGAAACAAAGAAAAACAACTAACACAAGTAGAAAACAAAAAAATGAAAAGAAAGAAACAGAAAAAAACTAACTGAAAGAAAACAAGAAGAAAGAAAAAAAGCACTAACACAATTAGAAAACAAATAGACAGAAATAGAAACAAACCAAGCAAAACAGAAAAAGCCACACACACAAAAACTAGAAGTCACACAACAATAAGACACAACAAAAAAAAGATAGAACACAAACGTAACAGAAAAAAAAGAACGAAGGAAGAAAGACAAAGCAACTCACAAAAGCCCAAAAGGGACACAACACTACAGAAAACAACTGCAGCTGGGGTACTCTGTCATTTTGACCCACTGGAGTCAGACATCCTTTTCGCCTTCACTTCCTTCGCCCCTAGATCTTTCCAAAACTGTATTCCTCCTCTAAAAAAAATTCCCAAAGATAAAAAAAAAAATCACAGAACAAACAGAAACGAAAAAATTCATCGCCCCTGGATCTTGCCAAAACTATATTCCTCCTCCTTAAAAAAAAATGTCCCAAACGTTCAAAATTTCAAAGAATTATATTTTTAAAAAAAAAAAATAAATAAATAAAAAATATCCTTGTTGGGGATGCCAGGAGCCTGTCAGTTTAAAAATAGCATCCTCACCTTCTGGAAATTCTATGCTAAGACTTCCCTCTTTGTCTATCCGTAACTTGTATTCACCTAAGAGACTAATAAAAGAAAGGGACTACGTTAAAGAAAAATAAAAACAACAAAGAAAATTTTATAAAAAGTAGTAAAGGAAAAAGAGAACAAGCGAAAAAAACAGAAGACAGACAGACACGATGATTAAAAAAAAGAGAAAAAAAGAAAAGACAGAAAGAAAGGAAGGAGAAAAAAAAAAAAGATAAGGAAAAGAAAAAAGTAATAAAAGAAAAAAAATGTAAAGTAACAACAAACCCCCAAAATCTCAGAGAAATTAGAAAAAAAGAAAGAAACAAACAAGAGAAAAAACGAATATGAATGGAAAAAGGGGGAAGAAGAGAGAGAAAACCAATACAGTGAACAAAAACCGTTTTTTTATTTAAATAAACAAAAAAAAACTGAAACACTATAAAAAACACCCAAAGAAAAGAATAAAGAACACAAAAATGAAATAGATAAAATAAAAAACAGACAATAAAGAAAGAAAAAATCAGCAAAGAAAAAGAGAGGAGAAGAACAACAAATAAAAACCCAAACACACACACGAAACCAGAAGGCATACTTTCCCTGAAGCTTAGCTGTGATATTCTTTCATCTTCACCAAGTCACTTCAGACATTTCTTCTTCATCTTGTCTTGCTTTTGACAATCATTTCACCTCAAAGATCAAAAAGCTTCAAGGGATTAAAGAATAAGTAGAAGAGTCAACATACAAAAAAATGAATTGAAGGAATATCTGGGAACAGAGTTTTTGAGAAAAAAAACTCAAGTTTGGTTTGGGTTTTTTAATTCTTTCATTTTTCTTTTACTTTTTTTGTCTACGTTTTTTTTCTCAAGAAAATATGTTTGAACTTTTATCTGTACCGCTCTCTCTGCTCATCCTAAAACTCACCACACACACACACACACACACAACACACACACACACACACACACACACACACACACAACACACACAAACAACACACACAAATACACACACAAATAACAAACAACACACATACACACACACAGCGCGCGCGCATGCACGCAAACACGCACACACAAACACACACAAACAAACAACACACACACTCACATACACACACAAACACATACACACACAAACAAACAACACACACACACAAACAACAACACACACATACACAAACACACACACATACACAAACACACACACACACAAAACACACACACACACACACACACACACACACACAACACACGCACACACACACACACACACACACACACAACACACACACACACACACACACACACACACACACACACCACACACACACACACACACACACACACACGTTCATGGGAGAATGTATTTTGTTTGGGGGGCATTGCAATTGATAGCTATCTTCTCTGCAGTCTTGGTGTCTGTATATAGAGACCGATGTTATAGAGCGTTTGCATGCAAAATAATGTGCAGTAAACAGACAGACAGACAGGCACACTGATGCACAGACACAAACTGTGACGCTCCACCACGAAATGAGTCGCTTAGCACCTGACCCACTTTTCTGCTAGGACACCTTTTAGGCAGGTGGGGTTCAGGTGGTTGATTTTGATACTTTGGTTGATTATAAAACTATAGTATTTATTCTACCATATAGTAAACTATCAAGGCAGATATGTTTCTTTTGGTCTTTAAACGTGTTTTGAAAATAGCCAAGCCCTCATTCTGACCACCTATTAGGATGCTAAACTTGTCAATTTCTCATTAATTTATCCTTTCCTGCAGTCTATCAGAACATCGCAGAACATCTTGCGCACACGTTAAATCCTGTTCCGCTTTTCGTAAGAGTAGGCCATCGTGTGCCGGTGGGAACAGATAATATTTACAAAACTGCATACACACGGGGACCGGATGAAAAAAAGCACATGATTGCTTATTCTGTTATCCTCGATATAAAAGAATAAATAATAATAAATAATAATATCGTTTCAATTTGTAATAACTTGTGATAGAATTGTTAGATTTTTTTTTTATCTGTCTTTTGCATTGTAGAGCCATTTCATTTCCGATTAACAACAATGTTAATAACAACAAATTGACCTCTGGTGCTATGCGACTCCTTATGTGGTGGAGCGTCATAAATATGCACAGACAGACAAGAGGATCAGGATTATGCACAGACAGACAAGAGGATCAGGATTCCCGTTTGTTTTGATCACGATCACAAAGGGTGGTAAACAGAATTACAGAAAGAAAAAAACAAAAACAAAGGGAAAGGAGAACAAGAGAAATAAGAGACAGAAAGAGGAAAAAAGACAGAAAGACAAAGCCAATGGAAAGACATGAGAAAGAGGAGATAAAGAGATTAAAATACAAGCAGAAAGAAGAGACGGATGAATGAATGAGAGAACGAATGAATGAATGAATGAATGAATGAATGAATGAATGAATGAATGAATGAATAAATGAATGAATAGATAAAAGAATAAACGAATCAATCAACGAGAGAACTAGAAAAAAAGAAATTAGCTATAGAAGACATTGAGAACAAAACTAAGAGAAAGGAAAAAGAAGAAATGAAGAAAAATGGTGAAGAAAAAGAGAAAAAAAAGAGACGCAAGAAAACAAGAAAGAGACATACAGACACACACGTGGAAACAACACACACACACACACACACACACACACACACACACACACACACAAACACACACACACACACACACACACACACACACACACACACACACAGACACACACACACACACACACACACACACACACACACACACACACACACACACACACACACACACACACACACACACACAAAAACACAAAAACACAAAAACACAAACACATACAAACACACACACAAATACACACAAGCATGCACACACACACACACACACACACACACACACACACACACACACACACACACACACACACACACACACACACACACACACACACACACACACACACACACACACAAAAGCATACTCAGACATATCCTCTTTCTTTGGAAACTGTCTTTCTTCTAAATATCCACATGAAAAAACACATATGAGATTTTGTAAGCTTATTTTGGGTCTACATTCTAAATCAATGAATCTACCAACGCTTGCAGAATTAGGAAGATATCCAGTGGGGATTCATGTTGCATATCGAGTGATTGGTTACTGGACTCATATCTTACATGTACATCATAATACTTACACAAAAAGAGTGTACAATGCTATGTTGAACCAAGAGGACACTGCTAAAGCTCATTGGATACTGTTTGTTAAAAACTTTCTTCATAATTTAGGGCTAGGACACGTTTGGAAGAATCAGTCAACACTTAGTAAAAACAGGCTGAAATTTGCATTTCGCCAAAAATTAGAAGAGAGATATGTCAAGTTCTGGAAACAACAAAGAACAAAAACAAGTAGACTCGAATTTTACGATACAATTAAAAAGACTGATTATCACCTAGAACCTTACCTTGTTGCAGATATCGACCCATCCCACAAACAAGCTCTTTGTAGACTCAGAGTCAGTGCCCACGATTTGAACATTGAGCGTGGTCGATATACAGGCACCCCAAGAGAAGAAAGATTGTGTAATGTGTGTGGAGTTGTAGAAGATGAATTTCATTTTTTGGATGCGTGTATGTTGTTTCAGGGTCTACGAAATAATCTACTTAAAGAGGTGCAACAGTCCAGCCACTTATTGGTAGGAGCAACCCAACAAATATGTTTGAATAATTTAGTTCCAAGTGATTTTGTACAGCTTGACGGCCTTCAAGGACCCTTTGCAAAGTATGTTTTTGATTGCATGAATCTTCGGTGACTTTTTCTAACCAATTTGTTCACTTGTGTCTATAAGCTTTGTATGCTTCCATGGCAATAAACGATGTTCTGTTCTGTTCTGTTCACACACACACACACACACACACACACACACACACACACACACACACACACACACACACACACACACACACACACACACACACACACACACACACACACACACACAATAAAGATAAAACTTTTTTTTCATAAATCTGTATAAAATAACAGCAAAAAGCAAACAAACCAAAGAACCCCCCTCCCCAAAAAAATCAAAAGAATCTGATCCCAACATCTCAGGGTTTTTTCCCCATCTTTTGATCTTTTCAAAGTAGAAAGTCAAACATCATGATGCTGCCTCTCTTCCTACCCCACTGCACTCTTACGTTCGTCTTTCACCCACAGATAAACAAAAATTACCCCACTAATCAAACAACACGCGACAGGTACAAAGAGTAAAACTTTGTCAGAAAAAATCAACAATAAAAAAACAAGAACAAAGTAGGGAGTTGAAAGTAGGGGGTATAGCGATAGCCTCGTGGTTAGAACATTGCGCTCGCAATCTGACGACCCGGGTTCAATTTCCGTTGAAGGGGATATTTTCCCTGGAGTTAACATCAGTGCTGACTCCACTCTCTCCAGAAAGTCCTTCGGATGAGGCTATAAACCTAGGCCCCGTGTGTGAACGAACGCACACAGAACATCTTGCACACAACGTTAAATCCTGTTCCGCTTTTTCGAAAGAGTAGGCCATTGTGTGCTGGTGGGAACAGATGACAAACTTTACAAAACTGCATACACACGGGGACTGGATGTAGAACTCACATGAGTGCTTATTCCATTATTCTCCATATCAAAGAATAAAAGAAAGAAAGAAAGAAAGACTACTGTCCTACTTTTCTCCCATCCATATCCTACCTTCTGAAAATGATTACATATTTAATGTCCTTTCACCACCCACCCCCCACTTTCTCTCTCTCTTGTGGTTGATCTCTCCCTTTCTTCTTTCTGCCGAACGTAAAAGAGGACACATAATTAAACAACAAAAGACATCAATGAAAAAAACATATTTTAACAAAAAAACTTTAGAAGAACAAAAATTGTAAATCATAAAGATGGACTGCTGTCTTTTTGTTGTTGTTGTTGTTGTTTTTCTCCCGTGATTTCTGAGAAAAAAATTATCTGTTTTCTTCGTCTCTTATTTACCCATCTCTCTCTCTCTCTCTCTCTCTCTCTCTCTCTCTCTCTCCTCTCTCTCTCTCTCTCTCTCTCTCTCTCTCTCTCTCTCTCTCTCTCTCTCTCTCTCTCTCTCTCTCTCTGATGCGCGTGCGAGCGCGCGCGTGCGCGCATGCACACGCACATGTCTACACACAAACATAAACACACATACACAAACACACACACACGTGTGCTCTCGCACATGCACATACATACACACGCACGCACATGCACACACGTACGCGCGCACAAATGCACATGCATGTGTACACACACATACACACACATACACATACACACGCACGCACACACAAACACATCTACTTCTTCTCCATCTCATCTCATCTTTTATCTACTTGTAGTTCATGAAATATAAAAGCAACAAGAGTGTCCAAGAAAGAAAGAAACAAACAAACAAACAAAAAAAGAAAGAAAGAAAGAAAAAAAAAGAAAGAAAGAAAGAGAAACAGACAGACAGACAGAAAGAAAGCAAGAAAAGAAACAATGAAGAAAGCAAGATAAACGAAAGACAGAAAAAATGAAGAAAGGAAATAGAGGAAGAAATATACAAAGAAAGAAAGAAAGAAATACAGAAAGAAAGAAAGAAATGCAGAAAGAAAGAAATACAGAAAGAAAGAAACGAACAAACAAAGAAGGAAAGAAAGGAAGAGAGAATGAAAGGAAGAAAGAAAGAAATACAGAAAGAATGAAATACAGAAAGAAAGAAAGAATCAAGAGAAAGAACAAATGAAACAAACAAGCAAACAAAGAAAAGAAAGAAAAGAAAAAACAGAAAGACAGAAACAAACAAACAAAAAAGAAAGAAAAAAAAGAATTTTTGTTAACGTTTAAAAGTACAACACAATTCGAATAAAAACTCCTCAAAACACAACCCCCCAAAGCATATCAAACCAGAAAGATGTTGCTCCAAGAAACCTGAGACGCTCTCTTCTTTCATCTCTTTAAAGTAACACACAGACTTGACATGTCTACCTTCACCTCCACCATCCCCTTCCCTCCTTCCTCACCCCCACCCCCACCCCACCGCCTTTCCTTCTTTCTCCCATCCTTTCCTTCTCGCCAAAAGATCAGAGGGGCCACACTAATCTAACAAAAGACGAAAAGAGAGAAAGTCATAGTCAGTCAAGAAAATGATCAAAATAATAATGTAGAAAAGGAGAGAGAGAGAGAGGGGCTGGGAAGCGAAGAGGGGGTGAGGGGTGGGGGATGGAAGGTAAACTGAGGGTGGAGGGTAAACTATTATATTGCTGTCTGCCTCTCCTCCTATTCTTTCTGGCTGTAGCATTCATGAACTGTCTCTCTTATTTCTTCTAGCTCTTGTCTGTCTATCTCATACCAACCTACCCGTACATACACCCAGACTCACTGACACACACACACACACACACACACACACACACACACACACACACGTGCAAACGCGCGCGCGCTCAAATATGCGACGCTCCACCACATAAGGAGTCGCATTGCACCATGGGTCAAATTGTATTTATTGACAAGTTTAGTTATTGACAAGTTTCAAATTTGCAATAAAAAGGCTATTCAAGACAAAAAACAGATTGAAAATCGGACAATTCTGTGCAAAGTTTTTATAAATTGAAATGATAGACTGCAGGATGTGACAAAATGAGAAACGGTCAAGTTTATTTTCGTAACAGATTGTCAGAATGAGGGCTTGGGTAATTTCAAAACACATTTAAAAGCAAAAGGAATACAAAATTTTGCCTTGGTATTCCATTACAAGGTAGAATAACCGGTATGGTTTAATAATCAATCAAAATCTCAAAATTGACAACTTGACCCCCACCTGCCTTCAATGGCTCCTAGCGCAAAATTGGGTAATGTGCTAAGCGACTCCTTTCGTGGTGGAGCGTCACATATAAGCACACACACATACACACGCATGCATGCACATGCACACACACATACACACACA